>BLSH010447839.1:630382-657585 GCA_018402905.1 Glandirana rugosa | reverse complement strand
CATTTAGAAGACCCAGTCTCCTCCATTTTCCTCTATCCAGTTTACTTGTCTTCTGCTGTTCCCAGGGTCCCTGTGTGCTTCCCTGGTCCCCCCACAGAGCTGCTGTCTTCCCCCTCCTCTCTCCTGCCAGCTGCTGTAGAAGATGCATCATGATGAAGAGATGGGAACCGGTCGGTAAATTTGTCATTTACCGGCTCCTTCCTTTTCTGAGTGAACAGTCAGTGATTGGTATCAATTGGATCATTGATAACTGAAGCACAGCAAACTGTTTTTACTATGCTTCCATTTCTGAATGAATGGGAGGCTCAGTGCACAACTATTCCTGTCCATTCATTCTGTGCAGCTGAGGTTACACAGATGGAAATTGAGGGCTGAGGTTTGTTTAGACCCCTGATATCTCATCAAAGCCCCCCAACAGAGCTCCTAAAAAAAAATGTAAAACATTGTAAAAATAAAATTGTAACAGAAATAAAATGAAATGGTAAAAAATAAATAAAATTAAAATAACAATTAAAAACTCCTGACACCAGTGAGTAAACTATTAGGATTGCAAAGGTTGCAATTGTAACCGGGCTCTGGCATTTCACCACTATGGGGAGGCCCAAAATGGCAGAAAGGGGGCTGCAGAACTTGTGAAAGGGCCCCGCTGTGGTACCATAATAAAGGGACCCGCAATGGAAGTAAAGGGCCCCTGGATCAGTGGGAGGAGGTAAGGGCCCTGGCCGGGGGCCCTTCATAATTTCTTGCCCCAGGGCCCTGAAGGCTCTAGTTATGCCTCTGCCTGCAGGGCACTAATGAGATAAGCTGGATCCCTTTAGATGTGATTTCCCTTTGAGCGCCGCTAACAATACTCAAAATTTCATTTGTATCTACTCGGAAAATCAGGAGGCCAATCACACAAGCAGGAAATTACATCTGGGGGGCGTTCTGTATATATTCTGTGTACAGAACAGATCCAGGTAGCCATATTACATATTTGCCATATTTGTACAGAAAATTACAGCGCTGAAGATTGAAAAGGAAAGAGCATTTTTAATAACATTCAATTACAATATGACTTGTGTCGCAATTGTATGTGCTATATTAATTTTTTTTATTTACTATTTTTTTCCCCCACAAAGGTGGAGTTGCCCTTTAAGTTTATAAAGTAGTGGTGCATAAGAGCAATACCAATTATGTAATAATATGAATTTAAAATTTGTATAATTTTTTTGTTTACTGACTGGGATGATTAACCCCCCTGGCGGTATTCCTGAGTGTGGCTCAGGGTGAATTTTCAGTACCAGGAGCAGTAACCCCGAGCCACACTCGGGATCGCATCGCTGGATCCAAGCAATGTTACTCACCTTGTCCCCTGGATCCAGTGATGTTCTCCCCCGCTGTGTCAGCGTGCTGTCTTCTGCCTGATTCACTCTGTGTGCCGGGCTCTGTTCCCTGCGAGTGTTGCGGGAAATTCAAATAGTGAAACACACAGTAAACATTCAGTGCACTGTAATCTGTAAGATTACATTACTGTATGACATCATTAAACATCCCCTTTGTCCCTAGTGCTTTGCCCAGTGCCCTGCATGCACTTTTATATTATATATGTAATTCTTTCTGCCTGGAAACTTGAGAATGTCCATGACAACCAAAAAGTGTCCCTTTACGTCAAAAGTGGTTTTTGATCAGCTAGAAAACAGCGATAGTAAATAAGAATCATTATCATCAGACACTGAAAGTGACGACAGCGACAATTCTGCAAATTAGCAAATTTCAGTGTTTTTGATTTGATTACATTATTGAATACATTTTATTACTATTATGTTATTATTTTTGACAATTATTTATAGTTATTTATTATATTATAATTTATGATTTTGTTATTCAAAATTTATCATACCCGGGATGTCTACTAGACTGTTGTTTGGACAGATTTAAGTGAGTTATTCCTAAGAATTACAGGTCTACAATATAAAATGCCAAATTTCTATGCAAAACAATGTACTGCTTTTAAACACAAAAATCTGATGTAATCATACCGCCAGGGAGGTTAAAGGAGTGAGATTGCATAGAATTTATACCAAAGCCCTAAGATTTTATATTGTGACACAGAGATCAGTTGATGCTTAAATTTGCTGGTGAGCTACTGACTGAGTAGCTAGCTAGAAAATTAAGGTTAAGGCCTCATACACACGGATGTTTTTTGCTGCTGCGCTTTTAAGCGTTTTTTGCAGCTCTCCATGTTATTCAATGGCCCCATACAAATGCTGACGTTTTTGAGCTGTAGAGGGCGTCGGCGTTTGTGAGCTAAAAGCAGAACCCACGGCCAGCGTGTTCTAAAGCTGCAGTTAGAGCGTTTTTGACGCTGAGCCGGCAAAACGCTCACTAACGCACATTAATGTCGTAGTGACTTTAACCAGCGTTTTTAGCGCCGGTGTTTTCAGGTTCAAAAATAGTAGAGGAATGTTTTTTTAAACAAAACGTGACGTAGGCTGACGCTCAATGACGCGCATTAACCCATGCAAAACGCTTCCTAGTAGTGTATTGACTTGTTAACAGCTGCCTGTCCTAACGTTCACAAGCTGTATGTTAGGATCAATTACACTATTGTCCCAATTGACATTGCCGTATGTCAGAGAGAGAGGTTGCTGAAGGCCCCATCAAAATTTTGCTATGGGCCCCATGAATCATTGTTACACCTCTGAAACCCTCCTCTCTCTCAGCGACAGCACATTTGTACAATTTTCCCGACCATATTAACGTGGAACCTTAACAAAAAAAAAAGTGTCATACTATGGGGGAGATGTACTAAAATGGGTGCACACAAAATCTGGTGTAGCTATGCATTGTAACCATCAACAATCAGCTACTTACTTCAGCTTGTTCAATTAGGCTTTGACAATAAAATCTAGAAGCTAATTAGTTACTATGCAGAGCTTCACCAGATTCTGTCTGCACCTGTTGTAACAAATTTCCCCCATGTTTCTTCTGCATTAAAGTTACTTACCTGCTTATCCACACTACACCAGGGACGTGCAGTCAGGGGAGGCAGATGAGGCCTCACCTGCCATGAAAAAAAAAAATGATCGCCTTCGAGGTTCGTAGCTCTGCGATTTGGATGTTATGTAGCTGAAGTCCTGCCCCACTACTGGTCAAAATTTGGGGCTCCTATCATCTATGGTTCTGGAGATATGGGGCTCCTTGCTCAGCCTGTCAGAAGCTACATACAGAGTGGCAGGGGCGTATCATGAAATTAGTGGGCCCGCGTGCAAGCCCACACCGCACCGATCATCCCCAGCTGTCAACCAGGGAGAGATCATCCATGGGTGCAGTGTGGGTCAGAGTACAGTGGGCCCCCCACCCCTCAGGGCCCGTGTTCAGTGAACACTCTGCACCCATGGATGATACACCACTGCAGAGTGGCCAGTTTAAATACAAGCTGACACACTGTAAAGCACGATTGGCCCAAGCTGTCCAATAAAAATGCTGTAGTCGAGGCACACCTCACTGCAGTGTCATAGAAGGGGGCATGTGTGTAAAAGACAAATACTCCCTTCCAGCCCAGCCCTCTTAACTACAAGGAAATACATGGGTTTATGTGTATAAGATTTACCCATAATCCCATGTTTTTCTCACAGTTAAGAGTGAGAATGAGAATCTGCTGCTGATGAAAAGGTACAAGCTAAATCATATATTATTATGCTATATGTTATAAGATAATAATTTATTATTTATCTATTTACTGTGAAATTACTGGTTTGAAGTTATAACTTCAAATTTCAGTAATGTGTCCATTAAGACACCTGCTTGAGTACAGTTTTTGAAAATTGAGTAAATTACCTTAAATATATAATAATTATTTGTATGGTACTTACTTATGGTAATTAACCCCTTGCCACCCAGGCCAATTCACTTCTCTCCAACATGTAAATATCATAATTTTTTTGCTAGAAAATTACAAAAGAACCCATTATGTATATTGTTTTCACAGACACCCTAGAGAATAAAATGGCGGTCGTTGCAACTTTTTATGTTACACTGTAATTGCGCAGCAATTTTTCAAACGCATTTTTATTTTTTGGAAAGAAACTGTTTCATGAATAAAATAACAGTAAAGTTAGACTGATTTTTTTGTATAATGTGTTACGCTGAGTAAATAGATACCTAACATGTCACGCTTTAAAATTGCGCACACTTGTGGAATGGCACCAAACTTTAGTACTTAAGAATCTCCCCAGACAACGCTTTAAATTTTTTTAGAGATTACATGTTTAGAGTTACAGAGGAGGTCTAGTGTTAGAATTATTGCTCTCGCTCTAACATTCGCGGTGATTATAACCTGTGTGTATCTGGCTCTGATACTAGCCAGTGTCTCACCAGCCACTCAACTCACCGCACGTCCCTGCACTACACAGTACACTGAGCTGCACAGGCGCAGTACAATATTGGCAATACCGAGATGAATGAGTGATGTCATCTCGGCTGGGCCAAAAGATGACAGCGGCCGGTAGGGAGCTCCAGGACACTGCAGAGCTGGATAGAATGTGAGTATAGGTCTGCTTTATTATAAACCTAATAGAGGTTCTCAGCCTTTTCAACTATAGCCAAGAAATACGTTTGGCTAGGGTTCCACTACACGCACACACACCTACTTTTATGTATATCGGGGACTAAAGAATTTTTAGTGTGGAGCTTGGTCAATAATACTGTATTTGGAGCCAAAAATCCATTTTTTCTTATTTCTCTTGCACACGTAGGTATGGGTATTCTACCTAACAACTGAAATTTTAACAACTTATTCCCATACAGTTTCTACCTTTTGTATCGCTTGACCTTCATTGAGTGTAAGTTCCCACGACCCTCCTTATCCTTCTGTTTTGAATTGTATTATAACTGTACTGTCTACCTTTATTTTGTAACTGTTATATAAATCCTGTATTATAATAATACTATTCAGAGTTTACATAGCTGGGTTAAAATAGGTGTCTAAATCCCAAAAATGTTGAATTAAATCTATCAAAAAAATGTCCACGTTTTTTTCCCCCTAAAAGTCTGTTTTCACAATTTTCAACTTTTTTTGCTTTTCGCTGCTGCGGCATCTACACTGATCAGCCATAACATTATGCCCACCCACCATAACCCATTGAGGCATGGACTCCAGTAGATCTATTAAGTCATGTAAGTTGTGAGGTGGGGCCTCCATGGATCGCACTTGTTTTTCCAGTACATCCCACAGATGTTTGATGGATTGAGGTCTGGAGAATTTGGAGGATAAGTCAACAACTCAAACTCATTGTTGTGTTCCTCAAACCACTTTGAGAATTTATCGGACCAGGCCACGTGCCCATTGAAGGACCATTTGGCTGTGAACATGGGTAAGCATGGGTACCCTGACTGGTTTGCAGCTACGCAGCCCCATACCCAACAAACTATGATGCTCTGGCTGTCCTGACATCTGTCTGTCAGACCACTGCAAAGCAGAAACATCCCAGAACTGCAACTCTGAGGTTGCTCTGACCCAACGTGTTCACTTGCTGCTTAATATATCCCACCCACTCTCAGATGTCATTGTAATGAGATAATCAGTGTTATTAACTTTACCAAGTTATTAGTGGTTGTGATAAAATGATCCTCTTTTTAAGATATTGTTCAGATATTTATATTGAAAAAACATTGGTTACATTTATACTTTCAAGCTTTTTTACATACTTCTTAACCTGCAGTGGTATTAATTTTTGCAGACTTTTTGCCCTCCACGTTTAAACTCTTTTGCTTATATGATTTTTAAATGGCTCTGTATGTTCTGCATATATATAAATAAAATGTCTCATTCCTCAAATGTGTTGTTTTTAGGTGATGCACTGCTGCACAAAGGCATTTCTACGTGAATGAGGCATATATATGTAGCCATATTACCTCCACATCACTTAAATAAGCTTAGGAAATAAATAGCACTTTGTATACTCCGACAATGGGAAACATTTATCAGCAGTGTTGTTTGTCACAGAGATGGATTTGACATGAATTAGGCAGGAAATGTGAAGGTCACACCATTAGTTACATTGCCATTCAGATAAGTTTGAAAAAATATTAATCAAGTTCAAACTCAAAACTCATAACTACAAATGAAAAATGCAGAGGTCCCCTAATAATACAGCAGCCTCACACATCACCATAGATCACATAGCTTTTTACTAATAATAGGTTAGACCAGAGGTGTGTAAATTTGGCTGATTTAATTTAAAATTAAGCTGCCCATACACTGGTAGATTTTCATACACACGTCCATACAAATTCATTAGTACATTCCTTAATGCCTACAAAGCTTTATGAATGTCATTCAAAAGTAGTTCAAGTCGTTTGCTTTTAATGCTCAATATTGGAATGAATGTTATTTCCTGAATGAAAACCACATACACTAAATTTGTCTTTTCAAAAAAAATGTTCCATCCTACTCACTACGGTCAAAAACAACCATCGATTTGACCCCGCTAACAATTAGAAAATAGAACGCGCATTTCGAAAAGCTTTGTTTGCCTCGATCATCCAAACAAGATCTTATTTTTTTTTTATTTACTTTGCCTTGCACATAATTTGGAATTCATAGTGAACACAACTTAAACACAATCTGGTATTCTGTGTTACCATGCACATCAAAGAACACATAACCAAAACACATATTATAGGAATTTTGGGCAGTGCGGTGCCATTAAATTTTTTAAATATATTCTTGATTTTGCAAAAGAAATGCACACATAGAGAATGTGAAAGAACACAGACAATGGGGTGATTTACTAAAGGTAAATAGAATGTGCACTTTCCAAGTTCAGTTGCACTCAGCAAGGGCATCTGCTCCAGAGCTTAGTAATTGAGGGAAAGCTCTGCTAACTTTCATCATCCAATCGTGTGCAAAAAAAAATGCTGTTTTTTAAATTTTCCTTGCATGTGATTGGGTATTCTTTGCAAAGTGAAGCTTTACCCAATTTGCTATGCTTTGGAGCAAATGCCCTTGCAAAAGTGCAACCGCACTTGCAAAGTGCACAGTCTATTTGCCTTTAGTAAATCAACCACAATATATGTCCAAGCAACACAGTGGTCAAATAAGAACTAGGTTAAGTACAGAGACTGGCATAAACCCGGATATGGTTAATCCAATACATCTGATATATCACATAGTGCACAAAGACAAACAGTTGTGAGTGTTAAGGATGTGAATAGACAGAGCACACATTTCAGTGCATGGACCCAAAAGAGTTAACTAGGTAAAAGAGAGGTAAGAACATGTACTCAGAGATATAGGGAATATAAGTGGACCGGAAGGTGAGGGGTGGGGTGAAGGCAGTAGGATGGGGCTTAGAAGAAGATATGATGCTAGTGGCAAAGGAGGGGGGAGGTGAGTGATGATCTTAGGGTAGAGGGTAAGAGGAGGCGATTATTCAGGGGTTCCTCTAACCTTGGACCATTGTGCACCCATTTCTGTTAGGCCAGCAACAGAGCACTTTTAGAGTCATGAGGGTCATTGCAAATGAGATCTTCATACTCGGTGGTGGACGTTATGTCGATCAATTAGAATCAAGTCATCCAGAATTTTTCAAGTGTTCCCTTGGTGAGGAAATGAGATTGTCCATGTGTTGTGTTTCATTAATTTTGCCCAACCACGTTGAGATGGGGGGAACACCTAATTGTTCTAAATGATTTGGTATGCAGCTTCTGATAGCGCTGACCATGTGAGGGAAATCAGAGTTTTTATATGTTTTCCATGGTGCAGAGCTGTAGATTATATGAAAAAACACAGAGTTGAAAGGACCGTGAGGTCCGTGAATTTTTGTGTTGTTTACTGAACTTCAGTCTAGAATGGTTTAAGAATGCTGCATGACCAGAAGATGTGGAGTATGTAACCCTATCTTTGACCACATCTCCAGCAAGTCTCAGGAGAGGTTGGGAACATATGGTGAAGGAGTTGTGGTGTTCTGTACCACTGGGTGAGCATTACGGATAAGGATAATAAAGCCAGACTCCTGGTATATATTACAGATGGAGGGTTTGTGTGTATAAGTCACTTTCCCACATGGTAAAGTATGTAGGTGTATTATCATGTAGTGGGGAGTTCACCATTGAGTACACTAGGGAGACTATTTGCCTAAGAGACTCTTGTTGCAGGCACACATTTTTTAGTACCTTTGAGGGGCTTGTAAATTCTGATGCTTTGGAAAGCGTTCTGAGAAAGTGAGAAAGTTGGGCCATCTGACAGAAACCAAGGCTTTCCAGTCTATATTCAGTTGACATGAAGGCCAAGAAGCCTGTTGTTGGTTTAAGATAAAGTGGATGGCTCCATACACCTGGGATGTCACTATTTTCTTAAATCTCGGGTCTTCTAACACTGGAGCAAATGATGGGCTTCCAAAGATGGGAGACATATATCTTTTCTTTGAAAGAGTCATTTGAATACATCCCAACCCCATACCAATAGTAGGGTATGCTTGGGGCTCAGGTGGAATGTTGAGAGAGCATCATGGTAGCATTGACAGTGTGATTGCTGGTTGTCTACTGCTTTATAGCAACCCACTGTTTCACAAGACCAAGTCAATACCACTCTATCACCTTGGTCAGGTGACAGGCTGCTTGGTAGTGAAAGATATCAGGTAGCACAAAGCCACCATGTGTCTTGATTAACCACTTCAGCCACGGAAGGATTTACCCCCTTCTTGACCAGAGCACTTTTTACGATCTGGCACTGCTTCGCTTTAACTGACAATTGCGCGGCCATGCAACGTTGTACCAAAACAAAATTGACATCCTTTTTCTCCACAAATAGAGCTTTGTTTTGTTGGTGTTTGATCACCTCTGCGGTTTTTATTTTTTGCGCTATAAACAAAAAATCTATATTTTTTACTTTTTGCTATAATAAATATCCAAAAAAAAGTAAAAAATGAATTTCTTCCTCAGTTTGGGCCGCTAAGTATTCTATACATATTTTTGGTTACAAAAAAAAAAAAAAAACAATAAACTTATATTGATTGGCTTACCAAATAGGGGATAGATTTATGGCATTTTTATTATTTGTTTGTTTTTTTTATTAGTAATGGAGGCGATCTGGGACTTTTATGGGAACTGCGACATTGCGGCAGACAGATCGGACACTTTTGACACTTTTTTGGGACCAATGATATTTATACAGCGATCAGAGATAAAATATAAATGTCACTGGCAGGGAAGGGGTAAACTCTAGGGGGCGATCAAGGGGTTAAATGTGTTCTCTATGTGTGTTCTAACTGTGTGGGGGCTGGGCTGGCAGGGACATGACAGATCTAACTGTTCCCAATCACTGGGAACAGTAGATCAGTGTCATGTCCCCTGTCAGAACAGGGATTCTCCGTATTTACATTGGTGGATCCTCGTTCTGCCTCTGTAGTAGGTGATCGCGGGTCGCCCAGGGACATCGAGTCCGCCCGACCCGCGGGCACGCTGGCCTGCAAATCGTGCATGCACGGCCAACATACCATGACGGCGGTTTGCGCAGCCGAGCCAACCTGCAACAGTAAAACTGCAGTGGCTGGTCGGCTAGCGGTTAATCGAAGAACAAGGTGTTTAACACTTCTCCTTAGGTGGGCGTCATATGACGTCCTGGACTTTGAGTGGTGATATCTGAATGGTGCCTGCAGCTACAGGCACCATTCAGATGTGTTTTTTTTCTGCTGGCGATTCTGTGTGAGATAAAAGTGGTCTCCGCAGCGGATTCACCGCAAGATCACTTTTATCAGCAGCGGGAGAGGTGCTCACCCCCTTCTGTCATTTTCCCGTCATCTCCTCTGCTTACCGGACCCACCGATATACAATCTATGTATCATTTCCGGTATTCATAGTAGGGTATATGAATTTGATTATGTCAACACCTGGATCTTGTGGAGGCAGTTCATGCCTATGTTTTACCCATGTATTTTAATATTTTTGAATATGTATATTATATTTTTATATAATCTTCTAGTGTGGTCTGCCATATTGAGCCTATAAAGTCCGGTCTGTATACAGCTGTGCTCATAAGTTTACATACCCTGGCAGAATTTATGATTTCTTGGCCATTATACAGAGAATATGAATGATAACACAAAAACTTTTCTTTCAATCATGGTTAGTGTTTGGCGGAAGCCATTTATTATCAACTGTGTTTACTCTTTTTAAATCATAATGACAAAAGAAACTACCCAAAGGTCTCTGATCAAAAGTTTACATACCCTGGTGATTTTGTCCTGATAACATGCACACAAGTTAACACAAAGGGGGTTTGAATGGCTATTAAAGGTAACCACCCTCGCTTGTGATGTTTGCTTGTAAAGTGTGCGTGTATAAAAGCTCAATGAGTTTCTGGACTCCTGACAGACCCTTGCATCTTTCATCCAGTGCTGTACTGACGTTTCTGGATTCTGAGTCATGGGGAAAGCAAAAGAATTGTCAAAGGATCTGCGGGAAAAGGTAGTTGAACTGTATAAAACAGGAAAGGGATATAAAAAGATATCCAAGGAATAGAGAACGCCAGTCATCAGTATTCAAGCACTAATCAAGAGGTGGAAAATGAGGGGTTTTGTTGAAACCAAACCACGGTCAGGTAGACCAACTAATATGTCAGCCACAACTTCCAGGAAAATTGTTCAGGATTCAAAGAAAAACCCACAAATAACTTTAGGTCAAATACAGGACTCTCTGAAAACATGTGGTGTGGCTGTTTCAAGATGCATAATAAGGAGGTACTTGAAGAAAGATGGACTGCATGGTTGAGTCGCCAGAAGAAAGCCATTACTATGCAAATGCCACAAAGTATCCCGCTTACAATACGCCAAACAGCACAGAGACAAGCCTCAAATCTTCTGGCACAAAGTCATTTGGAGTGATGAGACAAAAATTGAGCTTTTTGGCCACAACCATAAACTATACATTTGAAGATGAGTCAACAAGGCATATGATAAAGGGTACACCATTGCTATTGTGAAACACGGAGGTGGATCACTGATGTTTTGGGGATGTGTGAGCTACAAAGGCACAGGAAATTTGGTCAAAATGAATGGCAAGATGAATGCAGTATGTTATCAAAAAATACTGGAGGAACATTTGCATTCATCAGCCAGGAAGCTGTGCATGGGACATACTTGGACATTCCAACATGACAATGATCCAAAACACAAGGCCAAGTCGACCTATCATTGGCTACAGCAGAATAAAGTGAAGGTTCTGGAATGGCCATCTCAGTCTTCTGACCTGAATATCATTGAGACACTCTGGAGAGATCTCAAACGTGCAGTTCATGCAAGACAGCTCAAGAATTTCCAGGAACTGAAGGCTTTTTGCCAAGAGGAATGGGCAGCTTTACCATCTGAGAAGATAAAGAGCCTCATCCACAAATACCACAAAAGACTTCAAGCTGTCATTGATGTTAAAGGGGGCAATACAAGATATTAAGAACTGGGGTATGTAAACTTTTGATCAGGGTCATTTGGGTAGTTTCTGTTGTCATTATGATTTAAAAAGAGTAAACACAGTTGATTGATAATAAATGGCTTCAGCCAAACACTAACCATGAGTGAAAGAAAAGTTTTTGTGTTATCATTCAAATTGTCTGAAAAATGGCCATGAAATCATAAATTCTGCCAGGGTATGTAAACTTATGAGCACAACTGTGTAAGCAGATGTTACTTAGTGAAGTTAACATTTGTTTCCTCTGGGGAAGTGTGTCTAGGAAGGCCAATGTTGCTTTAGAAAGGCAGGGCTTGATGGTCTCCGATAAGTTTGCATTAATCTTGTCTATCAAGGAGGCCTGTTGCAAGTGGGAAGCTGAAGGGTTGAGATTATAAAAGGAGGAGTAGTGATCCCTAAAAGCCACAGTTTTGTCTGTTGTTGTAGAGCATTTATGGCCGCATTTGTCCAGAATTTGTGAGATGTAAGTGCACTTTCATGCTCTAACTACACTTCTACCACATTTGTTGAAATTTTCGTAGTAAATGTGCTTGCATTTAGCTTTGCTTTAGCTTTTTGCTTTGTACAAATAGAGCAATTTAAGAAGTTCTCAAAGTGGGAAAAGTTTGGCCAATATAGACTGAGCTTGTGTTTTCTTCTATGTGTTGGAAAAGCAACAGCATAGTAGCTTTATATATTGTATATGCTGTGAACTTAGTAGCTTTATATACTGTGAACTGTATGTATGCATTATACCTATCTATGCAGCAGGTGGCGCTGTAGTATTATAGTGTATAGTTGATGTGTATCTATGATATGATGTAACGGGAGGAAGTACTGTTTTTCCTCTGTGTGCACTTGTATCCTTGTTTCTGTGTTTCTGTTCCATGATAAAGCCATGCTGTAAGATGTGTTATGACATTCTCCATGAAAGTAAAGTGTGTTCTCTGCAACCAAGAAGCTTCTAGCATTATATTCATTCTCTGCACAATAGGTTAAAGCCCCGTACACACGATGCAAGTTTTGGACGGGAATTTTAGTTTGACGGCTGATCGTCCGAAATTCTTACCGTTAGTATGCTCTTTCAACAGCCGATTTTGATTTTTCGTAAGACAAAAGCTGGTTGTGCAGACTAGAATTTTTTTTTTCGTACAGCAACACAACGTCCACTTTTTTTATCATTAGTACAGTTTTCGTACGAAAAAATTGTGCGATCAAGACTAAGCATGCTCAGAAAGGAAAAAAAATACATACAAAACTATTCAACACATTACGTCACTTTTGACGTTGAATTCGGTCATACGAAATTTTTCGTATCGTTGGTACGCTCTTCACTTTTGACATGAGACAAGCATCCAACAAATACGGACGTTCTGTTGTCCCAAATTCGCATTGTGCGTATGAGGCTTTAGGGTCCCAGAGCACCCAGCGTACCCAGCAGGCACCCAGGCATCCAGAGGCACTGGAGAGGACACTCAGTGAGTACAGAGAATCTGTAAGTACTGTATGCAAAGATGGCAAGTGGTTCCGATGTAAAGTTTGCAACAGCAAAGCTGAACAATACCATTTACCAGCTATGAAAGTTTAAACTTGAAATGCTTTTGAATAAGGATGACTTGTGGCAAGTGCTGAATACAGACAGACCCACAAATGGACAGACGGAGACATTGGACAGGAAGGATAGACAGGCAAAAGCAAGTATAAGCTTACTAGTGGAAGATGACCAGCTTAACCACATGCGAACAGAGAAAACGGCCAAAGATATGTGGAATTCATTACAGAAGCTGCATGAGCATTCAAGTCTAAACAGCAAACTGTTTTTGCTAAGAAAGCTATATAAGATAAGACTAGAAGAAGGCCAGCAAATGTGTGATCACATGAATGCTATGGTAGAAATGATAGAGCAGCTGCGCTTAATCGGAGAGTACATCAAATATAACCATATTGTTGCCCTGCACCTCTGCAGCCTTCCAGAGACATATGCTGCTCTTATTAACGCTTTAGAAACCAGACCCGAGCAGGAAGTTACACTGGAATATGTCAAAGGTAAATTAATTGATGAATATGACAGAAGGAAAGAAAATACGCACCATGATGACAAAACTCTTAAGATGTACAAAGGCACAAAGCACAATAAAGAAAGCAGAGCCTGTTTTCGCTGTAAAAGGTTGGTCACTTAAAAAAGGACTGTTCTATCTGGAAAGCAGAGCAGCGAAAGCTAGAGCTATCCACAAAAGAAAGAGTCAAAGCAGCCACAAAGGAAACTGCAGACACTTAATGGAGTGGCACCTTTAAAGTGACACAGAGTGGAAAGCTATGCAGCTGGTGCATAGGCTCAGGTGCGACAAGCCACATGACTAGCGATGAGACCTTCTTCACAAACATTGATTACAATGCAAAAAACGTTTTCCTAGCAAACGGGAAAAGCATCACATCCGAAGGTAAAGGCCAGGGCTTCCTGAACTGCATTACACCACAAGCAGATCAACACAGTATTATTGTGAAAAAAAGTGCTGTATGTTCCATAACTAGAAGGCAGCCTTCTATCAGTGAAAAGTCTTGCAAACAACAGTCTCACAGTTATGTTCCAGGGTGATGAATACACAATTCACAATAACAAGCGATTTCTTGCAATCAGAAAACTGGATGATCACCTATACAAGCTCATCACAACAGACCAGCAAGCCAATATAGTCTCTAATGACCTACACAGCAAACATATGCATTTATGGCACAGACGGCTGGAGCACAGAAGTCCAGACGCTATACAGGACATTATAAAGAGAGGCTTATCAGAAGATTTGATGATAATTCCTTGCAAAGTGCTCATGAAATGCAAGTGCTGCATTGAAGCAAAAGCCACATGTGCTCCCTTTCCACAGGCATCTCAAAGAAAAAACAGCCACCCCCTGCAGCTCATACACATTGATGTATGCGGTACAATGAAAACTCCCACGTCAGGCAGGAACAGATATCTAGTGACTTTCATTGATGATTATTCCAGGTACTTAACTACCTATCTGATGAAACACAAGAATGAAACATCAGAGAAACTTCAAGAGTCTGTTGCCATTTCAAGCAATAAATTCCAGCGCAGACCAGGAATAATACGCACTGACAATGGAGATGGTGGAGAATACATAAGCAAAGAAGAGAATACATAAGCCTCATACCTGAAAAGACAAGGAATAGTACACCAGACAACCACACCATACACTCCTGAACAAAACGGTGTAGCAGAAAGGAAAAACCATACTCTTATAGATATGGCCAGGTGCATGTTGACGGATGCCAAACTACTACACAAGTACTGGGGAGAAGCAGTCATGACTGCAACCTACCTATAGAACAGACTACCCTCAAAAGCCATTAAAAGTACTCCATTTGAAATGTGGCATGGATCAAAACCTAGCATTGGGCACATCAGAGTGTTTGGATCAGGGGCGGCCCGTCCATTATGGGCACAGGAACGCTGCCTCCCCTATCCCTTCTGCCGCCTCTCCCATCCATGCACAATTACAATTGCGGCAGTGAGTGGGAGTGTTTTGAGAAGAATACTATTAGAGCCCGAGGCTCTAATAGGCTTCAGAATAGAATGGGCTGTGAGCGCTGAGAGAAAGCTCACAACCCACTCAGGACCTCCTCCCGGCCAATCAGGTAACGGATTTGGCTCCCGTCACCTAACTGGCTAAAAATATAGGCAATACTATTGGACACCTAGGAGGCATAATGGACGCCGCCGTGAAGGACAATCAGCAGCTGCACACTACCCACCTAGATGGGGTAAGTGCAGCGGTAGAACAGTGGGGGAGAGGTGCCGTTCGGGGGGGAGGGAGAGTTACCGCTCGGGGGGAGAGGTGCCGTTCGGGGGGGATGTTTGCGCCCCCCCCAAAAAAAAACACCAGCCACCACTGGTTTGGATGTAAAGCATATGCCTATATTCCAAGTGAGAAGCAATCCAAGCTGGAGAACAGAGCCATAGAGGGCATTCTAGTAGGCTACAGCGAGCAAACTAAGGGTTACAGAATCCTACACTCAAAGACCGACAAAGTTACTATAAGCCGTAGTGTTTATTTTGATGAGAGCCCATCACCAGAAACACTGATCCCTGAAATCTGTGAAGTAAATATGCCAAGCAAACCAGAAGAAAGGTTGATCAAAGCGATCCTGTGCAGGAGTCAGAACAAGAGGTAGAACTCACAATACGTGAAGTTTCCCACCACATCCTGCTGAACTTCCTGAAATCAGAAGATCCCTTTGAACTACAAAGGGGATACCACCCCACAAGCTGTCATACACTGTCAAAGCACACAGCATACTTGAACCAACATCCTGGGAAGACTTAGAAAAACTGCCAAAACGGGAAGCCAATAAATGGAGAAAGGCAGCAGAAGAAGAATGAAAGTCACTTCAAGAATATACACTCCCAGAGCTTCCTCCTAACCACAAAACTATAGGAAGTTAGTGGACTTTCAAAGTAAAGTCAGACGCAGAATCCACAAATACAAAGCCAGACTATTTGCCAAGGATTACTCCCAGAAATTCAGTGAAGATTACGATGAAACATTCACTCCCGCCATAAAACACTCTACCATCAGAGCGCTTCTTAGCATTGCAGCCGGGAAGGGCATGCAAGTGAAACACCTAGACGTTAAAACTGCTTTCCTATATGGAGACATTAAGGAAGATCTGTACATGGAGCAACCTCAGGGTTTGAGCAATGAGACAACCTTGTAGGTAAACTTCAGAAAAGCATCTACAGTCTTAAACAATCTGCAAGGATGTGGAATGAGAAAGTGAACGAAGTGCTTACCAGAGAGGGATTCTCAAGAAGTAATGCAGACCCCTGTCTCTGCTCCAAGAATCAAGAAGACAGGTGGTTATACATCCTTATCTATGCTGATGACATTATAACCTGTTTTGAACAAGAAGAGGATTACAATCAGATAGTTCACAAGCTGAAAGAAAATTTTGAAATCAAAGAGCTAGGGAAAAGTAGCATTAACATCTGGGAATCCAAATACAGAGAGAAGAAGATAGAAGTTATCTTCTCAACCAATCCCAGAAAATCTCTGAAATCTTGGAACAATTCCATATGCAGAATGCAAAGAAAATGAAAACGCCTATGAAACCAGGCTATCTAAAGAGTAATGAAACAGAAAACTTGCTACCCAACAATGACATGTATTACAGAACAATCAGTAAGCTGCTATATGTTGCCACTGTGACAAGACCAGACATAGCCGCAGCAGTGGGCAATTGGCCATACTATGCAGGAAAGTCTCAGCTCCCCGTCAGCATGATGGGAACGCAGTAAAAAGAGTGATGCAGTACCTCAAAGTAACAATTCAGATGAAGTAACGGTTACCAGCAGCATCAAATCCAAAACTGGTCGGGTATGTGGATGCTGATTGGGCCAGGGACTGCACAGACCGTAAATTCACAAGTGGATTCATCTTCCAGTATGGAACTTTTGTGGACATTGGGATAGACATGTCAAAACCAATTCCCATTTTTGAAGACAACCAGGGATGTATAAAGCTTACACAATCAGAAAGGGTAAGTCCTAAGACCAAACACATCTACGTCAAGTATCACCTGTAGCGGGACAATCAAGAGCAAGGTGTTATTGACATTCAATACTGCCCATCAGAGCATATGATGGCTGATGCGCTCACCAAGCCTTTGTTGAAGGAACATCATAGTTTATTTATTTATTTATTATTTATTTCAGGTACTTGTATAGCGTTGTCAATTTACGCAGCGATTTACATATATATTGTACATTCATATCAATCCCTACCCTCAAGGAGCTTACAATCTAAGGTCCCTAACTCACATTCATATATACATATACTAGGGCCAATTTAGACAGGATCCAATTAACCTACCAGCATGTCTTTGGAGTGTGGGGGGAAACCAGAGTACCTGGAGGAAACCCACTAAGGCACAGGGAGAACATGCAAACTCCAGGCAGGTAGTTTTGTGGTTGGGATTCGAACCAGTGACCCTTTTGTTGCCAGACGAAAGTGCTATCCACTACACCACTGTGCCGTTGTTTCCAGAAGGAGTTAAAATATAATTTGACAAAGCACATGCTGTTGAGACGGGTTGTTGGAAGAGCAACAGCGTAATAGTTTTATATATTGTATATACTGTGGACTGTATGTATGCATTATACCTATCTATACAGCAGGTGGCACTATAGTATTATAGTGTATAGTTGATGTTTATCTATGATATGATGTAATGGTAGGAAGTACTGTTTTTCCTCTGTGTTCACTTGTATCCTCCTTGTTCCTGTATTTCTGTTCCATGATAAAGCCATGCTGTAAGATGTGTTATGACATTCTCCATGAAAGTAAAGCGTATTCTCTGCAACCAAGAAGATTCTAGTGTTATATATCAATACTCTGCACAATACTATGTAAGGTTTCTAATTTTATGAGCAAAGCTTCTATTTGTGCTGCCCTTGCCTTTTTAGCCCTAGCCCCTGTGTTTAATCAAAATCCCCTAGATGCACATCTTATGGGCCTCCCAGGGGACCAAGGGTTTGCAGTCAGATGTGTTGTTATAAGAGACCTTCCTTCTTGACATCTGTCAGCACCAAGTAGTCCTGCAAGAATGTGTCGTTCAGTCGCCAGTGCTAGGGTTTGGCAGAGGTGGGAGCAAGGTCCATCTCCAAGATGATGAGTCTGATATTGATATAGAGCCTATAGTAGATTTATATATATTGGTAAGGTCATAATATTTGATTAGAAACATGCCAATGCATTTAGGAATGGTAAGGATGAGAATAAAAAGTATAAGTTGCGAAGATGCCAGATATCTAACAGTTGGATGTGTCATAGGCCTTTTTTAATGCGCTGCAGTGCTGTGAAGGATGTGTGAGTTTAAGACACATCTTTTATGATAATGCCTTGCCCTCACAGCCATACTAAGCATTAAGAAGCTGACACTGAATGGATTCAAGGTAGTTTGACAGTTCTGAAAATGTGTTCCCTGTATAAGCAGACCTGTGCTCCCCATTGTTTAAGTTCCTGAGTAATAACCTTTTTTTCAGGGGTGTTCAACCTCTTATCATTCAGGGAAACTAGTTTGCAGTACTGTCACATGACTGGATCCCAATCAGAGGGGTCCAATAGGGGGTATGCACCCAGCTGGGTGGAGGAGAGATGGGGATTCAGAGACAGTGTAAGAAGGTGGGATGTGTAAAGGGTGGATAAGGGATATAGGAGCTTGGATGAATAGAGATAGGCGCCAGGAAGATAGGCTGGTGAGGTACAGGTGGGAGAAGGGCCTGAACCTAATGTGGTGGGGTGAGGCCTGTAAATCTAAGAGGCTATGATTTCAGGTGGAGAAAGAGACAGGGGTTACTTTGGGGGGGGTATGGGAAACCTACCAAAGAGGAATCTCCTATACCAGGGATAAGCAATTAGCGGACCTCCAGCTGTTGCAAAACTGCAAGCCCCATCATGCCTCTGCCTCTGGGTGTCATGCTTGTGGCTGTCAGTATTGCTATGCCTCATGGGACTTGTAGTTCTGCAACATCTGGAGGTCCGCTAATTGCATATCACTGTCCTATACCATCTGAGCTCAGAGTCAAGTTGCTCCACAAGCAGACATGTACTAACCATCATGACTACCGGGATTTTTCCCGGCAGTAGGCAGGTTTCAGTGACAACAGGGCTGGCCCTACCATGGGTCCCATTGGGTCCGTGGGACCCAGGCGGCAATTGAAGAGGGGTGGCAGAGTGGGACCAGCGCTGCCTACATGATCTGCATCGAGTGCAGTCTCAGTGAGAGAGTCCTGGGCTGCCTGACACAGCGCTGTCCAGCACTCTCACTAAGTCTGCACATGATTCTTCAGTGACAGCCGGTGTTCTGTAGTGTGAGAGCGAGTCTCCTCCCTTGTTCCACTCATATGACAGAGCTGGGAGGAAATGTCTCACACAAGCTCCTGATGAACAGGCATGGGGCAGATCACGGAAGGGGAGGGGGTCAGGGCAAAGTCTAGAGATCCTGCCCTAGCCTGTATGTATATATTGCCCTAGCCTTTCTGTGTATACTGCCCTATCCTGCCTATATATACTGCCCTAGCCTGTCTGTATATACTGCCCTAGCCTGTCTATATATACTGCCCTAGCCTGTCTATATATCGTACCTACCAACTTTTTGAGATGGAAATGAAGGACACTTATTAGCAAAAGTATGTAGGCATAGGACACACCCCCTGGCACGCTCCCTTAAAGGAGAAATGTGCAAAAATGATTGGTTAAACCCACAAGTGCTTTTTTACAACTACTATTCCTTTATAATGGCTTCTGGAATTTATAAATGCAGCAATTCAGAAATTGGATGAAAGATTTAGCACTGTAAAACACTTTTTGATAGATATTTAGTGCCTAAGTGAAAATGTCCAAATTTGGCCCAATTTTCCATTTTCCCTCCCCGATGTAATGTGACTCATTAGTGTTACAAGGTATCAGGTCTGAATAGGGAGCAGATGTGTTAAATTTGGTGTTATCTCTCTCACTCTCTGATACTGGTCACTGGAAGTTCAACATGGCACCTCATGGCAAATAACTTTCTGAGGGCCTGAAAAAAAGAATTGTTGCTCTACATAAAGATGGCCTAGGCTATAAGGAGATTGCCAAGACCCTGAAACTGAGCTGCAGCACGATGGCCAAGACTATACAGCAGTTTAACAGGACAGGTTCCACTCAGAACAGGCCTCGCCATGGTCGACCAAAGAAGTTGAGTGCACGTGCTCAGCGTCATAGCCAGAGGTTGTCTTTGGAAAATAGACATATGAGTGCTGCCAGCTTTGTTGCAGAGGTTGAAGGGGTGGGGGGTCAGCCTGTCAGTGCTCAGACCATACACTGCACACTGCATTAAATTGGTCTGCATGGCTGTTGTCCCAGAAGGAAGCCTCTTCTAAAGACGATGCACAAGAAAGCCCGCAAACAGTTTGCTGAAGACAAGCAGACTAAGGACATGGATTACGGGAACCATGTCCTGTGGCCTGATGAGACCAAGATAAACTTATTTGGTTCAGATGGTGTCAAGCATGTGTGGCGGCAACCAGGTGAGGAGTACAAAGGCAAGTGTTTCTTGCCTACAGCCAAGCATGGTGGTGGGAGTGTCATAGTCTGGGGCTGCATGGGTGCTGCTGGCACTGGGGAGCTGCAGTTCATGAAGGGAACCATGAATGGCAACATGTACTGTGACATAGTGAAGCAGAGCATTATCCCCTCCCTTCGGAGACTGGGCCGCAGGGCAGTATTCTAACATGATAACGGCCCCAAACACACCTCCAAGACAACCATTGCCTTACTAAAGCAGCTGAGGGTAAAGGTGATGGACTGGCCAAGTATGTCTCCAGACCTAAACCCTATTGAGCATCTGTGGGTCTTCCTCTAGCGGATGGTGGAGGAGCGCAAGGTCTCTAACATGCAAAAGCTCCGTGATGTCGTCATGGAGGAGTGGAGAAGACTCTAGTGGCAACCTGTGAAGCTCTGGTGAACTCCATGCCCAAGAAGGTTAAGGCAGCGCTGGACAATAATGGTGGCCACACAAAATATTGACACTTTGGGCCCAGTTTGGACATTTTCACTTAGGGGTGCACTCACTTTTGTTGCCAGTGGTTTAGACATTAATAGCTGTGTGTTGAGTTATTTTGAGGGGACAGCAAATTTACACTGTTATACAAGCTGTACACTCACTACTTTACATTGTAGCAAAGTGTCATTTTTTCAGTTTTGTCACATGAAAAGATAGAATAAAATATTTACAATAATGTGAGGGGTCTATTCACTATTGTGAGATACTGTAGATCAGACCAAAATGAGGGACAAATGAGGAGGAATGAGGGACAGAGGGACTTTGTTCCAAATCAGGGACAGTCCTTCAAAATCAGGGACAGTAGGGAGCAATGTATATATACTGCCCTAGCCGGTCTGCATATACTGCACTAGGCTGTCTGTATATACTGCCCTAGCCTGTCTATATATGCTTTCTTAGCTGGTCTGTATATACTGCCCTAGCCTGTCTATATATACTGCCCTAGCCTGTCTGTGTATACTGCTGTAGCCTGTCTGTATATACTGCCCTAGCCTGTCTATATATACTGCCCTAGCCTGTCTGTGTATACTGCTGTAGCCTGTCTGTATATACTGCCCTAGCCTGTCTATATATACTGCCCTAGCCTGTCTGTATATACTGCCCTAGCCTGTCTATATATACTGCCCTAGCCTGTCTATATATACTTCCCTAGCCTGTCTATATATGCTTTCTTAGCCTGTCTGTATATACTGCCCTAGCCTGTCTATATATACTGCCCTAGCCTGTCTGTATATACTGCCCTAGCCTGTCTATATATACTGCCCTAGCCTGTTTATATATACTGCCCTAGCCTGTCTGTCTATACTTCCCTAGCCTTTCTGTATATACTGCCCTAGCCTGTCTGTATAAACTGCCCTAGCCTGCCTATATATACTGCCCTAGCCTGTCTGTATATACTGCCCTAGCCTGTCTGTATATACTGCCCTAGTCTGTTTATATATACTGCCCTAGCCTGTCTGTATATACTGTCCTAGCCTTTCTGTATATATTGCCCTAGCCTTTCTGTATATACCTCCCTAGCTTTTCTGTATATACCTCCCTAGCTTTTCTGTGTATACTACCCTAGCCTGTCTATATATACTGCCCTTGTCTGTCTGTATATACTGCCATAGCCTGTCTATATATACTGCCCTAGCCTGTCTATATACTGCCCTAGTCTGTCTGTATATACTGCCCTAGCCTGTCTATATATATATATGACCCTAGCCTGTTTATATATACTGCCCTAGCCTTTCTGTATATACTGCCCTAGCCTGTTTGTATTTACCTCCCTAGCCTGTCTGTATATACTGCCCTAGCCTGTCTGTATATACTGCCCTAGCCTGTCTATATATACTGCCCTAGCCTGGCTGTATATAGTGCCCTAGCTTGTCTATATACTGCCGTAGCCTGATGGTATATACTGCCGTAGCATGTCTGTATATACTGCCCTAGCCTGTCTGTATATACTGCCCTAGCCTGTCTATATACTGCCCTAGCCTGTCTATATATACTGCCCTAGCCTGTCTGTATATACTGCCCTAGCCTGTCTGTATATACTGCCCTAGCCTGTCTGTATATACTGCCCTAGCCTGTCTGTATATACTCCCCTAGCCTGTCTATATATACTCCCCTAGCCTGTCTATATATACTGCCCTAGCCTGTCAGTGTATATACTGCCCTAGCCTGTTTATATATATTGCCATAGCCTGTCTATCATAGGTGTGCACAGCCTATTGCATTAGAGTGTGCACCACAAAGCGCAAACAAACATGAGTGTGTGTGTGTATATGTCAGAAGGACAAAGATCGGTGTCAGTAGCTTATTTTTATTTTATTTTATTTATTTTGTTACAATTTAGTTTTTTTATTATTTTTTACAATATCATATTATTTTTTTTACAATTTTATTTAGGAGCCCTGCTGGGGGCCTTAGATGAAATATCAGGGGTCTAAACAAACCCCTGATGTCTCACTTTTGAGACAGAGAAAGGGACTGAGGACAGAGATTCCCCCACCCCTTTCTGCAGCCAGGCAACAGGGGTAATCTGCACAGTACAGGGTGATTAGGGTGTGCCCAGGCACACCTGCCACTCTATGTGCGCACGCCTATGCTGTCTATATATACTGCCCTACCGTGTCTATATATACTGCCCTAGCCTTTCTGTATATACTACCATAGCCTGTCTGTATATACTGCCCTAGCCTGTCTGTATATACTGCCCTAGCCTGTCTGTATATACTGCCCTAGCCTGTCTGTATATACTGCCTTAGCCTGTCTATATATATTGCCCTAGCCTGTCTGTATATACTGCCCTAGCCTGTCTGTATATACTGCCTTAGCCTGTCTATATATATTGCCCTAGCCTGTCGGTATATACTGACCTAGCCTGTCTATATATACTGCCCTAGCCTGTCTGTATATACTGCCCTAGCCTGTCTGTATATACTGCCCTAGCTTGTCTGTATATACTGCCCTAGCCTGTCTATATATACTGCCCTAGCCTGTCTGTACATACTGCCCTAGCCTGTCTGTATATACTGCCCTAGCCTGTCTGTATATACTGCCCTAGCCTGTCTGTATATACTCCCCTAGTCTGTCTATATATACTGCCCTAGCTTATCTATATATACTCCCCTAGCCTGTCTATATATACTCCCCTAGCCTGTCTATATATACTGCCCTAGCCTGTCAGTGTATATACTGCCCTAGCCTGTTTATATATATTGCCATAGCCTGTCTATCATAGGTGTGCACAGCCTATTGCATTAGAGTGTGCACCACAAAGCGCAAACAAACATGAGTGTGTGTGTGTATATGTCAGAAGGGCAAAGATCGGTGTCAGTAGCTTATTTTTATTTTATTTTATTTATTTTGTTACAATTTAGTTTTTTTATTATTTTTTACAATATCATATTATTTTTTTTACAATTTTATTTAGGAGCCCTGCTGGGGGCCTTAGATGAAATATCAGGGGTCTAAACAAACCCCTGATGTCTCACTTTTGAGACAGAGAAAGGGACTGAGGACAGAGATTCCCCCACCCCTTTCTGCAGCCAGGCAACAGGGGTAATCTGCACAGTACAGGGTGATTAGGGTGTACCCAGGCACACCTGCCACCCTATGTGCGCACGCCTATGCTGTCTATATATACTGCCCTACCGTGTCTATATATACTGCCCTAGCCTTTCTGTATATACTACCTAAGCCTGTCTGTATATACTGCCCTAGCCTGTCTGTATATACTGCCTTAGCCTGTCTATATATATTGCCCTAGCCTGTCTGTATATACTGCCCTAGCCTGTCTATATATACTGCCCTAGCCTGTCGGTATATATACTGCCCTAGCCTGTCGGTATATATACTGCCCTAGCCTGTTTATATATACCTTGTTGTCTGTCACTAATCCCCCTCCCTGTGTGGGGCCCCCCTGTGTGCTTAGGCCTCCTACAACAGGGCTGGTGGTCACCCCCTATCAGCGGCCCTGGAGACAATTAATAGTTAACACTCCAGGCTTGCTATTGACATTCTGCATAAATTCCCTCTGGGGTCCTTCCTTGGGGATCAAGAGGAAGAAGAAGTCTTAATTATGCTCACACTGTAGGTCACCTATGTGCACAATGGTCTCTTCCCATCATGAATCATGTTCCAACCCCCTGGTAAATGTAGCATGGTCTTTCCACTCCCTTATTCAGACTTGTTCAAGGAAAATACTGGGAGTAGATGTGATTCCAGATGGGCTGTAAAGTCTTGGCTCAATGTGCAGTCTCTGCATTGGCCAGACTACTATCCTTCTTCCACCTTGTGGCATGCAGCAAAAAGAAAATATACAGTGCAAATCTAAAATAAAAACACAGAGAGATACAAAGCATAAGTCCATATGGCGCCACCGGCTATTGTCGGCAGCACCAGCAGATCCCTCTGTGGCAGATAAGTAATGTGATGGTAGCCTTGCCTTGAGCAAGGGTAAAATGAGTCCAGGAGACCTCCATAAGTCAGGAGACAGGCCCATTATAGAAAGCAGAATAGGTAGTTATGTGGTGCATTCAGTGTGTGTCCAGGAAAATCTAGTGTAGTCAATTATTTAAGGGCATATGGGTCTGGCATCCAGAAGTCACATATGGGGCCACAGGAGGATGGTGCCATACATTTTAAATTGCACCCCAGTACTAAGACAGAGCGGATCCAACATATTTACATGACAGCACACCACAATGCGCAGCAATGTACTGCCATGTGTTGATGTGCTCTGCATCTAAAAAAATACAGCATGATTGTTTTTGGTTCATTTTTGTGTATTGGCAGCCCATTCTAAATGAATTGGTCATCTTGAAGTGGTATTAAACCCAAAACCAAATATGTAATATGTTGCAGCTTACCAATCATTAGGTGTGGTGGCTGCATTTGTTTTCTATTTTTAGACTAGTGATCCTACCAGTAACAAACCTCCTGTGTGTTACTGGCCACTCTGAATGAAGGAACACAGAGGGCACATTTGGACAACAACATTGTCGATCTGGGAGGAGGGGAGCGTTAGATGTACTAGCAAATTTAGATATGCTAACAAATTAAAGTCAAACGCCAGCTTACATTGTATAAGCAGTTACTGCAGATATTTTTTTTTCCTTTTGGGATAAAGGTTTTACACAAATGAATAAAAGGTAATCCTTGTAAGCACCCCTGTCAGTGTTAAATGTTTTGTCTCATTCTTATAACTGTTACATCTGCAAGTCAGCTTATTCTTTTGAAAAACAACAGACTTATGGCCAGATCACCAAATGAAAATAAAAGAATGAAAGAAAAGAAAACGAATGCAGCCATCACATCTAAGAATTGGCAAGCTGCAATATAATAAATGTTTGCTTTTGAGTTTAATACTGCTTGAAAGAGGAAGTAAACCCAGATGGGGTTTACTTCCTCTGTATTCCCCTGTAAAGTAGAAGCATAATGGGCTACTATGCATCGCATAGTAGCCCATTATGTGTCACTTACCTGCAAACGAAGCCTGCGACATCCAGCGCTGTCCCTCATGCTGGCCGCGTCCATCTTCTGCCCCTGTTCCTTCCGGGGCTGCGATCTCAGGCTCTGTGACTGGCCAGAGTCGCGGTGCGCGGGAGCCGCCAGTCACGGCATGATTGCAGTGAAGAAATGGCGCGGAGGGTGTTTCTTCACTGCGCGTGTGCTGAAATGACGTTGGCACATCTAATACACTGCATATCTCCTGAACCGTGCAGGTTTGGGAGATATGCAGGGCACCTACAGGTAAGCCTTGTTATAAACTTACCTGTAGGTGAAAGTGGTTGTCACAAGTAGTGTTGAGCGAACCCGGACTGTAACGTTCGGGTCCGTACCGAACTTTCGGGTGTCCGTGGCACGGACCCGGACATTTCAAAAATCGTTCGGGTTCGGTCCGGGGTTCTGCTATTTTACTCCACGTGTTGAGAAGCTGCAGGGCAGCCAATCAACAAGCGTTTCACTGGTTTGCCCTTAGAAGCCATCACAGCCATGCCTACTAATGGCATGGCTGTGATTGGCCAGTGCATCATGTGACCCAGCCTCTTTATAAGCTGGAGTCACAGTGCTGCAGTCACATGCTCCTTGGGTTAGTGTAGGGAAAGGAAGCTGAAAGCGTGAGGGAGAAATTTGAGACATTTTAAGACCTGATCCTGCATCCTGAGATAGATTACTTTACTACTGCTGTCTGTGCTGTTGCTCTGAGGACAGATAGCAGAAATTAGAGATTTTACATACCGCTGCTTTGAGTTGCAGATCAAGCTCTGCATAAAACAATGATCGCTACGATCGTGCTCAACGATCAGATTGTTGGACTAATTTGAGATTTCAAATACCGCTGCTTTGAGTTGCAGATGAAACTCTGCATAAAACAACGATCGCCACGATCGTGCTCAATGATCAGATTGTTGGGGGAATTTGAGATTTCAAATACTGCTGCTTAGAGTTGGAGATTGCAGATTAAACTCTGTCTAACTAAACGATCATACGTTCGTACACAACGATCAGATTGTGGGATCGTACACAACGATCAGATTATGGGAGTAATTTGAGATTTCACATACTGCTGCTTTGAGTGATCTGACTGCACTAGGTAGTCTTCGGAGATGGATCACGTAAGTCTAGTGAGTTTCGTCGTCATACACTTTAGAGTTTAATGA
>BLSH010447839.1:591741-617068 GCA_018402905.1 Glandirana rugosa | reverse complement strand
TTCAAACTGGGTCTGAAAAGTATTAATTAACGGTAGAGGCCATATAACTGTTCTAAAATCATCTTCAAACTGTGTCCAAAAAGTATAAATAAGCCGGGAGAACCCATATCACTGTTCTGCAAACATCTGCAAACTGGGTTTGAAACTCTAGCAGAGCGAAACCATATACCTGTTCTTCTCTATGCTGTAGTTTCACACACACTTTGCAGATGTGTGCAGAACAGATGTTCAGTTATTAGCGGCTATATTTAAAGTGACACACAGACTTTACAGATGTGTGCAGAACAGATGTTCAGTTATTAGCGGCTATATTTACAGTGACACACAGACTTTACAGATGTTTGCAGAACATATGTTCAGTTATTAGCGGCTATATTTAAAGTGACACACAGACTTTACAGATGTGTGCAGAACAGATGTTCAGTTATTCCCGGTTATATTTAAAGTGACACACACAGTTTCCAGATGTTTGCAGAACAGTGATATGGGTTCTCCCGGCTTATTTATACATTTTTTACACAGTTTGAAGATGATTTTAGAACAGTTATATGGCCTCTACCGTTAATTAATACTTTTCAGACCCAGTTTGAAGATGATCCACATTCACCTCCATTTTTGCTTTTTTTATGTTTTTATTTTTTTAAAAATATTTAAAGTTATTTCCCTGTCCCCATTTCTTTGTAGGGCACTTTTTTGCACTTTCCTTTTGCAGACCACTATCACCTTCCTGGACTTTTTTACAGCAATTTTCAGAACTTTCATTAAAATTACCAGAACCCTGGACCCGAACCCGGACATTTTTTGGAAAGTCCGGGTTCGGGTCCGGGTCCCGGACACCCCAAAGTTTGGTACGGACCCGAACTTTACAGTCCGGGTTCACTCAACTCTACTTGTGAATGAAATCACTGATCAGTGAACAAGCTGGATGAATGATGTTCCTTAAGTTACAATTAAAGTAATCCTGCAATTAGAGACCTCTGCTGACCTCTCCTGGAAATGCTAGTTGCTTGGCTGTCATATTGATCATTTCTAATCATTAGTTTTATTATTGCGCATCACTGGCTCCCAAACAGTATGAAATCAAAGACTTTTCTCCAACTTTTCTGATCTGCATACCTATTCTGGGTAGGTAGCATACCAACCAATCAACTAGCATTTTTTAGAAGGAGGTCAGGGATGACAGTTCTCATAGTTCGCTCATGACAATTGTATTATTGAAGTAGATGTAAGCTCCAACTAAATGACATGTAGTTTGCAAAAACAATGTCCATCATAAGCCAAAAAACCTGAATAATCAGCACAAAGGACATAACTTACACTCAGAATTGTCCCTTGTGCTGATTTCTTTTCTTTTCTGTTTTTAAAAATTAGCTACACTGTTTACATATACTTTAAAGCTAACCTGCAGGTTACATATGTCTATTCATCAAATATTAAATGTATTATAAAATGCAGTGCAAAGTCCTGAATATGTCTTGATGTCAGTCTTCTGTAAGACCCTGCTCAGCAATACTCAGACAGAGAGAGGGTGGATGGTCATTAAGAGTCAACTGGAGCTCCGCCGCAAATCAGGTGAACGGTGTAGGAATTACAACAGTTTGTATATGTGCTTCCCACTTTTTAATGGACCAAAGTAATGGGACAGATTAACAATCATAAATTAAACTTTCACTTTTTAATACTTGGTTGCAAATCCTTTGCAGTCAATTACAGCCTGAAGTCTGGAATGCATAGACATCACCAGACGCTGGGTTTCATCCCTGGTGATGCTCTGCCAGGCCTCTACTGCAACTGTCTTCAGTTCCTGCTTGTTCTTGGGGCATTTTCCCTTCAGTTTTGTCTTTGAAATGCATGCTCAATCGGATTTAGGGCAGGTGATTGACTTGGCCATTGCATAACATTCCACTTCTTTCCCTTAAAAAACTCTTTGGTTGCTTTCGCAGTATGCTTCGGGTTATTGTCCATCTGCACTGTGAAGCTCCGTCCAATGAGTTCTGAAGCATTTGGCTGAATATGAGCAGATAATATTGCCCAAAACACTTCAGAATTCATCCTGCTGCTGTTGTCAGCAGTCACATCATCAATAAATACAAGAGAACCTGTTCCATTGGCAGCCATACATGCCCACGCCATGACACTACCACCACCATGCTTGACTGATGAGGTAGTATGCTTTGGATCATGAGCAGTTCCTTTCCTTCTCCATACTCTTCTCTTCCCATCACTCTGGTACAAGTTGATCTTGGTCTCATCTGTCCATAGGATGTTGTTCCAGAACTGTGAAGGCTTTTTTAGATGTTGTTTGGAAAACTCTAATCTGGCCTTCCTGTTTATGAGGCTCACCAATGGTTTACATCTTGTGGTGAACCCTCTGTATTCACTCTGGTGAAGTCTTCTCTTGATTGTTGACTTTGACACACATACACCTACCTCCTGGAGAGTGTTCTTGATCTGGCCAACTGTTGTGAAGGGTGTTTTCTTCACCAGGGAAAGAATTCTTCGGTCATCCATCACAGTTGTTTTCCGTGGTCTTCCGGGTATTTTGGTGTCCCTGAGCTCACCGGTGCATTCTTTCTTTTTAACTACTTCAGCCCCGGAAGGATTGCACACTTTAGGACCAGAGCCTTTTTTGCGATTCGGCGCTGCGTCGCTTTAACGGACAATTGCGCGGTCGTGCGACGTTGTACCAAAACAAAATTTGCATCCTTTTTTTCCCACAAATAGAGCTTTCTCTTGGTGGTATTTGATCACCGCTGCGTCATTTCTGATCGCCGCTATAAACAAAAGAAGAGTGACAATTTTGCAAAAAAACACAAATTTCTTACTTTTTGCTAAAATACAAATCCAAAAAAAAATATAAAAAAACATTAATTTCAACGGTTTTGGCCGATTTTATATTCTTCTTCATATTTGTGATTTAAAAAATAGCAATCGGCGTTTATTGATTGGTTTGCGCAAAAGTTTCCGCGTTTACGTATGATGAGAATTCATTTTTGGGGTTTTTATTTTTATTTTATTTTTTTACATGTAATGGTGGCGATCTGCGATTTTTAGCGGTACTGCGATATTGGGACGGACATGTCGGACCATTTTGATACTTTTTTTGGACCATTGGCATTTATTCAGCGATCAGTGCTATAAAAATGCACTGATTACTGTTTAAATGTCATTGGCAGTGAAGGGGTTAACCTGCAGGGGGCGCTGTAAGGGTTAACTGTGTTCCCTGGGCGTGTTCTAACTGTATTGGGGCTGCCCTAGCAGGGGAAGGGGAGCGATCACAGCTTCCGTATAGAGGAAGGCTGTGATCACAGCCCTTCCCCCTCTCACAGAAAGGAGATCCGTGTTTACATTCACGGACCTCCGTTCTTTCACTCTGGGGGGGGCATCGCGGGTAGCCGGCGGAGATCGAGTCCGCCGCACCCGCTCCCTGGCCACCCCCAGACACAGTGAGTGCGTGAGCGCGCCTCCGGCGGCGCGTGCGCGCTCACAGTGCTCGATCTCGCAGCCGCCGTTGTATGACAGCATTTTGCGATATCGAACCACCTTGTCGCCGTCAACCTGCGGTTGGCGGTCGGAAAGTGGTTAATGATGTTCCAAACAGTTGATTTGGCCACACCTAATGTTTTTGCTATCTCTCTGATGGGTTTGTTTTGTTTTTTCAGCCTAATCATGGCTTGTTTCACTGATAGTGACAGCTTTGGATCTCATATTGAGAGTTGACAGCAACAGATTCCAAATGCAAATAGCACACTTGAAATGAAATCTGGACTTTTTATCTGCTCCTTCTGCTCCTTGTAAATGGGATAATGAGGGAATAACACACACCTGGCCATGGAACAGCTGAGCAGCCAATTGTCCCATTACTTTTGGTCCCTTAAAAAGTGGGAGGCACATATACAAACTGTTGTAATTCCTACACCGTTCACCTGATTTGGATGTAAATACCCTCAAATTAAAGCTGAAAGTCTGCAGTTAAAGCACATCTTGTTCATTTAATTTCAAATCCATTGTGGTGGTGTAGAGAGCCAAAACAATTAGAATTGTGTTGATGTCCCAATATTTATGGACTTGGCTGTATGCTGACAGAAAACATGCTGGAAGGAGGAGAGAATATAGGGGGACCTTATGGGTATGTTGCTGCTTCTTTATTGTCCAATCAGCTGGCTGAGAGTGTTTTCTTGGCTAAGTTTTGCTGCTGTTGCAGTAGAGGTCGAGGATCTGACTATGTAACCTAGCAGGGGTGTCTGGATCACAGGACTGACTGAACAGAATTTAAAAAAAGCCATTGTCTGTTAAAATATTTAAAGTGATTGTAAACCTCAGACATTAAATATGAACAAAGCATATCCCTCCATAGTGTGCAATTGTCTCAATCTAGAGCACCTCATTACTTACTGCTGCCTGGTTCCTGTGCGATCTGCATGACTCACTTCTGATAAGTTTACCTGACACCAAGAGATAAAAAGGCAAGAAGGGAGGGAGCTCCAGCACACAGCCAGTGATTGACAGCCTCAGCTTTGTTCCTGTGTGCTGTTTGGAGGGGGGGGGGTGTTGTCCCTTACCTCCAATCAGCTCTCTGAGCTCTGCAGTGTGTAATTTCAGCTCCCCACCCGCTGCTTTCTGAAAGTTCAGACAAGATGTATGAATTCTCCAATTTGAATGACTGTAGAGGAGAGTGGGCTGCACATAAACAGGTTCAACTTATGTAGGAAGATTTGTATCATCTCTGTGTATTACCCGAGCCCAGTCACTTTACTGGGTATATGTAAAGTATATGTGAACCCTTACTTTGTAAAATCCATTCAATGTACGATAAAAATGAAAGGCAAAATGTTTGTGTATTCATACCTCCCAACATTTTGACATGGGAATGAGGAACACCTACTGGCAAATGTATGTAGGCATAGGACACACCCCCGTCACACCTCCTTAAAGAATAATTAGCCAAAAAAAGGTTATTTAAATCCACAAGTGTTTTTTTACCACTACTGTTCCTTTATATTGGCTTTTAAAATTTACAAATGCATCAAATTAAAAATTGGATGAAAGGGGTTTAGTACTGGGAAACACCTTTTGAAAGATAAAAAGTGCATTTTATATACAATTATATAGATCAGACCAAAATGAGGGACAAACGAGGAGGAAAGAGGGACATCCAAATCAGGGACAGTCCCTCGAAATCAGGGACAGTTGGGAGCTATGGTGTATATACTGCATATATCAAATATATATATATATATTTTTTTTTTTTTCTTTCTATATAAGTGATCACATAATCTCTGTTCTCAGCTGCATAAGGGGCTTGGAGATGCGTGGGTGGAAACTGCAGGGGCATGTCAGCAAGAGGCAGAGTAAGAACAGGACACTGATCTTCCCAGTGAAGAGTTGTGGAAGAGGGCGTGTCAGCACAAGTCTTACCATTGGAGGACAGGCTGTGCTCCCACTACAGCCAGAAAACTGACCACACTGGGAAGAAGGGGGTTCTATGCCTATCATGGTCAATTTGAAATATAAAGCAGAGGGACTAGCAGGATCACCAAGAATTTCACACAAAGGAAGCAATGCAAGGAGAACAGGATACTTTTTACATGGTACAACACACACATATCAGGAATATGTAATGTTGGGGTAACAAACTCTTTAAAACATTTTAACTATTTATTTAAACAAATATATCATTAGAAAGGTTTTTTTTTATATTGCAGTTTTTACCAGCAGTGAGAGACTTAGTGGGAACCTAAAATGATGCAAGCTTCTGCAGCAAATTCCATCTGACCAACTATACTATAGGCAAAATATGTTAAATAATACACACAATTAATATATAATAATTTGACATAATAAACAAATAAAGGGATTTATTCAACTCTCTAAAAACATTTATTTACAAATATGAAAACAGGGCTAAATATTTCTTATCAGTGAAATGCAGAGCCTGGTTTCCTGGGTCAATGAGATGTAGAAGAGCCTGGTATCCTGGGGACAATGAGGGGCAGAAGAACCTGGTATCCTTGGGGACAATGAGGGGAAGAATAGCCTGGTATTCTGGGGACAATGAGGGGCAGAAGAGCCTGGTATCCCTGGGGACAATGAGGGGCAGAAGAGCCTGGTATCCCTGGGGACAATGAGGGGCAGACGAGCCTGGTATCCCTGGGGACAATGAGGGGCAGAATAGCCTGGTATCCCTGGGGACAATGAGCGGCAGAAGAACCTGGTATCCTTGGGGACAATGAGGGGAAGAATAGCCTGGTATTCTGGGGACAATGAGGGGCAGAAGAGCCTGGTATCCATGGGGACAATGAGGGGCAGAAGAGCCTGGTATCCCTGGGCACAATGAGGGGCAGAAGAGCCTGGTATCCCTGGGGACAATGAGCGGCAGAAGAGCCTGGTATCCCTGGGGACAATGAGGGGAAGAAGAGCCTGGTATCCCTGGGGACAATGAGGAGCAGAAGAGCCTGGTATCCCTGGGGACAATGAGGGGAAAAAGAGCCTGGTATTCTGAGGACAATGAGGGGCAGAAGAGCCTGGTATTCTGGGGACAATGAGGGGCAGAAGAGTCTGGTATCCTTGTCCAATAAAGTTCAGAAAAATCTGGTATCCTGGGACAATGATGGGCAGAAGCCTAATGTTCAGAGTCAGTATGGCACAGGAAATTCTAGTGTCCGGAATCAGCAAGGGACAGAAAAGCCTGCTATCCTAGGTTAGTGAGGAGATGATCTTGGTGTCCTGGGTTAGTGAGGACATGAGCCTGGTGTCCTGGGTTAGTGAATTACTGAAGGACCTGGTGCACTGTCCTCAGTCAGTAAGGCAGAGGAGAACTTTGTGTCCTGGGTTTAGTGAGATACAGAAAAGCCTAGTGGACACAATGAGGCACAGAATAGGGTGGTGGATTGGGTCAGTGAGGTGTAGGAGAGCCTGGGGTCCTGAGTCAGTAAGATGCAGAGGGGTCTGGTGTCCTAGGCTAATGAACTGCAGAAAAGCCTGGTATACTAAATAAAGCTGGTTATAGATGAGTTGAAACCCATATGTTCTGTTGATTGAAAAATGAACACAGCTCATATGATTGTGCCATCATTTGTTTTGTCTTTCTAAAAAAAAAATCTAGCATGTTGGATCAGGCACTTTTGATTGCAGAACGAAAAATGTTGAAGTTGGTACACTAATGACTCAAAAAGCGAACGATTCAACGATGTACAAGTATTTTTGTTCAGTTTTCGACTCTTCTATGGCCGGCTTTCATGAGGTGCTGAAGAGCCTGTTGCACTGGATGACATGCTTTGGAGGAGTAAAGATGACATAAAAAATTAGATGATTTCACAGAAAGGGTTATTGCATTTCCCAAATTATAGTGGCTATGATATGTGGCCTTTTGTAAAGGATATATATTTGTTGAATTGCCATTATGGGTATGCAAAAACAAAGGTATAAACAGAAAAACGACTAGAGACAATTACCATAACACATTTTCACACCATGCACACTGGTCCCCTTTACATGGTAGCTCTAGCTTTAGAATACCAATGAGTGATAGTGTAACCTAATTAAATTATTCAAAGTATCTAGTCAGCAAGAAGCCAGGTATTACTGATTTTTTCAGATTCACATGGGGGATCACTACTTACTAAGTAGTTTTGTAATTCAGTAACATTTTGCTTTACCAAACATGCATAAAGAATAGATCAGTTTAAAGCCCCATACACATGGGCCGGACGGCAAGCAACATTGGCCGGTTCAATAAAAACTGGCCAACATTCGGCCCATGTGTATGGCAGCCGGTCTGACAGAAGCCAGCCATTTGGCCGGCTTCTGTCAGACAAGCATGCTGGAAATCCAGTAGCAGACCGGCTCAGCACTCTAAGCCCTGTCTGAACACAACAGCTCAATATCAGACTGTACTAATATCAGATTGTTAGTACTGTAGCTCCAACTGGAGCTGACAGGTTTTTCTCATAGTGTGTACCAGGCTTAAAGTATAACTAAAGCCCAAACTTTTTTTTTTTGGATAGAGTGGAGATGGATTAGAATGCTTGTCAGTTTTTATTGCTGTCTGTGCCCCTGTTAAGGAGATCTACCCTCTCTATTTGTCCTGTTTACCATTATCATTGAAAGTGATATTAAAAGAAAAAACAACATTTTAGGCTGTCTGCAGAAAAGTAATAGATGGGAAATCTTCCAATGGGGACACTAGTTCTGATGATTTGGGGGTCACCAAAGAATTATCTTCATTTGCAGGGATTTCCCCTTACTTCCTGTTTGGCTATGGGACAGGAAATGAAGGAAAATCTCTGCAATGAAACACAGATGGCGAATAAAAATCTGACCCTCCCTTACTCCATCCAAAATAAAAAAAAAAGTTTTGGGGGGCCAGGGAGCGGGTAGGGCAGACTCGATCGCCGCTGGCTACCCGCGATCCCCCCCCCCGGAGCAACACAACGGAGGTCGGTCTATGTAAACACGGATCTCCGTTCTGACAGAGGGGGAAGGGCTGTGATCAAAGGCTTCCTGTATATGGGAGCCGTGATCACTCCCCTTCCCCTGCCAGCCCAGCCCCCATACAGTTAGAACACACACGGAACACAGTTATCCCCTTAGAACGCCCCCTCCAGGTTATCCCCTTCACTGCCAATGGCATTTACACAGTAATCAGTGCATTTTTATAGCACTGATCGCTGTATAAATGCCAAAGGTCCCAAAAAAGTGTCAAAATGGTCCGACATGTCCGCCGCAATATCACAGTGCCGCTAAAAATCGCAGATCGCTGCCATTACTAGTAAAAAATAAAGACTCCAGAAATTAATTCTCATCATTCGTTCATTTTTTTTAACACAAATATGAGGAAGAAAATAAATTGGCCAAAAATTATCAAAAAAAGTTTTTTTATATATATTTTTTGGATTTGTATTTTAGCAAAAAGTAAGAAAAATCGTTTTTTTTGCAAAATTGTTGCTCTTCTTTTATTTAAAGCGCGGTTTAGAAATGACACAGAGGTGATAAAATACCACCAAAAGGAAGCTCTATTTGTGGGGAAAAAATGATGCAAATTTCGTTTGGGTACAACGTCGCACGACCGCGCAACTGTCAGTTAAAGCGATGCAGTGCCGAATTGCAAAAAGTGCTCTGGTCCTAAAGTGTGAAATCCTTCCGGGCTGAAGTGGTTAAGTCATAGATGTGTATACCAATATCTGGATGATGGTCATTTGCTACATCTGCTGAACTTCCTGAACAAAAAAAGTTATCTATGTAAGTTTCCGTCTTTTCAAATAAGATGAGAGCAATAATAATTGGATAGTCTTATAACAAGCTCTTTTTGATGATAAATGCTGATGAACAAGCATGTTTAATGTGTTCTGCATTCCCACCTAGTGCTGGCCCTTACGTGACAAAACAAGATTAGCCCACTAGGTATATAACTTATCACAACCCTCACCAACCCCTTCCTCCTCCTCTACAAGAGGTAATGATGATATCATGCATCACAGAGAAAATATTACACATACACCAACAGGGTGTTTGATCAGAAATAATGTTAAAAAAATAGTTTCTCATTAACTTTGTGCTTGCAGAACCATGGTCAGAACATATCTTCCTCCCCCAATCATCTCTAACTTTCTTTTGACTTCCAAAATAGTTTGGATTTACTTTGTCTTCTGGCTTTTGGGAAAAACAGCAGCTGTCATGCGATTCTCTGGCAATCACCAGCCAGAGGCAGCAAACTGACCTTCTGTGAGTTGTTTACCATTAAATTGGAGCATTGTTTGATATTAGCTGGCAGGAGATGACAATGCTATCAATACAGGGCATGATAGCAAGCCTATTGATTATTGAAGGGGTATCTTCTGCAGGTTTGGCTGAAATGTGTTGACCCTTGTAGATAAAGTGCTGCTGGTTGACTTGGTGACAAGGATATGAGGAGGCGGAGTGCTCCAAAACAGGACAAAGATCACTGTGCGCCTGCTTGAGTCTGTCATTCTCACAGTAGTACACAAGCTCCATATTTACTCTGCACTTCTCCACTAATTGCACATTTCTCTAAATCGGGATCCATTTTAATGCTTCATTTAGCCCTATTTAGCACAACAAGTGCAGAGCTGGTATCTTGAAGTTTCCTGATGTCAAAAACACATCTAATGTGTTGTAGCAAAGGTAATATTTGTATTGCTAACAAATGTCACTTGAGAAGCACATATTAGCAGGAAAAACTGTGAATATAAACCAGGGAGGTAGTCCAGTTGGTTAAAGCTGTGCACCTAGCTGTCACTTCACAAGGGAGGATGTACTTTAAGCAGTTGATGTCTGGTGGGCCATACCACTACAGATAATAATAACAAGGTGGCTTCTCTGTGCCTACTGGAATTCTAAAGCAGTGATCTCCAAACTGTGGCCCATGGGCTGAATGTGGCCCTTTGCTTGCCTGTATGCGACCCTTGGGGCACCGCTACCCATACTGATATGAGGCACTATTCCTTTAACGGACACCAATGATGGAGCATTTTTCCTTTCATTGGCACCAATAATAGGGCATTTTTGCCTCCACTGACACCAATGATGGGTCACTAGCCCCCCTCCCCGACACTGATGAGGCACTGTTCCTTCCACCAACACCAGTGATGGGGCACTTGTTCTCCCACTGACACCAATGATGGGGCCCCATTGCTCCCACTAACACCAACAATGGGGCACTGGGAGTCGCACTGACACCAACGATGGGGCGCCATTCCTCCCACTAAAACCAACGATGAGGCACTAGACCTCCCACTAACACCAACGATGGGGCATCAGGACTCCCACTGACACCAACGATGAGGCACCAGTCCTTGCACTAACACCAATGATGGGGCACTAGTCCTCCTACTGACACCAATGATGGGGCACTAATCCTCCCATTGACACCAACGATGGGGCACTAGTCCTCCCACTGATACCAATGATGGGGCACTAGTCCTCCCACTGATACCAATGATGGGGCACTAGTCCTCCCACTGACACAAATGATGGGGCACCGGTCTTCCCACTGACACAAATGATTGGGCACCATTCCTTCCACTGATGCCAATGATGGGGCACTATTCCTGCCACTAATACCAATGTTGGGACACTATTCTCTCCTCCTACTCACCAGATGCTATATATAATATTATACTCTCACTGACCACCAAGCCTAAAATAATTTTCTACTTTCACTGTCCACAGTCAGGACATTAAACTGACCCGTTGTTTAGAAAATTTGGAAACCCCTGGTCTAAGGGATGGATGGTCTGCAACTGCTACCTTGCTTAGGGCTCTATTCTGCCTTAATCCATTTCCAACACCAGCTACGAATTAGACAAGTACGCGCAATCCAACTGCCAAAGAATATTCTGTATAGAAGTAGTTCTTACAATATGGGCGTTAGGGTCAGCTGAGCATTCATGTTTAGGCCAACAGAACAGGAGGGAGGAGCACTGGTAGACACTCGTGCCTCAACTGATCTCATGGCAAAGCTTTAGACATTATCTGGAAAACCCAAGCCAGCTGATTGATTCTTTCCACAAGAAGGCTTGGCCAGGGAATGTCTGGCAAGGAACGGGGTATTTTTGATAGTATATAACTTTATTCTATTGACTGGGTGAAGTTATTCTTATGTCTATAGGCACCTTTAGCCATTAAGGCCTCATTTACACAGGCATATTTAAGCATACATCAGTGTAATGGCCATGTTTTACTGCAAGGGATGCACAGGTGTTTCATGAATCTGCATGCGAGCAGTCCCATTCATGGCATTTGGAGTGCAGCGGCTGCACAGACACAGCTGCTGCCCCCAATTTGACATCCATGTGGGTGCCAGTGCTTGTCCCTGAACACAGACTGTGTGCATTTAGGGACATGCACCTGCGCCCACATAGATGTCAAACTGCAAGCAGTGGCTGAGTCCATGCAGCCACTGCGTCCAAATTGACACCAATGGGACTGTCTGCACTCAGATTCACAGAGAACCTGTGCATCTTGTGCAGACCAAACACAACCCTACACTTACGTATGCTCATATGAACAAGTCCTAAAGATATTTTGGTGCTGCAGAGCTGAATAATTTTAGCTTCCCAGCATAGGAAGTGAACTACCAAAAGTATCCAGTCACAGAGTACAGTATAGGACATCCATTCTTACGTTTTCAACAAAGAGGAACCCTCAAATAGCTTTCTTGTCTCAAGGAACCCCTGCTAAAAGTTAATGTATCTGAAAAATATGATACATTAGTGTGATGATCAGTGGGAGGAATGCTCCTTACACTTGTGGTCATTGGGAAGAATTACCCCTTTACAGCTAAAAATATCAACAGTTCCCCAGGAATTCATCAAAAAGAAACAATAGGTAATTTCAAAAATTGCAAAAACTTTATTATTGTCTTATGAATTGTATGCCAGTACTATCCACTACCACATATACCAAAAAATTAAAAATGACAAGTTGTCATTGTTACCCAAGCACTACCACAGACACACATCCATCCTTGCACATACTATAGCACAGGCCAGATTGGATTTGAGGGTAGCCTAAGCAAACAGTCCAAATGTTACCCCCAAAGTCCAACATAGAGCACAATAAGGCAATTCTGGTATGAAGGGGAGTGGGAGCAAAGGCTAATATAGATATGGCGTGTAGATGCTCCTAGCTCAACCCCAGTTGATAATTGGTGAAACACAATCTCAAGGCAGATGTAAGGGATCACATCTGTACATTCCTGGGGAATAAGTTCAATTCATGCATAATTAATACCCTTAGGTCAGCTGCGGGGAGAAATAGATGTATAACAAATTAGTTCCAAGATCGTGGAGACATCTCACACTCAGCCCATGACTCCCAGATCGGGTCAGCTCAGTTAGCTCGATATAGGCTGCACCTGGGTGCGCTTAAGACCTAGAGGACTGCCAGAGGAATTACAGATGAAATAAGAGCATTCCCCCATCTGGGGTAATATTATTGCACAATCTCACCACTCCTCCGATCATCCGTGTATGGCGGGTCGCACTTCTATAGCAGTAAAACGGCCTCGATTCTGTGAATAGTCACAGGTCCAATCCACGTGGCAGCTGATGCTGTATGTCCCATGTGCACCATTCGTAGCCAGTGTGGAGATGTGAAGACCGTATTAAGTCCGGGATACACTGGGGGAGCTAGGTGTTTGCGGTAGGCAGTCCATTACCAATCATTACGGATGTAATGACGTCCTGCTGACGCATTTCGTTCGACAAGCAAACCTCTTCTGAGCTGGAGACTCGGGCCAGAGCTGAGCATCTATTTATATTGTTGGTCTACATGCTGATTTATACATAAACTTAAAGCGCTACTTGACTTTCATCACACAATCCAGGGTAATAAAAATAAAAAATAAACATACAGTAAGTGATCATTTCCGAATGCAGCACCAGAACCCAGCATAATCAAATCTATATCTAAATGGAATATACAGTACTTAAATAAAAGGCAGCCCGCATATCCATTACACTAAAACACAAAGTTAGTACCAGGAGCAGTATTTCTTTCTTCCCCACCCCTGGTAATTAAACCAGATATATGAAGGGGAAATGGGCGCTCAATGATCAAGAAAAATTGTTAAATTACATTCAGTATTAAGGCCAAGTGGATGTAAAGTCCATATATAACTGTATATCCACATCTTTTCTTTTTGGATGAGGACCCTATCAAAATCCCCCCGTCTCGCTGGTAGATTTAATTTGTAGATCCCTTTGATCCAAAGACCCCTATGGTCCCCCTCATGACATTTCAAAAAATGCAGTGCCACTGGGCATTCATCATCCTTTTGAATTATGCTTTGGATGTGTTCACTGGCCCTGATTTTCAGCTGTCTTTTGGTCTTACCCACATATGCCATGCCAAACGGGCATGTGAGCATGTAGATGACAATAATTAATTAAGATTAATAAAGCTTTGTATCTTGTATTGCCTATGGTTATCGGAGTCAGTGAACATGTCTCTACAAACTTGCACATAGAGCATTTCCCACAGGCTGACATTGCCTTAAGGGGCGGGAGGTCTGTTAACCAGTTAGCACTTTGGGACCTACGGTGTTCAGAATGCATAAGAGTATCACCCAAGTTTTAGACCTACCTGCTGTCATTAGTGGTCGTTCTCCCACTATTGTCTTGAGAGCCGGGGATCTAGTGAGGATATGCCAGTGTTATTTTAAAATACTCCTAACCTGGTCCCATTGTGCTCTAAAGCGTGTTATTATTCTGATAGATGCAGGTTGATTCTGAATTTTTGGATGGCTTAGTCTGTAGAATTCTTGTCTTGGCCCACTTTGTGCTCACTTCTTGGCCTTTCTAAGACATTGGTGTGAGTAACCCCTCTCTCTGAATCTATAATATATTTCTGTGGCTTCAGTTCTATAGTCCTCATCTTGTGTGCAGTTCATTTTAACTCTGAGGAACTGTTCCACAAGGATACCCCGAATGAGAGAGTGGGGATGGTGGCTAGAATTGTGTTTGCTGCTGTTTTCTTACGGAAAGTTTGGGTGATAATTTTGTCCCCACAACTCCGTCATTAGATCCAAGAAGGGCAGCTCCTCACAGATGTGGGAATACGTTAGTTTAATGTTTCTGTTATTACTATTCAACTCCTCCATGAAGAGTGATGGTTGTTGAACCATACCCCCCCCCCCCGATCATCTGGACATTGTGGATTTACCTCAGCCACAAACAGCAGTGGCTGAGGTACATCGAGGACCTATAGACCAAGTCATTCTCCCACAGACCAAGATGGAGGCAAGCATAAGAAGGGGCCTACAGGGCTCCCATCAAAGTCCCCCTGAGTTATTGATAGTGAGCCCCTAGAAATTGGAAACAGTTGTGCCTCAACATAAATTCCAGGAGGTACACCACAAATTCGTTGTGTGCCCTCAAGTGGGGGGATTCCTGTTCCAAGAAGTGTTTCACTCCCGTTAATCCCGATATATATATATATATATATATATATATATAATGTTGATCTCTGTTCTGTTGTATTTTGTACAGCTATATAAAAATTAAAGTGGTACTGAAGTCTAACGTTTTTTTACCTTACTGCATATTCTCCATAAAGGTAAAAAAATGCCCCACCACTCCCCTGCCCCATTTTACCGCTTCAGCGCTCCAGCTTTCACAGGAGACACTGAGGGCATTGGGGTCATAGGCTCCTGCTGCTGTCAAACTCCTCTGAGGAGGGAGCAGGGGCGTTGCTTGCCAGCATTATGTGTGTCTATAGATGCGCACAGCCCCGCTCGGGATCATGCATGCATGGGTGCCTCCTTGGCACCCAGCTTGCTAAGGAGGCACCTGGAGGAGGGAGAAGCAATACTGGTGGGAGACTTAAGAAGAACAGGTAAGTGACCTTTCTGTGCAATATCAATAATAAGTATCACCTCCTTTAATACAGAAATTCATGAAAATAATGAAGTTATGTATTCATAAAATAATTCATGACATGTATTTAAATGTGTGTAATTACTCTATTTTGTCTTGGTATCAGTCTTCTGTAATCTGCTGTACAGCAGCACTCGGACTGGAAGAGAACCAACATTAGAATCCAGTCAGACCTAGCTGAAGCTGCATTGCACATGCTAGAAGAGTGTCGACCCATCAGTTGGTACTGCTGTTTTATTTCCATTTTTCCAACTAGTAGGTTAGAAGCTGTGCTGTCATTGCAACTGAGATCTAACAGGGTGTTTAGAATAACTGGCAGTGGCCAATGATGCTATCAAAGGGATTCAAGTGGGTACTGACATCCATAATTGGGCCTTTTTTCTGACGATCTCTTCCTTTTTCTAACCCAACCAACCATAAGCCTCCACAGCGTCCTGTCTGAATTTGAATGCTTTGGTACCTTAACCAATTTTAAAATCAATGCCTCCAAATCCAAAATACTAAATATCACCCTGACCTCTTCCTTAGGGGGGCCAAATCCAAAAAGAGTTCTCCTTCAAGGTCCAGAATGATTTTATTACCAACCTGAGAACACACATTACAGAATATTCCCTCTAAATCACCATCTCAACTACAGAAACTGTTATTGGAGGTCTCCAAAGATTTGAAGCAGTGGAGATCCACTTGTGTTTCATGGTTTGGTCACGTTAGCACATTAAACATTGACATTTTCCCTCTACTTTCTTCATCCCCCTGAGAAGCTTCTTTTTCCACTTAAGGTCACAAACTATCGAATTTATTTGGGGACCTAATCGCCCTCAATTGAAATTTGCAGTCCTCACTAAACCCAAGTTGCTGGAGGCCTGGGCTTATCTGACTTTTACCTCTACCAGAGAGCATCCATACTGACTAGACTATTAGATTGGTTTTATCAGACAAGCGAGTGGTGCAATTGGAGCAATCCCTCTCCCCTGTAGACCTGTGGGCTTTGCCCTGGATATCTCCTTCCCTGTGCCTGCCACTATCCTTTTTCAGTTCAACAAATTCTTACCCTTTGGGACAGATCTAAAATATCCAATATGTTATCCCTGTGACCAGGCCATATTACACCTATTTTGACAACCCCTCACACTGTCTCTCTTGGAAAGACTGGCCTCAAATATACCATTTCTTTCCTGACTATGTGGTATCACGGGCCTTGTCCCATTTGCCAATGTGTACTCCATGTAATAAACATTGGTTCTTACTGGCCCAACTTATTGTTTTCTTCCACAGCTTTATGACTGAGGTTCATTTGGCCCCAGATATCACTACATGGACCGGTTCCTTTCTCAAGGCTCTGCGCATGAACATTCTGTTTCTCAACTGTATGGTATATTGAGAGAGGGGACCTCACAAATGGAGCCTTCATTCGTATCAAAATGGGAGTCATACCTCCAAATCTCTTTTTCTGCTGAGGATTGGAATACATGTTTGAATTTTACCCATAAGCTATTTATCTCCTCCTAATTTTAAGAAAAGAGCTACAAGCACTGTCCTTATGGTACCGGACCCCGGCAGATCTCCATCGGATGTATTCTTCCTCTCCTAGCGAGTGTTGGAGGTGAAGGGAGGGAAAGGGTACCCTGTTACACATTTGGTGGGGTTGGCATTTCATTTCTACATTTTGGCAGAAAATGTTCAATTCTTATAACTTGTTGTGCATTTCAGATATACAGGCATCTTGGGTAGTTGCACTTCTGTCGATGATTCCTGGGTCCATCTCAAAGGTTAAAAAGGGCATCCTGTGGCACTGATTGCTGGCGGCTCGACCGTTATCTCACGCCAGTGGAACCTATAAAAAAAAATAGGGTTCTTTTAGGGTTAACGGGTGTCCAATGTGCTTCTCTATAGTTCCCTATTTGCTTTATCTCCTATATCATGCCACTGGAAATTCAACCCTCCTCTCAGCCTACTGGAATGGGCCCAGGTACTCAACAACATAATAACAATGGAAACATTGGTAGTTGAAGACAGCCCTGACCCTGAGAAAGTTCATACTACGTGGACATATTGGTGGGCTTCAGCGATTCAGCCACCCTCTAGGCCCTAATCTCCCTATAATTTGTTCTGGTATTTAGCTCTTGGTGGTTCTTCAAACATTTCTTTGATTGTCCACTTTCATACCCTTTTTTCCTTTTTTTTCTCCTTTCCCCCTCTCCCTCCCTCTTTTGTGCCTCAATGCCTTAATTATGTTTTTGGTCTATTCTTGCTTGTTGTATGTAATGTACATTGGCTATCCACGCTAATCATCATTACGAGTATAAACCAAGCTACATCTTTGTTTACCATTTTAGATTGTAGCATTTTGCTTTGGTACCAAAACATTACAATTTTGAATGAAAAGATATTTACCTAACAGGGGTACTTATATCTTATATCACAAGACTGAACAGAATTGCAAAACCTTTTATAGTTCCCATGTACATTTTTCAATTGCGTATGTAGTTTCTTGCACGGAGTTCAGCTTTCAATTTAAATTTACTTTTTTTTTTTTCTTTTTACCAGATAGGTGTATGAATCAGGAGTTAATGGCTCTGGCCTGTTCTTGGATGACACACACTTACCCTGATTGTGCTAAAGCCTTGAAGACTAAATTGGGGTTGTGAGAAACTGGGTGGCTCATTTTTACCAAATCAATTAAAGGAAGACTATACTTTCAACAGTTCTCCTTTAATGTATCTCAATCCCTCCAGCATATATCCGCAAATTCATATCCTCACCTGTCCACACTGTGCTGCCCCTGAAGAGCCATAGAGTGGCAGTTGCAAACTCTCCTGGCCAGTCCCTCAAATGCACAGAAAATTTGCATGCACAGAAAATTCCCATTCATAACTCAAGAGCTGCCCAATGATAGATGACTTTTTCAAAAGAAAACATAGGATTTTCACATACACACCAGCAGCCAGAAGGGTTACAGTGGTGGCCATGTGGCTCTCCACTGGACTTGAGATCTGTTAGGAGCATGGACACATAAGTAAGACTATGGGGTCTATTTTCTGAAACTGGAGAATGCAAAATCGGGTGCAGCAATTCAGAGAAACCAATCAGATTCCAGGTTTTATTGCCAAAGCTTAATTGAACAAGCTGAAATTAGTAGCCGATTGGCTACCATGCACTGCTGCACCAGATTCGGAATGCACCAGTTTTAGTAAATCTACCCCTGTATGTGTGTGCATAATTTAAATGATAACCATACTAAAATACAGTTATCCCTTTACATTTTGAAAGTCAAAGTACTAGATCAAAGTGAGAAATTACCTGTAATGATGCACAATCTCTATAATCAAGGTGTCTGAAATAAGAACTATATGTGCTCCTGTGTTATATATAGCAACCAACAAGAGTTTGCATTTTACTTTTAAACATGCACTGGAAAAAGCTGAACTCTCTTTAGTTGGTTGCTAGGGGCAATCATGCATTTTTTGTACACATACAATATATGTAAATGCTGTAAATTGTTGGCACTGTATATATATTACTGTAATAAACAAATAAAATATAGACTGGAAAATGAAGCCACTTTTTAAACCCTCCTATAAACTGTTCAGATTGACATCCCGTCTAATATGTGCAGTATGTGTATACAAGGGATGTCATAAAATCTCTAACTCCATTAGCTGTACAACTTGTTTCCACTGGGAAATGGATGTGTAGTGTTGTTCCATTAAGCAATTGCCCTCCCAAGCCATTTAACAGCAGCTCTTAGGGATAAATAAACAGAAAGGGGCTGTAAACTAATTACTGGCTGGATACAGAAAAAGTATTTTATTAGTGAGAATTACTGATTATGCTCACTGACCCTCCTTCCTCGACTCCTGCTCTTAAAACCTGTTCTCAGAGTTAGACATTTGGCTATGCTCAGAAAAAAAAGCGTGCGAAAGTTAATTTTTTTTTTGCTAATATTCCAAAGCTGTGCTTAATTGCAATATGACTCACAGGTCCATTCATTTACAGAGATTAGTTATGAGTGAGCTGGTCTGAATTCGGTTCACAGGAGGGTGCACAAGCACAGCTTGAAATAATGAAGTCCACAACCCAACTGAAATATAAGGGACTTGCCATTGAAAACATGAAAAAAAAATGTAAATGCAGTTCAGGTCTTTTAATAAAGTCTTTTAATAAGGCGTAAATGGCAACATTACAAATACACAATTCTCTTAAATAACATGCTTGAGGGATGCCTTAAACCTACAAGTGAAGTGGTGCACCTGTATGATGTACTCCTGCAAGGGGCATTTAGAAAAAAAAACTATTGCCACTAAATGACAGTTCCTGTCTGGCCTGCCTCTGTTTGCAAAAAAATAAAAAGCATGGTGTCCCCCTTTATATCCATATCTATACTCTATTGGAAAAGGGTCTGATATGGATAAAAAGAGGGACCCCATGTGGTTTTTATTTTTATGATACAGTATATATTGTTTATTAAAAAAATAAAATAAAACGTAAGCCCCCATCCAAAATCCATACCAGACACATATCCAGACATTCATCCTGGCTTGCCAGAAAAGGAGGATACAGTGACGACCTCCCAGAATCGCGGTCCTGCGCGCCCCCCGGGGCACGCACCCAGGAAAATCTGTGACCCGGCACATCATGGTAAGTGGGCGACCACAGCGGACCTTTATTATGTGATCTTTCCATCAAAAGATGGAGTGATCAGATGTAAGCAAGCTGGCGCATGTCCGGCTTATCTCTCCCCTCTCCATACAGATCGGTACAATGTGAGAGGAGAGGGGGGGCCCACAGTGCTGCTCTGTGCCAGTCCGCACTCACCCCATCTATCCATCCATGCTCAGCCATCTATCCTCAGTCATCCATCCTGAGTCATCCATGTTCAGCCATCCATCCGTGCTCAGTCATCCCCATCCATGCTCAGTCATCCCCATCCACGCTCAGCCATCCCATCTGTGCTCCGTCATCCCCATCCATTCTCAGTCATCCCCATCCATGCTCAGCCATCCCCATCCATGCTCAGCCTTCCCCATCCACGGCTCATTTATGCCTCATTCATGTTCATCCATACCACATCATTTCTCATTCATGCCGCATTCATGGCACTACAGTGCCCATCACTGCCACTACGGTGCCCATCAGGGCCACTACAGTGCCTCCCAATAGTGTAATAGGTAGTCAAATTAGATTTGAAATTTATACCCCTAGAACACCTGACGGTGCTCCTTGCATGCTGCGCCTCTGTATGTGGTCAGGCTGTATAAAAGTCTCACACATGTGGTATTGCCATATTCAGGAGGAGTAGCAGAATGTATTTTGGGATGTAATTTTTGCTATGTACATGCTGTGTGTTAGAAATATTGTATAAATTGACAACTTTGTGTAAAAAAATTAGGTTTCATTTTCTTTCCACATTTTCCAAAAACTTGTGGATGTGGAAAAAAATGAACCGTTCAAAAGACTCACTATGCCTTTGTCAGTTACCTGGTTGGAGGTCAAAGTGCTGAGAGGGCTTCCCTTGCAGCTAAGTGCAGAGCACCTCCCTGAGGATGAAACAGGGGGAGCTATGCCCAGAGAGGCAGGGGTTACCGGTAGTGCTGGCCAGGTGCGTAGTCCCTCGGAAGGTTCAGCTGGGACCAGGATAGGCAGCTGGGCAGGAGTCCCCTGGAAAGGCTGGAACACTTGAAGAAGTGCAGGAAGAACCGGAATCAGGATCAAGACCGAGCCGGGGGTCATACACAGGAAGTCAGGCAGAATCAGACGTCTGGTTAATGGGAAGATCCGAAGCGGAGTCAAAGCCAGGCCGAGGGTCAAACACAGGTAAAGCAGAGATGCAGAGTAGTCAAACAAGCCGAAGGTCAAAGCCACAAATCAGGATCAAGATCGGGAACAGATAGGCAAGCACAGCAGGAAGCTGAAGATAATCCAGCAACTAATGTCTCTTCTGCACGGGTTTAAATAGGGCTTTGGGCGCCAATGCCTGCCGCATTGCGTACGACCGAACGTACGCGCGTGCGCACTAACGTTCGGAGCCTACGGGACGTTCCGTTAGTTCTGAATCTTCCGCGCATGCGCACTGGCGCATACCTCCGTGCCAATGGAGAAAGCCTGTGCTGCTGGAACGATCTCTGACAGCCTTGAAGAATATACGTTGGGTGTTTACTTTCCAAAATGGGGTAAATTTTTGGGTGTTTCCATTGTCCTGGTGCTCCAGGACCTTCAAAAGTGCAAGAGGTAGTCAGGAAATTATATGTGTAATTTATGTCCTTAGAACGCCTGATGGTGCTCCCTGCATGTTGGGCTTCTGAATGTGGCCAGGCTGTGTAAAAGTCTCGCACATGTAGTATCGCCATATTCAGGAGGAGTAGTAGAATGTGTTTTGGGGTGTAATTTGTGGTATGCATATGATTAGTGTGAGAAATAACTTGTTAATATGACAATTTTGTGGGAAAAAAAATCTTAATTTTGCAAAGAATTGTGGGAAAAAAATTACAACTTCAAAAAACTCACAATGCCTCTTACTAAATACTTTAGAATATCTACTTTCCAAAAAGGGGTAATTTGGGGGGTATTTGTACTTCCCTGGCTTGTTAGTGTCTCAAGAAATGAGATAGGCCATCAGTACATCAGGTGTGATCAATTTTCAGTGATTGGTACCATAGCTTGTAGACTCTATAACTTTCACAAAGACCAAATAATATACACTAATTTGGGTTATTTTTTACCAAAGATATGTAGCAGTATAAATTTTGACCAAAACCTATGAAGAAAAATTACTAATTTGCAAAATTTTATAACAGAAACAAAGAAAAATGCATTTTTTTTTCATTTGTAGCACAAAAAATAAAAACCCTAAGGCTGCATTCACACCTGGGCATTGCGTTTTCAGGCAGAAATACACGCGTTTTTACTGCGATTGTGGCGCGATTTTTACCGCAATTTTTACCGCGATTTTGTACAGGTCACCAATGTAAAAAAATAGAAAAACGTCCAAATCAAGCTACAAAAATACTTCCAGAACTTGTTTGAGCTTCAGGCGTTTTCAGGCTTTTGGCTTCAGGCATTTTTGAGTGGAGATGTGAACCATCTCCATAGAGAATCATTGATTTTTTCCCCTCCAGCGTTTTGTAGCTTCAGGCTTCAGGCTACAAAACGACCAGGTGTGAATGGGGCCTAATGGTGATTAAATACCACCAAAAGAAAGCTCTATTTGTACAGTGTTGCATGACTGAGTAATTGTCATTCAAAATGCGAGAGCACTGAAAGCTGAAAATTGGTCTATTTATTAAGGGGGTTTAAGTGTCAAGTGGTTAAAAGTAATGGGGCTTCCAGATATTCAACCCTCCTAACTACATGCATGAGTAACCCTTAGTGCAGGCTCACCGCTCAGAGGGTAACACAGCTCGTGTGGATCTGGTGTGCTGACTCACAAGGGCAGGTGCAGGCTGATGAAGCAATCAAGTAGTAACAGCAACAAGGTTGGAAGTAGCCGCACTCAAACGATCCAATTTCCAAAAACGGTTTATTGCATCAAAGGGTGATATAGACAACGAACGAAAGGTCCAGCTGACGCATTTCGCACCCTACAGTAGGTGCTTACTCATAGCTTGAGTACAAGGTTGGCTACTTCCAACCTTGTTGCTGTTACTACATGAGTAACCCTTGTTATGCATACTATACACATATAGATTTCCATTCAAAATTGTTCATTTTAAAAACATTCATTTGATCTTCTAATTGTTTGTGGGGGGTCAAATTGACAGTCATTTTCAACCACAGTGATGAGAAAATTCAAAGGAGCAGGATGGAAATTATTTCTTGAATGAAGGATTTTCGATCTGTGTATGTGGTGTTCGTTTGGGAATTACATTTATTCTGAAATTGAATGGTAATGCCTCATGCCGGCGTTTTCTGGCGTTTTTTGCAGCTCTCCATGTTAGTCAATGGCCCCATAAAAACGCCGATGTTTTTGAGCTGTAGATGGCGTCGGCGTTAGTGAGCTGAAACTAGAACCCACGGCCAGCGCGTTCTGAGGCTGTAACGTTTTGGCGTTTTTTGACGCTGACGCCGCAAAATGCTCACTAACGCCAACTAACGCTGTACCGGCGTTAACCGGCGTTTTTTGACGTCAACGTTTTTAGGTTGAAAAATAGCAGAGAGATGATTTTTTTTTAAAAACCGCCTATTGACGCTGACACTCACTAACGCTCACTAACGCCGATGCATAACGCCGAATAACGCAGATTTTATTACCTTGACGTCGGTCCCAACGTTTTGTTTATTTTTTAAGAAACGTCCGTGTGTATGAGGCCTAAAAGAAAGTGAAATTTTGGAACAACATTCATCCAGTTATTGAATGTACAAAGAATTTTTGTATGCATGTTCATACGAATATTCTCACTCTGAAATCTATTGTGTATGGCCAGCATTACTCATTCACAAAAGAAAGGAAAATAGTAAATGAAAACACCCACTTCTTAAAAAAAGTAATTTATTAAAAAAAAAAAATAAATATAGGGCTCATTGCTAATTGTGAGTGATGTTGACACTACATCACTGGGCAACGTAATTGACGTTGCATTTGTATTGTTGCTGTGTTAATTTAGTCAAAATTTTCATCAGCTGCATTTTTACAGTGACAAAAACTAAACAAACAGTACACCACGCTTTTGTCCACTGACGATAACTATGACGAAAATCAATTCAGTTTTCGTTAACAAATGAAAATATGAGGCAAGGATGTTTATCCTTGTGAACTAACGGAGCTCCGCCTGCTTCCCCTCCCAGCAAGCAAGCGTATGCAGCCAGCATTACAGGCCTCCAAGTCCTCAGACGACTATCCAGAGCACTGTGCATTACAGGCCTCCAGAGTCCCGATGAAAGTCCCACTCCCGTCTCACGAGTCACGACAATGACCGTCCAGAGCAGCCAGAGTGCACCCACTGTGAGTGTGTACATTACAATTACAGGCCTGGAGTCACCTTCAGACCACTGTCTGTCCAGAGCACTGTGTGTGCATTACACGCCTCCTCTGACCTGAGACCACCATCTAGCACTGTGCAGCATTACAGGCCTTCTCTGACCAGTGACCATCGGCATCCAGAGCACTGTGATTAAAAGGGCCTTACCTCAGGCCTGAGACCACCATCCAGCACTGTGCAGCATTACAGGCCTCCTCTGACCTGAGACCACCATCCAGCACTGTGCAGCATTACAGGCCTCCTCTGACCTGAGACCACCATCCAGCACTGTGCAGCATTAAAGGCCTCCTCTGACCTGAGACCACCATCTAGCACTGTGCAGCATTACAGGCCTCCTCTGACCAGTGACCATCGGCATCAAGAGCACTGTGTTTACAGGCCCTCCCTCAGACCCGAGACCACCATCCAGCACTGTGCAGAATTACAGGCCTCCTCTGACCTGAGACCACCATCCAGCACTGTGCAGCATTACAGGCCTCCTCTGACCTGAGACCACCATCCAGCACTGTGCAGCATTACAGGCCTCCTCTGACCAGTGACCATCGGCATCCAGAGCACTATGTTTACAGGCCATCCCTCAGACCCGAGACCACCATCCAGCACTGTGCAGCATTATAGGCCTCCTCTGACCACTGGCACCCAGATCACCGTGCAGCATTACAGGCCTCCTCAGAGCACCATCCAGAGCAGCTAAATATGTATCTGTAAGTTTGTTCAAACCTTAATATCATAAATAATAACTAGGGTTGTCCCGATACCACTTTTTTAAGACCGAGTACAAGTACCGATACTTTTTTTCAAGTACTCGCCGATACCGATTACCGATACTTTTTTTAATGTCATGTCCAGTCTCCTCCGGACATTACGACGTGTCACGACCTACCACCAGAGTCCAGTCTCCTCCGGACATTACGACGTGTCACGACCTACCACCAGAGTCCAGTCTCCTCCGGA
>BLSH010447839.1:581243-591710 GCA_018402905.1 Glandirana rugosa | reverse complement strand
TTTTTTTTGGGGGGGGGGGGGGAGTGGACGATGTCAGTGTGTTTTTTTATTTTATTTTTTACTATTTTTACAATTTAACCTTTTTATTACAATTCTTTTATTTATTTTTTTAAAGACCTCTGACATCTCCCTTTTGAGACAGGGAGAAGGGGGCTGAGGATGGAGATTCCCCAGTCCCTTTCTCAGAAGCCTCAGCCGCATTGAAGATGAATGGAGAGGAGACAGCGGCTCCTCCCCATTCATAAACTGAAGCATCGTAAGCACAGTTTACGATGCTCAGTGACATTCATGAATGGACAGTCAGTGATCACTGACTGTCCATTCAGGAAAGGAAAGAGCCGATAAATTACAGATTTACCGGCTCTTTCCTCCGCTCTCCATCCTGACAGATCGAGGACAAGGGGGACTGGAGAAGGATATAGGGCCAGTCAAGGGGGGTGATTGGTGCAGCGGGAGTTAACAATCACTGATCTCCCGACTCCCTGTATATATTTCATTGTAGCAGCTGAAAGCCGCGGGAGGAGAAGCGGCTGTCAGTTGCTTTAGTGAAATATATACAGGGAGTCGGGAGATCAGTGATTGTAAATCCCCCTCCAGCGTTGCACTGATCATCCCCTGCTTGCCCAAGTATCGGATGAGGCATCGGAGCATTTTGCCCGAGTACAAGTACTCGGGCAAATGCTCAGTATCGGCACCGATACCGATACTAGTATCGGTATCGGGACAACCCTAATAATAACATATTAGATTTTTTTTACTCCAAGAGTATATAATATGTTTGGAAATTCTAGAGAAATGCTTAAATAATGCATTACAATTTACCTAAACCCATTCAATTTTAGTAGACTAAAATGATTTGTAGGGCATTTTAGTCGACTAAAATGTACTGCAGATTTAGTGCCAACGACTTCTGTAAAACGTATCAAGAGCTCCAATCCTTCCTTATTCTATCCAAAAATAGACATTTTGGCTATAGATATACTTTAAAGTATAACTAAAGGCAAAACTTTTCTTTTATTTTGGATAGCTTGAGGCGGGATTAGAACCCCTGTGAGTTTTTATTGCTGTCTGTGCCCCCATTAGGGACATTCATCCTCTCTATTTTTCCTGTTTACCAATTAAAGTGAAAGTAAAAGAAAACCCGAATTTTGGGTTGTCCCCAGAAAAGTAATAGAGGGTAAATCTTCTAATGGAGACACTGAATCTGGTGACCTGGGGGACCCAAATGGATCCTCTTAATTTGCAGGGATTTTCTCTTACTTCCTGTTTTGGTTATGGGACAGCAAGTAAAGGAAAATCTCCTCAATGGGGCACAGGTGACAAAAAATGAACTAACGGGGGTTATAACCCTCCCTTACCATATCCAAAATGAAAAAAAAAATGTTTTGCCTATAGTGTACTTTAAAGCTACGCTCCACTGCTACATACAAAGATGAAATACACATATGGAACCTTTCTTTCCTGCCAAAGGATTTGTAATTCTGTATATTCAGTCCTACGATTTACTGCCTATCTAGTAGTGAGACTTTTATATCTCCCACATTTACACACCTCCCACAACCCTGCTCTCTGCACAGACTGCATAGAGTATAGTGATAACGTCACTGCTACCGGTAATATCCGGGTTTGCAAAGTGAGCACAACATTGATTTATATCCTTTGTGGCTACAAATATATTTATATGAACAGTTTTATGCCTGGAGCTCAGCTTTAAAGGAGAATTACAGGCAATATTTTTACATATTTACTTTGATCCTGATTGGAACAATGTAACTATGTACAGTGGGTATAGAAAAGAATCACCCTCCTTTAAAATAATCAAATTTTTTTGCTTTGCAGCCTGGAATGAAGACAGACACAGTTTTTGTTGTATCCAACTGTATTTACTCATCTTATAACATCCAAGTGAAAGATATAACACCAACATGTCAGAAACAATAAAAAAAAAATCAAAAACAGAATCAAGGAAAAAGGATCACCCCCTTGTGTCAGTAATTTGCTGAACCACTCTTTGCTTTAATTACAGCCTTTAGTCTGTTGGGATATGTCTCTACTAAATTGTACATCTAGACTTCACAATATTTGCCCGCTCTTCTTTGCAAAACTGCTCAAGTTCAGTTAAATTTGATAGGGATTGCTTGTGGACTGCAGTCTTCAAATCATTCCACAGATTTTCCATGGGGTTTAAGTCTGGGCTCTGATTAGGCCATGCAAAGACATTCACCTTTTTCTCCTTCAACCACTGTGTGGTCATTTTTGCTGTGTGCTTTGGGCCATTGTTATGTTGGAAGGTAAACGTTCTTTCCCTTGACAACTTTCTGGCAGAGGGCAGTGGATCTTCCTCAAGAATTTGATGGTATTTTGCCCCATCCATTTTTCCTTCTCTCCTGACAAGTGCTCCAGTCTCTGCTGCAGAGATACACCCCCATAACAGGATATTACCACCTCCATTCTAACTGTAGGACTGGAGTTATTTGAATGGTGAATTGTATTGGATTGGATATTGTTGTCACATACACACAATGACCACTCTTTGTCATAAATTCCAGCAACTGCTTCAGAGTTGCTGTAGGCCCCTTGGTAGGGTCTCTGACCATTTCCTTCTGGATCTCTTATCCAGTTTGGAGCAACGTCCTGATCCAGGGAGGGTCTGTGTTGTACCAAATACCTTCCACTTCTTAATAATAGATTTCACTGTGCTTCTAGGCCAGTGATGGCAAACCTTGTCACCTCAGATGCTTTGGAACTACATTTCCCATGATGCTCAACTACACTGTAGAGTGTATGAGCATCAGGGGAAATGTAGTTCCAAAACATCTGGGGTGCCAAGGTTCGCCATCACTGTTCTAGGCATTGATAAAGATACATTTTTTTGTATCCATCTCCTGACTTGTGCCTGGCCACAACTTTATCCTGGAGATCTTTTGGCAATGCCTTGCCACCCATAGTTGATTGTTTGCTTCAGTTGCACTACCAGGGACTGAAATGCTCCAGGAAAGCTCTTTTCATGCTGAGCTAATTACAATGACCACATCTGATCACAGTTGAAAGTCAAATTTCTTTGAGTGCCATTGAGAAAGCAGTTAGCTACACCTGATTGAGTTTACAAGCCGTTTTTAGGAGGGGGGGGGGGAGGCGATCCTTTTTCCAACTCAGTAATCCTATTTTGATTTTTTTTTTCTGACATGTTGGTGTTATTACTTTCACTTGGATATTATAAGTTGCACTAAATACAGCTGGATAAAACAAAAACTGTATCTGTGGTTCTTTTCAATACCCACTGTATATGACATACCCAGTTGATGCCCCTGGAAGTTGGAAATCAATGAACTAGGCACTACTACTCTACTGGACAAGCTGGAACAATGCAATAATGCAATTATGTAAAAATATACCATGTTTGGAGTTCATCTTTAAACATCCACCCCTGCATATTACACTAAACCCTCCAGAGTAACTTTGACTTTACCCTTAAAAATTAAACCAAAACCTCTAATCCCTAATACTAACATAACCTACCACTAAATCCATCCTAGAGTGCTTCCAGTACCAGACTTGATGCCCAAACGTGAAAAGCCCTTTGTATATACATAGATCTTTTCAATTAGTGATGTTTTGTTCCCGGGTAAAGGTATAATATGGATCTCAGCCTATCTACTACATTTTACACATATAATAACACTTACACACTGTATAATTATGGTGTAGGGTGAATATTTATCATAATTATTATTGAACCTTTACACAACTATGTATATTCTAGCACCACATTTCAAAGGAATTGCATCACTGTGGTTTGTTTGCGAATTCTCTTTACATTACTTGTAATCTCCATAGATTCTTTCATTTTCCAATGATTCAACGTTTTGTGCCGTTTATCTGGCCCTGTCAACTCTTGACGAGCCTGTAAAGGAGAGGGAGGATGGGAGAGGCAGTGCAGTGTGCAGGAACTGGGAGTCCTGTGTGTGACTTTTCTTAGGTGAAACACTGCTACAAAAATAGAGTTTTATCAAACTGAAAATAGCACTGCTATAGACGGATATTTGTTCTACATGCAGTTTTACGCAAGTTCACTGTACGATCTTTGCGATAAGGGCAAACCTGGGAGTCTGTCCATCTTTGTTGCCTTTGGGTGTTATTTTTTTCTATTCTTTTACTTAAGGAAATGTGATACTAATAAAAGAATGACTTGGTCAAAAGTGGGCTCTATACACACCATGGAGGAAGCCAAGGTCATTGCAACAGATAATAGCATTCAGTAACAAACTCAATGTATATAGGTAGTTTACAGAAAACACATCCAACTCATAACCCATACATTAACCACTAGAACCCCCAATTCTGACATTTCTCACATGCAGTACATGTGAAAATCAGCATTTTTTTGTTAGAAAACTACTTAGAACCCCCAAACATTACATATATTTTATCAGAGGCTCTGGAGAATAAAATGGTTGTCATTGCAGTTTTTTTATGTTGCACGATATTTGCACAGTGGTTTACCAAATAGAAATTTTCAGAAAAAAATACATTTTATTAGATTTTAGTACATATAAACACAATATAATTAATTTTTTTGGTAAAATATAAAAGGTGATGTTACGCTGAGTAAATACATAGCTAACATATCATGCTTTAAAATTGCATAGACCCGTGGAACTGCAACAACCTACCTAAAAATCTCCATACGTGATGTTTTGAAAGCCTTTACAGGTTTCCAATTTAGAGTTACACATGAGGTCTGGCACCCTAGAATTATTGCTCTCACTCTGCTGTTCGTGGTGATATTGCACATGTGTGGTGCAATCACCGTGTACATATACATGTGCGGGACCTACGTGTGTGTTCACTTTTGCGTGTGAACACATGGGGGAGGGGCACTTAATTTTTTTAAATTTTATTATTTATTTAAATTTTTTTTTTACATTGTACTTTTTTTTTTTTTACTGTAACAGTAATCAAAGTATTTTTTAAAAAATCCCTGATCACCCTCCCCAGAGCAGTACAGTAGTATGAAAGTATGTGAAAAAAATTGTAAAAAAAGAAAAAAATATATTTTCTCATTACTATAGTTAAAAAATACAAAACCCAGTGGTGATCAAATGCCGTGAAAAGAAAGCTCTTTTTGTGTGAAATAAATTATATAAATTTCATTCGGGTACAGTGTTGCATAACTGTGCAATTGCCAGTTACAGTAGAACAGTTCTGAGCATCAAAAAATGATCTGGTCATGAAGAGGGTTAAACCTTTTGTTGGTCAAGTGGTTTAACATTTAAAAACCTGAAAAGAGAATTCTTCCCATTCTCGGTTGAGTCCCCTGCATGGCTGAAAACTATTGCTATCATGGTTGCTTCATGGTTAGTACCACTGCTTTACAGCATTACTGTCCTAGATTTAATCCTGCCAGAAAATCCACCAGCATAGGGTTTCCAAAAATTCTTACGTTTCTTTGAATTTCACATAAAACAATACTGGTCCTGGAGTATGTATGTCACTCCTGTTGGGACAATAAAGAGACACTCAGGGCAAAGTGACAGCTCTCCTCCACCACCCCTTACTCCATTTCAGGTGCTTCCCAGCATGTTGGAGCATGTGACCTCATTTCGTAATGCAGTGTTCAGGCCTAGTGGCCAATCAGTGGACCCATCACATGACAGAAGGGATGACCTCACTGCTCTAAGCTCTGACACCAGCTAACACCAGGTATTTTGGTGGTGGCTGCAGCAAAGAAAGGAGTGGTGGGGGGATGATGGAGAGGTGACAGTGTCTCCTCTGTGGACAGTTTTTTATTTCCATTTTTTCCGGGTGCATGCACATATGGGGCTTCTCTCCAAATACAAACGTGGAGCTTCTGGGGAGAAGTCACGTACTCACATGTGCCCAGCATAGCCTAGCCACATACAGTCATTCACATATATTGACAGCTTAAGAGGCATGTTATGCTCCCCAGGAGCTGGAAAGCACTGAGGACTTTAAACCTCAAAACAAAGGAGCTGGTACACATCTGTATAAAGGCGGCATGTGCACATGTGCAAAAGTGATCCTGAAAGTATTTTAAGACATGTTTTCCAAGACTGATGCAATTGAGCACATACCACTTTGTCACCACTTGTCACAGTAAAAGCATATTATTGGAAGAGTTTGTTATTCGAGAAGCTTGTCTTTGGAGGAGCTTATTACTGGATCTGCCTGATATTTGAGGAGCTTATTATTGGTGAAGCCTGTTATTGGTGGAGCTTGTTATTGGGAGAGCCTAACATTGGAGGAGCATAATACTCGAGCAGACTGTTATTGTAGGAGTTCATTATTGGAGACGTCTGTTATTGGAGGAGCTTGTTATTGGGAGAGCCTAATAATGGAGGAGCGTAATACTGGAGCAGCCTGTTATTGGAGAAGCTCATTATTGGAGGAGCCTGTTCTTGGGGAAACATAATATTGGAGGAGCTTATTACTGGGGCAGCCTGATATTTGAGGAGCTTATTATTGGAGTAGCCTGTTATTGGAGGAGCCTATTATTGGGGGAGCCTAATATTGGATATTGGAGGAGCTCATTACTGGGGCAGCCTGATATTGGAGGAGCTCATTATTAGAGAAGCTTGTTGTGGGAGGAGCTTGTTTTTGGGGGAGCCCATTATTGGAGGAGTGTAATATTGAAGCAGGCTGACATTGGAGGAGCTCCTTGTTAGAGAAGCCTGTTATTGGAGGAGCTTGTTATTGGGGGAGCCTAACATTGGAAGAACTTATTAATTGGGCAGCCTGACATTTGAGGAGCTTATTATTGGAGAAGCCTGTTATTGGAGGAGCTTGTTATTGGGGGAGCTCATTATTGGAGGAGCGTAATACTGGAGCAGCCCTATATTGGAGTAGCTAATTATTGGAGGAACCTGTTATTGGAGGAGCTTGTTATTGGGGGAGCCTAATATTGGAGGAGCATAATACTGGAGCAGCCTGTTATTGGAGAAGCTCATTATTGGAGAAGCCTGTTATTAGAGGAGCTTGTTATTGGGGAAGCCTAACTTTGGAGGAGCATAATACTGCAGCAGGCTGTTATTGGATGAGCTCATTATTGGAGAGGCCTGTTGTTGGAGGAGCTTGTTATTGGGGGAGCCCATTATTGGAGGAGCGCGATAGTGGAGCAGTCTGATATTGGAATAGCTCATTATTAGAGAACTTTGTTATTGAAGTAGCTTGTCATTGGGGGAGCCTTACATTGAAGGAGCATAATACCGGAGCAGCCTGTTATTTAAGGAGCTCATTATTGGAGAAGCCTGTCATTGGAGGAGCTTGTTATTGGGTGAGCCTAATATTGATGGAGTGTAATAATGGAGCAGACTCTTATTGGAGAAGCTCATTATTGGAGAAGCCTGCTATTGGAGGAGCTTGTTATTGGGGAAGCCCAATATTGGAGGAGCTTATTACTGGGGCAGCCTAATATTGGAAGAGCTCATTATTGGAGAAGCCTGTTGTTGGAGGAGCTTGTTATTGGGGAACCCATTATTGGAGGAGTGTAATGCTGGAGCAGCCTGATATTGGAGGAACGCATTGTTAGAGAAGCCTCTTATTGGAGTAGCTTGTTATTGGGGGAACCTAACAGTGGAGGAGCATAATACTGGAGCAGGCTGTTATTGGAGGAGCTCATTATTGCAGAAGCCTGTTATTGGAGAAGCTTGTTATTGGGGGAGCCTAATATTAGAGGAGCGTAATACTGGAGCATCCTGATATTGGAGGAGCTCATTATTAAAGAGCCTTGTTATTGGAGGAGCTTGTTATTGGGGGAGCCTAATATTGGAGGAGCATAATACTGGAGCAGCCTGTTATTGGAGAAGCTCATTATTGGAGAAGCCTGTTATTAGAGGAGCTTGTAATTGGGGAAGCCTAACATCGGAGGAGCATAATACTGCAGCAGGCTGTTATTGGAGGAGCTCAATATTGGAGAAGCCTGTTGTTGGAGAAGCTTGTTATTGGGGGAGCCCATTATTGGAGGAGCGCAATAGTGGAGCAGTCTGATATTGGAGTAGCTCATTATTAGAGAACCTTGTTATTGGAGGAGCTTGTTATTGGGGGAGCCTAACACTGAAGGGGCATAGTACTGGAGCAGCCTGTTATTGAAGGAGCTCATTATTGGAGAAGCTTGTTATTGGAGGATCTTGTTGTTAGGGGAGCCTAATATTGGAGGAGCATAATACTGGAGTAGCCTGTTATTGGATAAGCTCATTATTGATGAAGCCTGTTATTGGAGGAGCTTGTTATTGGGGGAGCCTAATAATGGAGGAGCTTATTAGTGGGGTAGTCTGATATTGGAGGAGCTCATAATTGGAGAAGCCTGTTGTTGAAGGAGCTTGTTATTGGGGAACCCAATATTGGAGGAGCATAATACTTAAGCAGCCTGATATTGGAGGAGCTCATTATTAGAGAACCTTGTTACAGTATTGGGGGAGCCTAATATTGATGGGGTGTAATAATGGAGCAGCCTCTTATTGGAGAAGCTCGTTATTGGAGAAGCCTGTTATTAGAGGAGCTTGTTATTGGGGAAGCCTAATATTGGAGGAGCTTATTACTGGGGCAGCTTTATAATGGAGGAGCTCATTATTGGAGAAGCCTGTTGTTGGAGGAGCTTGTTATTGGGCAGCCCATTATTGGAGGAGCGTAATACTGGAGCAGCCTGATATTGGAGGAGCTCATTATTAGAGCAGCCTGTTATTGGAGAAGTTCATTATTGGGGGAGCCTAACATTGGAGGAGCATAATACTGGAGCAGCCTGTTATTGGAGAAGCTCATTAATGGAGAAGCCTGTTATTGGAGGAGCCTATAATTGGGGGAGCCTAATATTGGATATTGGAGGAGCTCATTACTGGGGCAGCCTGATATTGGAGGAGCTCATTATTATAGAAGCTTGTTGTGGGAGGAGCTTGTTTTTGGGGGAGCCCATTATTGGAGGAGTGTAATATTGAAGCAGGCTGACATTGGAGGAGCTCCTTGTTAGAGAAGCCTGTTATTGGAGGAGCTTGTTATTGGGGGAGCCTAACATTGGAAGAACTTATTAATTGGGCAGCCTGACATTTGAGGAGCTTATTATTGGAGAAGCCTGTTATTGGAGGAGCTTGTTATTGGGGGAGCTCATTATTGGAGGAGCGTAATACTGGAGCAGCCCTATATTGGAGTAGCTAATTATTGGAGGAACCTGTTATTGGAGGAGCTTGTTATTGGGGGAGCCTCATATTGGAGGATCATAATACTGGAGCAGCCTGTTATTGGAGAAGCTCACTATTGGAGAAGCCTGATATTAGAGGAGCTTGCTATTGGGGGAGCGTATTACTGGGGCAGCCTGATATTGGAGAAGCTCATTATTGCAGAAGCCTGTTGTTGGAGGAGCTTGTTATTGGGGGAGCCTAATATTGGAAGAGCGTAATACTGGAGCAGCCTGATATTAAAGGAGCTCATTATAAGAGAACCTTGTTATTGGAGGAGCTTGTTATTGGGGGAGCCTAATATTGGAGGAGCATAATACTGGAGCAGCCTGTTATTGGAGAAGCTCATTATTGGAGAAGCCTGTTATTAGAGGAGCTTGTTATTGGGGAAGCCTAACTTTGGAGGAGCATAATACTGCAGCAGGCTGTTATTGGATGAGCTCATTATTGGAGAGGCCTGTTGTTGGAGGAGCTTGTTATTGGGGGAGCCCATTATTGGAGGAGCGCGATAGTGGAGCAGTCTGATATTGGAATAGCTCATTATTAGAGAACTTTGTTATTGAAGTAGCTTGTCATTGGGGGAGCCTTACATTGAAGGAGCATAATACCGGAGCAGCCTGTTATTTAAGGAGCTCATTATTGGAGAAGCCTGTCATTGGAGGAGCTTGTTATTGGGTGAGCCTAATATTGATGGAGTGTAATAATGGAGCAGACTCTTATTGGAGAAGCTCATTATTGGAGAAGCCTGCTATTGGAGGAGCTTGTTATTGGGGAAGCCCAATATTGGAGGAGCTTATTACTGGGGCAGCCTAATATTGGAAGAGCTCATTATTGGAGAAGCCTGTTGTTGGAGGAGCTTGTTATTGGGGAACCCATTATTGGAGGAGTGTAATGCTGGAGCAGCCTGATATTGGAGGAACGCATTGTTAGAGAAGCCTCTTATTGGAGTAGCTTGTTATTGGGGGAACCTAACAGTGGAGGAGCATAATACTGGAGCAGGCTGTTATTGGAGGAGCTCATTATTGCAGAAGCCTGTTATTGGAGAAGCTTGTTATTGGGGGAGCCTAATATTAGAGGAGCGTAATACTGGAGCATCCTGATATTGGAGGAGCTCATTATTAAAGAGCCTTGTTATTGGAGGAGCTTGTTATTGGGGGAGCCTAATATTGGAGGAGCATAATACTGGAGCAGCCTGTTATTGGAGAAGCTCATTATTGGAGAAGCCTGTTATTAGAGGTATTGTTCGAGGAGATTATTGTCCGAAGAGGTTATTGCTCGA
>BLSH010447839.1:555643-567346 GCA_018402905.1 Glandirana rugosa | reverse complement strand
CCCACCCATCCCCATCCCCGTTCGCCCGCTCCCGCCTGCTTACACGCTTCACTCGCCCAATTGCCCACCCCAACCGCCCGTCAGCCCCGCACATACCCCATCCAGTTCACGGGGGGCTTCGGCAGCTTCCCCGGTTTCTCCTCCCAGCCAATCCGGTCACTTCTCCTCCCAGTCAATCTGGTCTTAGGACCTGCTTCTTGTCCTGATTGGCCAGGAGGAGAAGCAGGAACACAATAGCAAATCAACATTGGCTAATGTCACAAGTGGATGGGCTCCGGGACACAAAAAAAAACTTGTAGAACTCTGTGGGGCTGATTTACTAAACCTAGAGAGTGCAAAATCTGGTGCAGTTCTGCACAGCAGAAACCAATCACCTTCCAGGTTTAAATTATCAAAGCTTAATTGAACAAGCTGAATTTATTCGCCAATTGGCTACCATGCACAGCTGCACCAGATTTTGCACTCTGTAGCTTTAATAAATTAACCCCTATGCGTTCAAGGCTCCACATGGAGATTAGGGGCCGGGCGCATAGAGATTATGGGGGCCGAGCCCCTGTGTCCCTTATGGACGGGCCATCGCTGTTGAGGACCCTAGTGCTGCAAGACAAATGTGCTAGCCAATAAGGAAGCCATGTATGTAAGAACATCATGTGCAATCAGCAGTCTAAAAAACAGGGAATACTCATTGGTTCTCTCACTTTCTTATAATAAGTCCAAAAGATGCCTTAACCAGTTTACTTAAAGAAGAGTCTAGTGTATTTTCAGTCAGCAAATATTATTATTTCAGTGTTCTCCCTAAAGTCATTTATTTTTACTTTTTATATGCTCACATATTTTTGTTATTGTATGCCCATGTCCCAGTCCTTTGTCATCCTACTGTGCTAGACAAATGTGACTGCATCTTGACTTTAGAAGAATACCTGGGAATTAATTTCCGGTGCTGGCAGCATGCAGGTTAGAGTTCTGTGTATACACTATGGTGTTTACTGTACACACAGGGCGCTGATCTGAGTGGACTACACTGACCTTCTGTTAGTAGACCACACACAGAGGGTACATACATCTGTCACTTGTAGGTCTATTACCAGTGGAGGGAACATGTTTCTAATACAGTGGTCTCCAAACTGCAGCTCAGGGGCCAGATGTGGCCCTTTGCTTGCCTTTATCCAGCCCTTAGTGCACTTTTTTCCCACTGATACAAGACACTATTCTGCCAACTGACAGCAACAATGGGGCAACATTTCTCCCATTGACACCAAGAATGGGGCAATATTCCTCCCAATGATACAAATGACGGGGCACTATTCCTCCCAATGATACCAACAATGGGGCACTGTTCTCCCCCCTAATGCCAAATGCAGTGATGTTTGCTCCCTCTGATGTAAGCAAAATTTACACTCCCGCTGGCCACAGTCTGACCCTCTAAAGTCTGGACAATAAAGGTTTTCGTTGTTTAGAAAGCTTGGAGACCCCTGTTCTAATGCATACTGTGCACCCACCACTGAATTACAGACCTAGTACTGATCATGATGCTGTGCAATGACAGCCCACTGGGATTCTTTTACTAAAGGAGTAGACAAAGCCTGTTCATTTAGCAAAGTGGCAATACCAAATAAAATAAACCTGTGTTTACCTTAAATACCCAATTATATGTGAGGGAAATTAAAAATAGCAGAATTTTTGCTAGGACATGATTGGACGACTTGTTTAGTAAATAAACCCTGATATTTTATGCACCAATTTCCCAGGGCAGCTGGAATTACACATTGATCACCAATTAACTGCATAAATAACAATCACAGAAAACGGCACGATTGTGCCCAGTATTATTCATTTAATTATCTACTAAAGGTGTGTTTTTATCAGTCATATCAAAAGTCAGCAGTCTAATTTCAGCCTTAAAGTGTCACTAAACCCACATCATAAAAACTATCAATAAATGCGGTATTGCATGCTGTTCATACTCACCCAGTCACTGAGATTTGTTTTCTGTATTCACCAAAAAACCTGGTTGATCCTGCTGCTCCCCTCCTTCTGTCCATGTTCCAATTCAGCTAGGGATTTTGCAGCTGTGGTGGCAACTTTGCACATGCTCAGTATTCAGTGAGTTTCTATGCTGAGCATTTCTTTCCTATCACATCTGAGCAGCCCATGTGACTAAAGAGTCACACATGTGAGTGTAAACACAATGGTAAATGACAGCTCCCTCCCTCCCTCCTACTCCATGCCCACTAACCAGCTCAAGGGGGATGGGATATTACGTGTAAATTACTGGAGGCTTCACCTCCCTCTTATTCTAAGACACAGGCTGGTGGGGGCGTGACACAGCCTGTGACTGACACAAATCTGCCCACACCATGTTATTTCCACAAAATAATAAAGATTTGATTTCAAATATATATTTGTATGCCAATTTAAAACAGTTTATTAATATTATTTATCTATTTTTACTCGGTATTCCAAAGGCTGCTGTTTTTTAATATTGAACATGTGACCAGCAGCAGAGGACTAGAAGCTCGTCCTGCTTATGTTTCCCTGCAGACAGGCTGGGAAAGATCTGAGTCATGTGACAGCTGTATATAGATTAGGAAAAAGATACTTAGATGTTTTTTTATTTAAAATAATTACAGTGCCATAATCCATATACAGAAATAGAAGGCATAATGCAAATTAAACAGTGTGTGTTTAAAGCAGAACTGGGGAACTAAAAAACGTCTCTTGTAGTGGGGCTCCCCCAGCACTGCAAGGGTTAAATTCTTGTTCTTGACTAGGGTACCATTAAAAATCACTTTAACTTACCTTATTCCTCACTCCCACAGGCTCCTCCTCTCTGAGTGACCAGACCCGGGAAGCCACTTTCTCTTCTGCGCTCTCTATGTCCGTCACACTATGATGTCATCATGTATGATGTAGGACGAGCAGCCCTGTATTGTAAGTGAGGATACAGAGGACCCGCCCATAATCCAGAGCCTTGGAAGGAAGAGGAGAGCATCTGCTGCCCTGCCTCGGGAGTGAGAGACAAGGTAAGGAAAAGTATTTTTTAATGGTACTGGAAAAAAAACAGCAAACAAGCATTTAACCCTTGCAGCGCGGGTAGTTTTTTGAGTTCCTCAGAGTTCATCTTTAAGCATGCCCAGAATCTCCCCTTGGATTTGGAACATTCATATTCTGTATCCTCAAACATGTAGCATCTACAAAAGACACTGAGAATAAAGTTCTTAGTTGTTAGTCATGTTCAGCTGGATTTCTTCTGTAAGCTTATAGATGTTTTGCTGCTTATGCACGTAACGTCATTAGCTAGAACTTAGTCTTCAGCATTACAGGACAATAGGGTTGCCACCTGTCCGGGATTCACCCGGACAGTCCAGGTTTGGAATCATGTGTCCGGGTTTCAGTCCATCTGAAACCCGGAAACATTATTCAGGCAGGAATGTGGCTCAGAATGGGGCTTAACAGGAGGGTGAGGGGGCACTATGTGTGCCGCATTACTATTCTCTTTGGAGTACCCAAAGGTGACCCAGGTCTGTTACAATCCTATAGTGTATGCTAAAACAAAAAAAAACTCTGTTAAGATCAACAGGGGATCTGTCTGTTGATCACTTGCTTATCAGAGCAAAGTGGGCGGGTGAGCCATCTGTGTCTGTTAAGTTTGTATAGAGCGGACATGGACAAAGCCCGCTCTACACTATGGACGGCCGGGAGTAAGCGGACTACGCTGACCATTTACACTTGACTGCCCTCTGATCCGATCCGCCTAGATGGAGGAGGAGGGATCCCCTTGGATTTTGTTTTTTTTCTAGTAGACCACATCGGACAGGAGGTATGCAGGTGTAAACGGACTTGTGTCCATAGAGGTGAAGGGACCGTCTGATCACGTCCTGCCTGAAAAATTGACAGACTGACTTGCTCAGATCCTTCGTGTGAAAGGTGCTTTACAGATTCCACAAACTATAGACTTTTGTTGAGAAAGGATGGCCACACACTGCTTGAAAATTGTCTAATCCCTGCTGAACCAGCCAAATTCTGATCAGTGCATAGCCAGCCTAACTGCTAAGATATATCATAACCTGAATAAATGAAAACCTTCATAGACCAAAGACCTTGGTAGGTTCGAGTACAAACTTTATACCAGTAAAATATCCTAAATAAATACATGATTTCTTTAGCAGCTGTGTTGTCATTGTATGTGCGGAGGAATTCAAAACTGTGATCGGCAGTGGAAGTTCACCATAGAGAATACCAGTGATCAAATAGGCAGTCTCTATGATCTTCAGAGGCCCGGGTGTGACATTATGAGATTACGTCTAGCCTGGCAGTTTTGAATACTGCCGTGTACTCAGCTGGAAAGGCCAAGATCATTTTTTTTTAATCTCAGCCTTTCCTGCCTAGAGGAGAGATGTGGGGGCTTATAGCCCCCACATCTCTCCATAAAGAGGACCTGTCATGTCCTATTCCCATTACAAGGGATGTTTACATTAAAAAAAATGAAGGGAAAGTGTAAAAATAAAGATTTTTTAGTTGCCATCTGCGTCCCATCACAGAGGTTTTTACTTCACTTCCTGTCATGTAGACACAACAGGAAGTTAAAGGAAATCTCTCCAGTAATTTTAATCTATTGTCACTAGAACAGGGGTCCCTAATTGGAAGATTTTGTATTTTCTATTACCTTCAGTCCCGGTGACAGTAATCACAGGACAATTAGAGATATTGAATCTCCATAGAAAGGATACAGACAGCACTAAAAACTGAAAAGAAAAAGAGAAATCTTAGCACATATTAGGTCATGGTGATAAATAAAAAGCAAACACTATACTGTATGTCAACAGTTTGTTGCAGTTTTCTGTTGGAAGTATTCAATGGATTGAAATTCATAGTGTAATGTATGTACGATAATACCAGCACAAGGGACACCTTTTATTCAGTGTAAGTACTGTCTGTTACATAAAAAATAATAACTAAATGAAGGCTTGCATGTATTTTTTTGTAAGCGGTGTAAGTGTATGCCCCTGAATCTGACTTGGTATCAGCCTCTCACAATCTTATGTACAAAAGCACCCAGACCTGGGGAGGAAAAAGCTGCGCAAGTAGCCAATCAGCTGTACTGTAGTGCAAGGGGTATGTAATAGGAGGAGGAAGCAGAGTGGCAGGAAGACATGCTCATCAATGCTCATCAATGTGCTGCTTCTCTTTCACTGTCCAGTCAAAGACAGAAGGCGGGGGGAGATGACCTGTAAGCGAAGCCAAGAAAACTGAGGTCTTATGCCCTTGCCCAGAAAAACTGTTCCAGGTACATAGGTGTACTCTACATACAGTGTCATGATAGGCAGCCTCCAGAGGGCATTTTTATCGCACTCAGACTGCATTTTGGAAAGCAGGGGTCTTTTTAACTTGTCTACCTACCTTGAAATATATGCAGAAAAACACATACATGTACAAAAAAAGCACATAGATTATATATGAGTAAAGGAAGTAATAATAATAATAATAAGAAGAAGAAAATAAAAGTACAAACTGGATATATAAGCCTATAATTATCAGCATGGCCATATAATACCAAGTGATACAGTGGTACCCAAACCCTAACTATAATTTAATACAGACCCATGCATATTAGGAATTTATAACTTTCATTTATATTATAAAGGCTTCAATAAACAACATACAGAATGCTGTAACTAAAAGCATTCTATCAGGAATCATATTTTTATTAGTAAGCTTATATGTACAATATATATATATATATATATATATATATATATATATATATATATATATATATATATATACCATATCTCACAAAAGTGAGTACACCCCTCACATTTTTGTAAATATTTTATTCTATCTTTTCATGTGACAACACTGAAGAAATGACATTTTGCTACAATGTAAAGTAGTGAGTGTACAGCTTGTATAACAGTGTACATTTGCTGTCTCCTCAAAATAACTAAACACACAGCCATTAATGTCTAAACCGCCGGCAACAAAAGTGAGTACACCCCGAAGTGAAAATGTCCAAATTGGGCCCAATTAGCCATTTTCCCTCCCCTGTGTCATGTGACTTCTTAGTGTTACAAGGTCTCAGGTGTAAATGGAGCAGGTGAGTTAAATTTGGTGTTATCGCTCTCACTCTCCCATACTGGTCAGTGGAAGTTCAACATGGCACCTCATGGCAAAAAAAACTCTCTGAGGATCTGAAAAAAAGAATTGTTGCTCTACATAGAGATGACATAGGCTATAAGAAGATTGCCAAGACCCTGAAACTGTGCTGCAGCACAGTGGCCAAGACCATAGAGCTGTTTAACAGGGCAGGTTCCAACCAGAACCAGCCTCGACATGGTCAACCAAAGAAGTTTAATACAGGTGCTCAGCATCATATCCAGAGGTTGTCTTTGGGAAATAGGCATATGAGCGCTGCCAGCATTGCTGCAGAGGTTGAAGTGGTGGGGGGTCAGCCTGTCAATGCTCAGACCATACGCCGCACACTGCATCAAATTGGCCTGCATGGCTGTCATCCCAGAAGGAAGCCTCTTCTAAAGATGATGCACAAAAAAACCCGCAAACAGTTTGCTGAAGACAAGCAGACTAAGGACATGGATTACTAGAACCATGTCCTGTGGTCTGATAAGACCAAGATAAACTTATTTGGTTCAGATGGTGTCAAGCGTGTGGGGTAGCACCCAAGTGAGGAGTACAAAGACAAGTGTGTCTTGCCTACAGTGAAGCATGGTGGTGGGAGTGTCATGATCTGGGGCTGCATGCGTGCTGCCGGCACTGGGGAGGTGAAGCAGAGCATGATCCCCTCCCTTCGGAGACTGGGCCGCAGGGCAGTATTCCAACATGATAACGACCCCAAACACACCTCCAAGATGACCACTGCCTTGCTAAAGAAGCTGTGGGTAAAGGTGATGGACTGGCCAAGCATGTCTCCAGACCTAAACCCTATTGAGTATCTGTGGGGCATCCTCAAATGGAAGGTAAAGGAGCGCAAGGTCTCTAACATCCACCAGCTCCGTGATGTCATCATGGAGGAGTGGAAGAGGACTCCAGTGGCAACCTGTGAAGCTTTGGTGAACTCCATGCCCAAAAGAGTTAAGGCAGTGCTGGAAAATAATGGGGGCCACACAAAATATTGACACTTTGGGCCCAATTTGGACATTTTCACTTTTGTTGCCAGCGGTTTAGACATTAATGGCTGTGCGTTGAGTTATTTTGAGGGGACAGCAAATTTACACTGTTGTACAAGCTGTACATTCACTTCTTTACACTGTAGCAAAGTGTAATTTCTTCAGTGTTATCACATGAAAAGGTATAATAAAATAATAACTTTATTGTTACAAAAGTTTAAAACAACATTTAAAAAGAGACAACAGCTAACAATATTGAATATAAAGTGCTTTAAAGGAGTTGTAAATCTCATGGTTTTTTCACCTTAATGCATTCTACGCATTAAGGTGAAAAACCTTCTGTGCTGCAACAGCCCCCAGAGCCCCCCTTTTTCTTACCTGAGCCCGTTCGTTCCAGTGATGAGAACGAGCCCAGCAGCTCCAGCCAGTGTCTCGGGTACTCATTGGACAGATTGATAGCAGCAGGAGCCATTTGGCCCACTTAGGGATAGTTTAGATCGACATCCATGATTACTTCTCCTCCCAGACCTCTAACCCAGAGGAGTCTCGTAAGCAACCCTCTACTGGGGACACATATCCTAAACTGCATCAAAGTGTTCTATGTGTAATGATATAAAGAAAATTGAATTATTATACATGTGAAAGAGTAGACATAATACTGGGTAAATCCATAATAAATACCTGTATGTGTGCAAGGCTCACCATGTGTGTGTGTGTTTGTATGAAGTCATGACGTTACAAGCTCACTGAATTTCTGGCAGGATCAATAAGTATTTTTTGCACATATTGCAGTGTGTAGCGCCCTCTACGATAGGTAGGTGCTTAGGAGTAGATTTTTGTTGAGAGAAAAGCGGATGGGAAGAGGAGGTGAGGCTTTCTGATGTATGTTAAGGAGCCCTGACCAATCCCCAACTTGAATTGGCAGGGGGCAGGCCTCCTTAAGTACTGTGGTCTGCCCAGTGGGGGGGGGGAGGAGGAGGAGAATTCGGGTGGAAACGGACGGAGATGGAACAGTGTGGAGGCTGTCAGGGCCTGATGGGAGCCCCTAGTCTGGGGGGGGGGGGACCTCGGTCTGGGAGAGCTCAGGTTCAGCCAGGAGTCGAGAGTGAGATCCTGGTGGAGAGGCACACATGTGAGCGGAAGAGGACAGCAGGAGAGAGAACACTATCAGAGAGATCTCCGGGAGGAACTACAAGTAACAGGTGTCGGTGAGTGACACAGCCCATTGGAGTGGAGATGCACAAGCAGATTGGAAGGAAGACAGTCTGTAAGAGGTGCAGGAAGAGACTGGGAACTGGCATCATGGGCAGATTGAAGATGGGCTGGGAGATATAGTCCATCATGGCTAGCTAGCACCAACCAACTAACTTCTACAGGGGAACCTCAACCCCAAGCCTGCAAAGGGTGGTCCGGAGGCCAAGTAAATCTACTTCAGGTCTCACATGTGCTAGCTAGGCCAAACAAGACTGTTTGGAGGCCTGGTAAATTTCTTTCCAGGTCTCACCAGTGCAAAGTAAAAAGTGTGCAGGAGAGGGGAACTAGGAGTTGTCAGAGAGGCAAGAAGTGTGCTGGAGTGAAGTTGGAGAAGTGTATTTACTGGAGAGTGTATATAGTGGTCCTGTGTATAGGACTGTTGATTCTTGGGCATCCCTTAACTACCCCAATCCCTATCCAAATTCATTCCCCAAAAAAACAAAAAAAAAACAAAGAGCATGCCTGTTTTCTGACTCCGGATGTCAGTAGAAGTGTGATTGAGGGCAGTTGTGAGCAGGTGAACCACATTAACAAGCCCTCCCCAAAGGGGGCCATTGGCTATAAGTGATCAAACAAAATGCTTTCAATGTTATGTTTACTAGACCATAAGGGAGCAAATAAGCGCTGATCATTGTTAGGGTTTACATACACTTTAATATAATCAAGCACAGCCTTGCTTTATCTTTATGCATGAGTCTCTTTTCTCTTCGAGTCATTCATTATGCAAACATGTACCATTCTAATGAACGTCCTACATGTGTTAATTGCCTGCCTGCACCCTGTCTATTGGTGATATCAGCGTCACAGTGGTCACACAGCATGTATTGGGGTATCAGCCACCAGGGCTGAAAGATAAAATTATACCTGTTGCAATATTTAACTTGTAACCTAACAACCAGCTCAGCAACTAACAGCTTGGAAAATGGAGCCTCTTAAAAATGGATTATTTCACTTATTGATTTTTATGGACAGCTCAGTTTGCCAGTAAGAGCGACATGTATTAATGAGTAACTATGTGAGAAGCATAGGGTGCCCAGTGCATAAAGGGAACCTGCAATCTCAGCCTTAATCAGAAGCTTCTAAAAAGAGCTGACTTGTACAAAGAGGTCATTGTATGCTGATACAGCATATGAACAATGAATAATATCTCTATTACAATTCAGCATTTTCACTAAAACTTGCTGCATAAACTGCTGAGCGGTATTTGCCTGTTAGGGTGGCCATAGACTGCCTGGTTTTTGTATCGCCTGCAAAGGTTGAATTAATATTTGGCTCTCTAAGCCTTCCCTGGCGCCCACTATTGGAGAAGCACATTATTGCAAACAGATTTTCCAACTAGTTGCAATGGACATTGATCCTTACCAAAGAAGGAATGGTTTAGAGATCAGTTCTACTCAATTTTTGTGTTTTATGTTAATAGACTTTGAAAGAATAAATACTGTACCTATGACTGTATTGGGTAGATTTCACCTTACTTCCGGTCTCTGTGGCAGCAGGTGACAGAAAGACAAAAAATTGGGGAAGTGGTTTTCACTAAGGATGACTAAGCTGGCCGTCATTGCTGAGCCAATGAGCCGTGGGCAGGAGATTACCCACCCTGAAGCTGCATGTTTACAAAGGGGCAGGGATGCTCATGACATCATCTACCTAATATGACCACATGGCCATAATAAGATGATATTGACCTAATTTGGCCATGTGCCAATATTATGTCAATGATGTGGGATGGTCTCGCAGCCACAGCTCATTGGCCCAAGAAGAAGCCAAATTATAGTAAACTCTGGCCAAGATTAACAATATTTTTTTAAATAAAGTCTGGTGTCTCTCTCGCAGACTCTGGATAGAAGTAACAGGTGCGGAAAAATTGGGCTTTGGGTGTTGGGGGTGCCTTTACATCATAATAACCCTATAGATGTACTGTCGATGAAAGCAAGAATTGGCCTTGCTGATGCCCCTGTCACACAGTTGTGGAAAAATTGGTCTTTGGGTGTTGTTGGTGCCTTCATCCTGTAACCTTCTAGAGGTACTCTTGATGAAAGGAAGAATTGGCCTTGCTGTAAAAAATTTAAATTGGATGCAGCTGTCAAACAGGTGTGGAAAAATTGGTCCTTGGGTGTTAATTGTGCCCATGAAACCTATACCAAAAAATAACTTCAAGATAAAATCAACACCCACAAAGCTAGGTAGCCTAGACCGTCTTGCAGAGATTCCAGATCCCGAAAACACTTAATTAGTGACATCAGCATCAGGGGCTTGATAGCTGATGCTAATCCAGGACTGATCCATTTTTACAAATGTCAGCTGGTCAATGGAGTCTGTGGACAGACGCGCTCTTTTATCTGTCACAAAACCTTCGGCAGCACTGAATGCCTGTTTGGAAAGCTCGCTGGATGCAGGGTAGCCCAGCAGCTCAATTGCATACTGGGCAAGTTCTGGCCAGTGGTCTACTCTCATGGCCCAGAAACCCAGTGGATCGCCTACTGTCTCTTTTTGCCCCTAGATAATCTTCCACCATATGATGCAGATACTGCCGATGGGATGTGGAAGCTGACAGCCCTTGGTGCCAAGGACTAATAAAATTTAGAAATGCATCACTGAGGGCGGCCCCCTTCACCGATCCTCCTTTGACCAACAGAAGCCTCAAAACTAGCTTTTCCATGAGATTGTAACCTACCAGAGTCTGGAAAGACATTACATAAACTTCTCTTTAAGGTGTCCTCAAGATAGTTCATCCTGAGCTCCCTCTGCTAGGGCTATATGAGTTCTGAGACTTTCCCCTTGTAATAGTGGTCAAGGAAGGTTGCCAACCAATAATGATCCTTTTCTTTGATGCCACTAATTTTTGGGTCCTTTTGCAGGCTTTGAAGAATAAGGGAGCCCATGCACCGCAAGGTTGAAGAGGCATGAGAAGCAGAGTCCTCGGGGTCATTGAGGATTACAGTATATGGGAACGCCACGTACCCGAGGGAATAAGAAGTTTCGGACGTTTTCCTGGGTTTTTAATCACCGTAGTTTCTTTTCCTAGTAATAACCAACCGTTGGAAGGAACTGGTGATAATGTTCCCCTTTCAGAGTCTTGAGTATATCGGGATCGTCTCCCTCGAGTCCTACTTGATAGAACTCCTGTGGAATTTCTCTTCAAATACATTACAGAAAGGTCTGAGACCATCCAATGTTAGAGTACCTTTTCGATCAAAACTCCGAAGACAACCAGTTTCCTCCTAGCCACTTCCCCCGGCGGGAGTCACTACGTAAAGATTTAAAATAATCAGGAACCGTGGTTCCCGACAGTCGAAGGTGTAGGGTAGCCGTCATAGACGTAGTA
>BLSH010447839.1:531179-549060 GCA_018402905.1 Glandirana rugosa | reverse complement strand
GGAAGCTGTGCACTCCTTCCAAAACGTGGACCCCTTGAGTGGGGAACGTTTTTCTGGTAAGCAGACACACTCTCTATTTCCAAAAGGATCACCCGGCGCACCACTTGAAGTTATCACAAGTTCTTGTAGAATATTCATTGGAAGATTCACACACAAAGTCACCTTATTTTGGACTAGAGCAATATGAACTATGTAAAATCTCTTGTTGTTTTTTCCTTTTAAAACAACATACTCAGCTCCACATATTGGAGTGACAATAACTGCAGCACCTGGTCGAATGAGATCTCAGACACTTGATCTAAGTCGGTTTATATATATATTTTACATTTTATATTTTTTGCCTCTGGTATCTTTTATATATCTTTTATATATCTCTTACACATTGTGATTTTTATACACCTCCTATATATTGTGCCTTTTATATATTTTATATTTTGTCTTTGTGTATTGCCACTTTTTATCTTTCATACTTTGCCGCATACCTGATATTCCACTTTATTTATTTTCACTGTGAATTTGATGTCATAATTTGAGAACTTTACTTCTTCACATATACCAACCCTAATTAGAAGACCCTATCCTGCTGTACACATCCCCAACAGTATATATATCTCTACCATTTGTTTATTCGTTTATTTATTAATTGCCAGCATACTGGAAAATTTCCACCAGAATCATTTATGACATACTTCGCCATATCTTTTTACAATATACTCTGCCATATATATCAGCCATATATATCAACTATTAGTATCCATTATTAATAATTTATTATAATTTATAATTTGCAAATTGCCAGCATACTGGAAAATTTCCACAATTAATATTTTTTCAATATTTTTTCAATTTTTTTACATTGTTCACAAGTTTTACAGAAAAGAGCAGCGCCAATACCATCTTAATTCCGCTTGTAATGCTAGCACTAGATCTCCTCTGTAACTCAAAAATGCTAACCTGTAGAATTTTTTAAACGTCGCCAATGGATATTTTTATGTTGCAAAGTTTGTCTCCATTCCGCGAGCGGACGCAATTTTGAAGCATGACATGTTGGGTATCATTTTACTCGGCGTAACATTATCTTTCACAATATGGAAAAAAATTGGCCTAACTTTACTGTTGTCTTATTTTTTAAATCAAAAAACTAAATTTTTTCAAAAAAAATCAAGCTTGTAAGACCGCTGCGCAAATACGGTGTGACATAAAGTTTTGCAATGGCCTCCATTTTATTCTCTAGGGTGTTAGAAAAAAAAAATATAATATTTGGGGGTTCTTACTAATTTTATAGCAAAAAAAACTGTTTTTAACTTGAAACCACCAAACCCAAAAAACAGCCTCGGTCTTATAGGTCTGTGAGAGCCAGAAATCTTGCTTTTTTTGTAGGTAACCAAATACTTATTTTCCACCATAATTTGCAAATAAATTCTTTAAAAATCAGACAATGTGATTTTCTGGATTTTTTTTCTCATTCTGTCTCTCATAGTTGAAGTGTCCCTATGATGAAAATTACAGGCTTACCTCATCTTTTTAAGTGGGAGAACTTGCACAATTGGTGGCTGACTAAATACTTTTTTACCCCACTGTAGTCTGTGTGAAAGTTATAGAGACTACAAACTATGATATCAATTTTCAAATATACAGTATCTCACAAAAGTGAGTACACTCCTCACATTTTTGTAGAGATTTTGTTATATCTTTTCATGTGATAACAGTGAAGAAATATCACTTTGCTACAATGTAATATAGAGAGTGTACAGCTTGTATAACAGTGTAAGTTTGCTGTCCCCTCAAAATAACTCAACACACAGCAATTAATGTCCAGCACTTAACCCTCTTGGGCATGGAGTTCACCAAAGCTTCACAGGTTGCCATTGGAGTCCTCTTCCACTCCTCCATGACGACATCATGGAGCTGGTGGATGTTAGAGACCTTGCGCTCCTCCACCTTCCGTTTGAGGATGCCCCACAAATTCTCAATAGGGTTTAGGTCTGGAGACATGCTTGGCCAGTCCATTACCTCTACCCTCAGCTTCTTTAGCAAGGCAGTGCTTGTCTTGGAGGTGTATTTGGGGTCGTTATCATGTTGGAATACTGCCCTGCGGCCCAGTCTCTGAAGGGAGGGAATCATGCTCTGCTTCAGTATGTCGCAGTACATGCTGGCATTCATGGTTCCCTCAATGAACTGTAGCTCCCCAATGCCGGCAGCACTCATGCAGCCACAGGCTATGACATTCACACCACCATGCTTGACTGTAGGCCAGACACACTTGTCTTTGTACTCCTCACCTAGTTGCTGCCACACAGGGGCATCGCTAGGGGGTGGCTATTGGGGCTATAGCCCCGAGTCTGGGGCCCATAGCCCCGAGTCTCTTGCCTGGTGGGTGCAGTCCCGCAATTAGCAGGTGTGTCCCAGGTCGGAGTGCAGGGGACAGGGGCAGACTGAGCCATGTTAGCACTGGCTCCAGCTCCGTCCCCGCCTCCACCTGACTCACTGCCACCCTAAGCAGCATCCTCGGCGCCTCCCAGAGCCTGCACTCCTCCTCCAAGCTTCTCTCCTAGCTCGCTGTGACTGTCATGGAACAGAAAGAAAACAGGCTGACCGAGGACAGGCAGGAGGTAGGTGGATCACACACACCTACCCACACAGACAGGGGCTGGGACAGTAGGGACTGCAGGCAGGGCTAGGGGTCTCTCTTTCCCACCCCCTCTATCTCTTTCACCCCCTCTCATCCACCCCCCTCTTTCTCTGCTCCCTGGGGACCCTGATGTATGGGGAGGCTCTCTGGGGACCCTGATGTAAGGGGGGCGGGTTCTCTGGGGACCCTGATATAAGGGGGAGGCTCTCTGGGGTCCCTGATATAAGGGGGAGGCTCTCTGGGGACCCTGATGTATGGGGAGGCTCTCTGGGGACCCTGATGTATGGGGAGGCTCTCTGTGGACTCTGATATAAGGGGGAGGCTCTCTGGGGACACTGATATAAGGGGGAGGCTCTCTGGGGACCCTGATGTATGCGGAGGCTCTCTGGAGACCCTGATGTATGGGGAGGCTCTCTGGGGACCCTGATGTATGGGGAGGCTATCTGGGGACCCTGATGTATTGGGAGGCTCTCTGGGGACCCTGATGTATGGGGAGGCTCTCTGGGGACCCCGATATAAGGGTGTAAGGGGGGACCCACACATATGTAATGATATATATATATATATATATATATATATATAAATATACACACACACACACACACATACGTATATTATATACATGTGTATGCCCAACCAAGCGTATGACTTTCTTTACTTCACTGCTTTGGGCTCTAGCCCCAGATCTTTTGTAGACCTAGCAATGCCCCTGCCACCACACATGCTTGACATGATCTAAACCATATACGTTTATCTTGGTCTCATCAGACCACAGTACATGGTTCTAGTAATCCATGTCCTTAGTCTGCTTGTCTTCAGCAAACTGTTTGTGGGCTTTCTTGAGCATCATCTTTAGATGACCAATTTGATGCAGTGTGCGGTGTATAGTCTGAGCACTGACAGGCTGACCCCCCACCCCTTCAACCCCTGCAGCAATGCTGGCAGCACTCATACGTCTATTTTCCAAAGACAACTTCTGGATATGCCGCTGAGCACGTGCACTCAAATTCTTTGGTCGACCATGGTGAGGCTTGTTCTGAGTGGAACCTGTCCTGTTAAACCACTGTATGGTCTTGGCCACTATGCTGAAGCTCAGTTTCAGGGTCTTGGCAATCTTCTTATAGTCTAGTGACCACTAAGAGAGAGAGTGAGAGCGATAACACCAAATTTAACATACCTGCTCCCCGTTCACACCTGAGACATTGTAACACTAACGAGTCACATGACACCGGGGAGGAAAAATGACTAATTGGGCCCAGTTTGGACATTTTCACTTAGGTGTGTACTCACTTTTGTTGCCAGAGGTTTAGACATTAATGGCTGTGTGTTGAGTTATTTTGAGGGGACAGCAAACTTACACTGTACACTCACTACTTTACATTGTAGCAAAGTGTAATTTCTTCAGTGTTGTCACATGAAAAGATATAATAAAATATTTACAAGAGTGTGAGGGGTGTACTCACTTTTGTGGAATACCGTATATTTGAAAATTGATTAGTCCTGATGTACTGACACCCTATTTCATTTATTGAGGCCCTAAAATGCTAGGACTGTAAAATATCCCCCAAATTACCCCTTTTTGACAGTCCAAGGCACTTAGTATAGGGCATGGCGAGTTTTTTTGTGGTTGGAATTTTTTGTCCCAATTTTTTGAAAAATGAAGAAATTAAATAAAATTAGTTTTTTTTCCCACAATTTTTTTTTACATATTGTAACCAGTGTAGTAAAGCATCATCACTGGTGTGGTGCTTATCAGGGATACTGACTGGTGATAGTTAGGGATGGGCGAACGGTTTGGCTTGGGCATGAGTATGGGCTGAACATTGGCTGTTCACCCGTACGCCGAAGGACTGAATTATTAGGGTGTTTGACCATTTGTTCGGCCCGTCAAATGACCACAATGCACTGCACCACTGCACAGTGTATCGAAAGCCCTGAATGGCTGAAGCAGCAAAAGCTTCGCCCAATCAGGGCACAGAGCACTGTCCGAGCTATGATTGGAAACTGTCATGATGGCTCTATGCAATCATGGCTCAATGATCTTAGTCCCACCCCACACTATAAATTTCAATAGAGGACGTTTTCAGTGTGCTTTCGGGGTGGAGAGGGATTAAACATGGCTCTGTTCAGTGCTGCTAGACAGATAGTGTTCTATAGTGTGCTACTGTGATTCTATTGTCAGTGTAGAATATTAGTTTATTGTGAATCTAGGGATAATCAGTGTGAGTGTAGTGACGACCATTAATTTTTACATTAGTGTGCATCTAGGGGCAGTTCAGTTAGTGTCAGTGTAGTGTAGTGACAGCCACCATTCATCTTTACATTAGTGTGTATCTAGGGACAGTTCAGATAGTGTGAGTGTTGTATAGTGACCATCATTCCTCTTTGTATTAGTGTGCATCTAGGAACAGTTCAGTTAATGTCAGTGTAGTGTTGTAGTGTAGTGACAACCACCATTCATCTTTACATTAGTGTGCATCTAGGGACAGTTCAGATAGTGTCAATGTAGTGACCGTTTAACACCGTATATTTCATTGTGTTACTGTAAGTTTAAAGCCATATAGTTCTGTGGGTTATTGCAAGTTTAACGCAGTATATTTCATTGCGTTAATGCAAGTTTAATGTCATATAGTTCTGTGCAGCACTGCAAGTTTAACGTCATATATTTCTGTGTGTTACTGCAAGGTTAAGGCCATATAGTTCTGTGCGGCACTGCAAGTTTAACGCCGTATATTTCATGGCGTTACTGCAAGTTTTAAGCCTTATAATTCTGTGCATTACTGCAAGTTTAATGCCATATATTTAATTGCGTTACTGCAAGTTTAACTACATATAGTTCTGTGCATTACTGCAAGTTTAACGCCATATATTTAATTGCATTACTGCAAGTTTAGTGCCACATAGTTCTGTGAGTTACTGCAAGTTTAACGCCATATATTTAATTGCGTTACTGCAAGTTTAACGCCATATAGTTCTGTGCATTACTGAAAGTTTAATGCCATATACTTAATTGCCTTACTGCAAGTTTAACGCCATACAGTTCTGTGTGTTACTGCAAGTTTAACCCTATATATTGCATTGCGTTACTGCAAGTTTAACGCCACATAGTTCTGTGCGTTACTGCAAGTTTAACGCCATATATTTAATTACCTTACGGCAAGTTTAATGCCATATATTTCATTACGTTACTGCAAGTTTAATGCCATATAGTTCTGTGCTTTACTGCAAGTTTAATGCCATATATTTAATTGCGTTACTGCAAATTTAACGCCATATATTTAATTGCGTTACTGCAAGTTTAACACCATATATTTCATTGTGTTACTGCAAGTTCAACGGCATATAGTTCTATGTATTACTGCAAGTTTAAGGCCATATATTTAATTGCGTTACTGCAAGTTTAACGCCATAAATTTAATTGCGTTACTGCAAGTTTAACACCATATAGTTCTGTGTGTTACTGCAATTTTAACGCCATATATCTAATTGTGTTACTGCAAGTTTAACGCCATATATTTCATTGCGTTACTGCAAGTTTAAGGCCATATATTTCTGTGCATTACTGCAAGTTTAACACTGTATATTTCATTGTGTTACTGCAAATTTTACTCCATATAGTTCTGTGGGTTAATGCAAGTTTAACGCCATATATTTAATTGCGTTACTGCAAGTTTAACACCATATAGTTCTGTGCGTTACTGCAAGTTTAACGCCATCTATTTAATTGCGTTCCTGCAACTTTAACGGCATATAGTTCTGTGCCTTACTGCAAGTTTAACTCCATATATTTAATTGTGTTACTGCAAGTTTAACGTCATATATTTCATTGCGTTACTGAAATATTAACGCCATATATTTCTGTGTGTTACTGCAAGTTTAAAACCATATAGTTCTGTGCGTTACTGCAAGTTTAACGCCATCTATTTAATTGCGTTCCTGCAAGTTTAACGCCATATAGTTCTGTGCCTTACTGCAAGTTTAACTCCATATATTTAATTGTGTTACTGCAAGTTTAAAGCGGAGGTCCGGGCTAAAAAAAAAAATTAAAAGTCAGCAGCTACACATACAGTAGCTGCTGACTTTTAATATTAGGACACTTACCTGTCCTGGAGTCCAGCGATGTCGGCACCCGCCGCCGATCTTCGGATCGGGGGATGGGTGCAGCCGCCTCCATCGCGGGTAAGGGAACCCGGACGTGTAAGCAGTACAGCTTCACGCCGGGCACCTTACTGCGCATGTGCGAGCTCTGCCGCGCTCTGCTACTGGCCAGGCGGCCAGTAGCAGAGTGAGCAGGGAGGAGGGAGCCGGGCTTCTGACGTCAGCGGCCGCGTCCACCGGCCAGAGCTCCCGGAAGTGTGGAAAAGGACACCTGTCTAAAGACAGGTGTCCTCTTCCCCCTCCCCCCCGAAAGGTGCCAAATGTGACACCTGAGGGGGGGAGGAATCCAACCAGCGGAAGTTCCACTTTAGGGTGGAACTCCGCTTTAACGTCATATATTTCATTGCGTTACTGAAATATTAACGCCATATATTTCTGTGCGTTACTGCAAGTTTAACGCCATATATTTCATTGCGTTACTGCAAATTTAACGCCATATAGTTGTGTGCGTTACTGCACGTTTGATGCAGTATATTGTAGTGTAAGGAAAGTGAGGGTGAGGCACAACCCCAACGAGGCAGCCATCATGGAAGACCAGAGAGCAGCCACCCTATTCCATCACATTGTGGGGTTATTATCTCCCGGCCCACTTCCCACAGCTTAGCTGCCTGTGCCTTTTTTAGTACATGTGCAGCCGATCTCACTGTTGCTATTTGCAAACTTTATCTCAAGCACAACAAACGTGGCAAAAACACCAGCCATTTGGGTACCACATGCTTGACAAGGCATTTAACCTCCCACCACTCAGGCCGTTGGCAAGAGCACCTAAAAGCCACACAAAAGGGGCACAGATCTGTCTCTCCTCCTCCTTACTCACCTCAGTCTGCAACTGCTATACCTCATGACCTCTCAGCAGCGTCCACTGACAGAGATGATGGCATAGCGCAGGGTGTCCCAGGTCCTTGCAACACATCTGCCAGCAGCAGACCACCAGCTTCAAATTTCTCTGCCCCATCTGCTGCAGCAGGAAAAAATACAGTTCTTGCCATCCACATGCCCAGTGTCTAAATGCAAGCTTGTCAAAGCTGCTGGCTCTCCACCTTCTGCCTTTCCGCCTGGTGGATTCTGCCTCCTTCCGTGAAATTGCAGAATGTGATGTACCACAATGGCAGGTTCCCAGTCGCTATTTCATTTCACTTAAGGCCTTCCATCTCTCTACCATCACATGGAAGACAATATTGTGGCATCGTTGGGCAAGGCAGTCCGCTGCAAAGTCCACGTTACTGCTGACACGTGGTCCAGGAAGCATGGGCAGGACGATATATTGTGTTCACAGCACATTGGGTAACTCTGCTTGCAACTCGGAAGGATGCAGGACAGGGCTCAGTGCTGCAGCTTGTTGTGCCTCCACGTCTCCATACAGCTGGTGATGATGCAAGATTTCTCAGCTCTACCCCTTCCTCCTCCTCCATGCCCTCCTCTGCTGAATTGTCCTATGAACCTCAAGTACCCCCTAAGCGTTCAAAGGGCTATTCAGTGAATCAGGCTGAAAGGTGCCATGCAGTGCTTCAGCTGGTGTGTCTAGGGCACAGGAACCACACCGGAGCAGAGATTCTTGCAACTCTGCAGGTACAGGACCAGAGGTGGTTCAAGCCATGTCAGCTCGAGCCAGGAATGGTGGTGTGCGATAATGGCACAAACCTCCTGTTCGCCCTTAGACAGGAAAAGTTGACACATGTCCTTAATTTGGTGGTGCAGCGTTTGGAAGATCTGCTAAAGCAGACCAGAAGAGTCGGTAGCCATTTCAGGTGGTCATACACAGCCAGTGCTCGGTTGGCTGAAATTCAGTGGGAATTCCACCTGCCCGTAAACAGCCTGATTTGTGACATGCCCACCAGGAGGAATTTGAATTTGGCAATGCTGCAGCAGCTGTACATTCAGCAGAGGGCCGCCAATGAGTACCTGTGTGTGTACGGCACAACAACAAGCTCAGGCTGGTTTAGCTTTTTTCCCTCACGCCAATGGCTGCAAATAAAGGATGCATGCACTGTACTGTCACCATTTGAGGCCACAAGGATAGTGAGCCCTGACAATGCATGCATCAGTGTCACAATCCCTGTTGTGTCCCTGCTGGAGCAGACTCTGCGTGGCATTATGGACAGGGCACTGGAGGCAGAGCAGCAGGAGGAAGAGAAGGACTTCCTTTTAAGGCCCACTTTATGCAGACACCATCGTTATGCCACAGAACACACAAAAGGAGAGAGAGGAAGAGGAGCAGGATTCTGGCAGTTTCGGAGGCATCGAAGCAAAGGAAGACATACGTCAAACAGAAAGCAATGGTTTTCCATCCCCAGAACTCTGGGGGAGTAGTATGTGGCTGGGAGGAGGCAGTTCTAGGTCCTGTAATCCTCAGTGACCCCGAGGAGTCTGCTTCTCATGCCTCCGCAAATTTGCGGTGCATGGGCTCCCTCATGCTTTAAAGCTTGTGAAAGGACCCAAGAATAGGTGGCATAAAGAAGAAGTATCAATATTGGTTGGCAACCCTCCTTGACCACCGTTATAAGGGTAAAGTCTCAGAACTCTTTTTATCAAACACTTTTCCCAACTTTGGTAGGTTACAGTGTCATGGAAATGTAGTTTTGAGGATTCTGTTGGTCAAGAGAGGAGCCGTGGAGAAGGCGGCCGCTTAACTGATGCATTCTCCATTTTTTTTTAGTCCTCGCCGCCCAGGGCTGTCAGCTTCCACATCCTATTGGCAGCATCTGCATCACATGGTGGATGATTTTCTAGGGGCGAAAACAGAGATGGAGAGCTTTCCAGTCGACGATCCACTGGCTTAATGGGTCATGAGAACAGACCACTGGCCAGAACTTGCTCAGTATGCTATTGAGCTGCTGGGCTGCCCTGCATCCAGTGTGCTTTCCAAATGGGCATTCAGTGCTGCTGGAGGTTTTGTTACTGATCATAGAGCACGTCTGTCCATCAACAAAATCTCTAATCTTGTTTCCAAGTGCACTAAATTGTGGCCTCATCATACAGACTGGCTCCCCAAGCTGTTGTTTACAAAATAAAGGAAGCTTGCAGGGAAAATTACTCTCATAATGCTCATATGCTCATCAATTATTGCTGCAGCAGATTCTATACATGGTACAGATGTGGCACTTTACAGGTAGACCAAATTATAAGCAATCGTTTTAACTGTCATGAATGGCTTTCATTCATGACAGCTTGCTTACTATTGTGATCTGTGATTTGCTACAGCTAATCTCCTGGTACAAGGTACTGTGAATGGCACAGGGACCATATGATAGCTGATGGCCAATCACAGAATCCCAATAGTAAGTAAGCAGTCATAAATGGTAGCCATTGATGTAATCTGATTGATGTAATCATGTGATTGCTATGATTGGTCATTGCAATCTCATGATACCCCAGCCACTCACAGCGGCCGAGTACCGAGCAGCATGGTCTGCTGTGTCCACCAGACACAGGAATCATGAGATTGTGCCGCTGAGCACCCCAGGGGGCGCGCCAGTGTGCATGTGCCTGCAGCTTCTGCCCACTCGCAGTAAATGTACTGTGAGCAAGGCAGTAAGTGGTTAAAGGGTAACTCTACTTTCGCGGGGGAAAAAAATAGCAAAAAAATAAAAAATAATATAGCGTGTACAATTGTGACACAAGTCATATTGTAATTGATTGTTATTAAAAATCACCGTTCCTTTTCAATCTGCAGCACTGTTATTTTCTGAAAATGCAATCTGTACACAGAATGCCCCCCAGAAACATAATTTCCTGATTGTGTCATTGGCTCACTGATTTTCCCAGAAGTCTGCCCTAAGATACTAGTCAGATATCCGGAATCCTCTGCAATCAAAAACTGTTATTTTTGGTGAGATACTCCCAAAAGGAAATCAAAGTTAAAGGGGTGCAAGCCCAGCAGCTTTCCTCATTAGACCACTGCAGATGCTACAGCTGGTTTATAATTATGAAAACACTCCCATTAGAATCACTTTCCCAAATGGGCAACACACAGGGATTTCTTCAGAATAACAAAAGGTAAGAATCTGCAACAAAGTTTGTTAAAATCCTTGCAATGTACATAGATCACCCAGGGGGGAATGTTTTTTCTCAACAAAAGTGGAGTTGCGCTTTAGGCCTCATACACACGGACGTTTCTTAAAAAATAAACAAAACGTCGGGCCCGACGTCAAGGAAAAAAAATCAGCGTTTTTCGGCGTTATGCATCGCGTTTGTGAGCATTAGTAGGCGTCGGCGTCAATAGGCGTTTTTTAAAAAAAATCATCCCTCTGCTATTTTTCAACCTAAAACTCATAAAACGCTGGTTAACGCCAGTACAATATTAGTTGGTGTTTGTTGGCGTTTGTTGGCGTTAGTTGGCGTTTTGTGGCGTCGGCGTCAAAAAATGACAAAACATTACAGCCTCAGAACGCACTGGCTGTGGGTTCTAGTTTCAGCTCACTAACGCCGATGCCATCCACAGCTCAAAAACTTCGGCATTTTTATGGTGCTATTGACTAACATGGAGAGCTGTAAAAAATGCCAGAAAACGCCGGTGTCAAAAAACGTCCGTGTGTATGAGGCCTTAAGGTAACAATGCTTAGGCATTAGAACAGCTTTAATGAGAGTCGCTGGAGAACGCCAAGCAAATTTTATAAAAATATCAATTAAACAACCAAATATGCCCTGCAAGAGTTTTGCTGCTCCACAGCTTTAAGCACTTGACCACTGGGCACTTAAACCCCATTCCAATTTTCAGCTTTCAGTGCTCTCACATTTTAAATGACAATTACTCAGTCGTGCTACACTGTACCCATATGAAATTTTTGTCCTTTTTTCACACAAATAGAGCTTTCTTTTGGTGGTGTTTAATCACCAGTGGGATTTTTATTTTTTGCGCTATAAATGAAAAAATACCGCAAATTTTGTAAAAAAAAATGCATTTTCTTTGTTTCTGTTGTAAAATTTAGCATTTTACTAATTTTTCTTCATACATTTTGGCCAAAATGTATATTGTTACATATATTTGGTAAAACTAACCCAAAGTAGTGTATATTATTTGGTCTTTGTGAAAGTTAGGCCCCTTTCACACATACGGACCGTTTGTCCGTTTTTCATCCATCCGTTGACGGATGAAAAACGGACATTAATGCAACTCTATGGAAAAACTGATGACAACTGATGCTCAGCTATTTTCATCAGTTTTCATCCGCTTCCGTCAGCATCCGTTTTTTTGAACGGATGAAAGTCCTATTTTTCATCCGTCAAAAAAACGGATCGGACGAAAAACGGATGTAAACTGACGAACGGTCAGTTTTTCATCCGTTTTTGCATTGGTAGTGAATGTAAAAAAAAACTGATGAAAAACTGATGACCACTGATGAAAAACGGATGAAAAAACTGATAAAAAACTGATGACAACTGATGAAAAACGGATGAAAAAACGGATGAAAAACTGATGAACTGATGAACTGATAAACTGATGAACTGATGAACGGTCCGTGTGTGTGAAAGGACCCTTATAGAGTCTACAAGCCATGGTGCTAATCATTGAAAATTGATCACACCTGATATACTGACGGCCTATCTCATTCCTTGAGACCCCAACAAACCAGGATTGTACAAATACCCCCACCAAATTACCCCTTTTTGGAAAGTAGACATTCCTAGGTATTTAGTAAGAGGTATGGTGAATTTTTTGAAGTTGTAATTTTTTCCCACAATTCTTCGCAAAATGAAGATTTTTTTTTCTTTTTTTCCCCACAAAATTGTCATATTAACATGTTATTTCTCACACCCAGCATATGCATATCACAAATTACACCCCAAAACACATTCTACTACTCCTCCTGAGTATGGTGATACCACTTGTGTGACACTTTTACACAGCCTGGCCACATACAGAGGCCTAACATGCAGGGAGCGCCATCAGGCGTTCTAAGGACATAAATTACACATCTCATTTCTTGACTACCTCTTGCACTTTTGAAGGTCTTGGAGCAACAGGACAGTTTTAGTCCATCCGTGCTTTCTCTTCCCCTCTCTGGCCTTCTCCTGGGGGGAGAGAGAGAGAAAGGAACAGGGATAGAGAGAGAGGGGGAGAGAGAGAGCACAGAGGGACTACAACTCCCAGCACGTCAGAGAGAGAGGGGGAAGGGGGCAGCAAGTAAAAATGAGAAATAAATAGAAATAACAGAGGAACTACAAGTACCAGCATTTCAGAGAGGAGAGGGGAAAGAGTCTACCCCCTCCACTCTCTCTCTGAAATCCTGGTACTTGTAGTTCATCTTTTATTTCTATTTATTTCTCATTTTTTTTTGCTGCCCCCTTCCCCCTCTCTCTCTGACATGCTGGTAGTTGTAGTTCTTCAGTGCACTCTCCCCCTCTCTCTCTCTCTTTCTCCCTCTTTCTCTCCTCTCCCCCCCCCCACACCTAATATAAGGAGGGACTCTGCTGGGGACACCTGATGGCATCTGATGGCAGGGGACGTGGCAAGTGACATGCTCAGGACTCCCACTGATTCTGCATTATGGTGAGTTGAATGATTTCATTTTATATTACAATGTAATAATAGAAATAATGCGCTTCAATCATCCTGACACCGTGACAACCATGGTGCCGTGATGATTAAAGCGCTAACACCAGGTGTTTGGAGTATCTTTATCTGCTGATTGTTAAACTTTCTGGAATACACATATTGCTATTGTGGTGTAGGATCTGGGTCTGCTGCCCCTCCATCCCGACTTCTTTCCTTCCTTCTCTTCTCTCTCCTTCCCTCCCTATCTCTTTCTTTCTTCCTTCCTCCATCTCAGACTCGAACCACACCCCCATTGAGCCACACTCACAATTTAGTTTAAACCACACCCATTTTTCAGTGCTTCGCGCACTGCATTTCTTCAGGCTTCAGCCCCTGGTCTTTTTCCCACCTAGCAATGCCCCTGGGCATGGATGAGGCATAAATGAGCCATGGATGGGGATGGATGAGCATGAATGAGCCATGGATGGGGATGGATGAGCCATGGAAGAGCATAAATGAGCCGTGGATGGGGATGGATGAGCATGGATGGGGATGGATGAGCATGGATAGGGATGGCTGAGTATGGATGAGATGGCTGAACATGGATGGGATGGCTGAGCATGGATGGGATGGCTAAGCATGGATGGCTGAGCATGGATGGTGGAGTATGGATGGCAGATGATGGATGGCGGAGGATGGATGGCTGGATGGCTGAGGATGGATGGCTGAGGATGGATGGAAAGATAAGTGGCACAGAATGGGCACAGAGCAGCGCTGTGGGCACTACATATCCAGCCCACAGCGCTGCTGCATCCAATTTCTTCCCTCACCTCTCACACTGTACCGATTGGTATGGAGAGGGGAGAGATAAGCCGGACATGCGTCGGCTTGTTTACATCTAATCGCTCCGTCATTTGAAGGAGCGATCACGTGGTAAAGGGCCTTTGCCACAGTCCATTTATTGTGCTCCAGGATGCAGACCCGGCGGTCACGGATACTCCCAGGAGCGCGATTGCGGGAGATCGTCACTGTACGTCCTCCCAGAATTAACAAACTGCGCTGTAGCCGTCATTCGGCTATGGCGCGATTGTTCAGTGTTTACATTGCTGGCATTAACCACTTACCAACCGGAAGGTTTTCCAGCTTTAGGACCAGAGCATTTTTTGCGATTCGGCACTGCGTCGCTTTAACTGACAATTGCGCGGTCATGCGACGTTGTACCCAAACAAAATTTGCGTCCTTTTTTTCTCACAAATAGAGCTTTCTTTTGGTGGTATTTGATCGCCTCTGCATCATTTCTGATCGCCGCTATAAACAAAAGAAGAGCGACCATTTTGCAAAAAAAAATCTAATTTCTTACTTTTTGCTAAAATTCAAATAAAAAAAAAAATATAAAAAAAACATTTTTTTCACCGGTTTTGGCAGATTTATATTCTTCCTCATATTTGTGATAAAAAAAATCGCAATCGGCGTTTATTGATTGGTTTGCGCAAAAGTGGCCGCGTTTACGGATGGTGAGAATTAATTTCTGGGGTTTTTATTTATTTATTTTTTTTTTACTAGTAATGGCGGCGATCTGCGATTTTTAGCGGTACTGCGATATTGCAGTGGACAGGTCGGACATTTTTGACACTTTTTTGGGACCAATGACATTTATTCAGCGATCAGAAATTTAAATGTCCACTGATTACTGTATAAATGTGATTGGCAGTGAAGTGATGTGAACCTGGGGGGGGGGGGGGGAGAGCTAGGGGTTAACTGTGTTCCCTGGGTGTGTTCTTACTGTGGGGGGGTTGGGCTACCATGGGCATGAGAGATCTAACTGATCCCAGTGACAGGGATCAGTAGATCTCCTATGCCTGCACTAACAGAATGGGGAACCACTGTGTTTACATCGGCGGTTCCCAGTTCTTTCCCTGTGGCCGCTCATCGCGGCTCGCCGGCAGACATCGGGTCCTAGCGGCTGTTCGCAGATCGCCGTGTTTTTACGGCGATTCGCGCTCAGCATCCTGACTGCCGGCGTGAAAACACGGCACGCGGTTGGGAACTGGTTAAAGAGTAAGGCTACTTTTACACTGAGGCTTTTGAAAAACGTGTGCAAAACATCAAGGGTTATTACCGTGTTTTTGCCGCGTTGGTGCTATAATTAGCGCTAACGCCCATGTGTTTTTTCAAGCGCTTTTGAAGCACTAGCATTAAATAAATAGCACATCCCCCTACATTACATCCTGTTTACTTCCTGGTATTTTGACCTTTCCACAACCTCTGGGCGTTTTGCTGGCGCTTTTAACGCGCTTTTAAAGCGCTTTACATTCATTTCAATGTATATGGGCGTTTTTAATGCGCTATTTTTAGCGCTCAGAATAAGCACAAAAAATCATGCTTGCAGGACTTTTTTAAACGCGGCGCCAGCGCGACGCCCCAGTGTGAATAGGTACATTGGAATTAATAGGAAGCGTTTTGGAAGCGCTATTATTAGCACAAAAACGCTAGGAAAGTGCCTCAGTGTGAAAGGGGCCTACCTCTTTTGTTTAGAATAAAACATTCCCCTCTGGGTGATCTGTGTACATTACAGGGGTTTTAACAAACTTTGTTGCAGATTCCTACCTTTTGCAAGGCTGGCCATACATTATACAATTTTCTTATTCAATTTCCCTTTAGAATTACCAAAACCATATAATATGAGGTCAAACCTAAACACTTGTGTATGCAGTCATGCAGGCCCTTGTAGTACATAGTTGAAGGTAAATCTAAAGGAAATTGAATAAGAAAATTGTATAGTGCATGGCCAGCCTTATTCTGAAGAAACCCCTGTGTGTTGTCTGTGTCCATGTGAAAAGTGAATCTGTATGGGAGTGGTTTCATAATTATGAATCAGCTGCTGCCCCTGCAGGGCTCTAATGAGGAAAACTGCAGGGTCTGAATCAGTTTAGCCGCAATCTCCTATTGGGAGTATCTCACCAAAAATTACATTTCTGTTGCAGGGGATGCCTGAAATTTGGTATCTTAGTGCAGACGTCTGTGAAAATTGGTGAGCCAATCACACAAACAGGAAATTATGTTTTTTTTTTTGGGGGGGGGGGGTTCTTTACGCATTCTGTGCACAGAACACCTCCAGGTTGTCATATTGCATTTTACAGAAAATTACAGAGCTGCCGATTGAAGGGGAAAGGTAATTTTAATAACATTCAATTACAATATGACTGCAATTGCATATGCTATATTATTTTTTCTTTATTTGCTTTTTTTTCCCCCACGAAAGTGGAGTTACCCTTTAAGCCTGTAATTTACAGGATTTTCAATGTAGCCCTCATATCTCTATGAAAAAAACCACACTGTAAGTTTTTTTTTTTGTTGTTTTGGCATATGTGCCCCGTGGTAGCACCCAGCTTCCCATGCCTTTTGTTTGACAATAGATTTATTAGCCCTTCCAATGCACAGAATTGAACAAGATCCATCCCCAAAGGCTTGAATGGGGTTCGCTATAAGGTTTGCGCACCCGGTTCCCGACTGCGTACCGTATATTTACTGCTGCAGAGTGGCAGCATCTCGCGAATCGCCGTATATAAACAGTGGCTCGCGCTTGCACAGCTAGGAGCAGGAGTGTGCCCGCGGCTCGGGCGGACCCGATGTCTGCCGGCAAGCCGCGATGACCTGGTAGAGAGAAAGAACGGGGAACCGCCGATGTAAGCACGGCAGTTCCCCGCTCTGTCAGTGGGCATTTAAATGATCTACTGATCCCTGTCACTGGGATCAGTTAGATTTCTTATGCCCATGGTAGCCCAGCCCCCTCACAGTTAAAACACGCCTAGGGAACACAGTTAACCCCTAGATCCCTGCAGGTTAACCCCTTCCCTGCCAATGACATTTACACAGTAATCAGTGGATATTTAAATTTCTGATCACTGTATAAATGTCATTGGTCCAAAAAAGTGTCAAAAATGTCCGACATGTCTGCTGCAATATCGCAGTCCCGATAAAAATCGCAGATCGCCGCCATTACCAGTAAAAAAAAAAATTGTAAAAACGCCAGAAATTAATTCTCACGGTTTGTAAACGCGGCAACTTTTGCGCAAGCCAATCAATAAACACAGATTTGGGTTTTTTTTAACCAAAAATATGAGCAAGGATATAAATCGTCCAAAACTGATGAATATTTTTTTTTTGGATTTGGATTTTAGCAAAAAGTAAGAAATATATTTTTTTTTGCAAAATTGTCACTGTTTTTTTGTTAATAGCGGTGATCAGAAATGACGCAGAGGTGATCAAATACCACCAAAAGAAAGCTCTATTTGTGGGGAAAAAAGGACAGTAAAGACTAGTGGCGATAATTGTTTTTTTGTCACTGTTAAAACGTTTTTTTTTATATAAAGAATGAAAAACGATTTTAGGTTTAGGTTTTTTTTTTATAAGTAGTCAAAACCTGCTAAATATAGGAACGAGTATAAAAACCAATTTTTTTTGGGTTTAGACACAAATAACTAACCGAACGCGTTTTCAACGGCGCAAATGTTTGGCACTCTTAATTAAAGACCGCAAAAATGTTAAAAAAAAAAATGACCATTACCGCCGCTAGACGCTAAAAATAGCCCTGACGCTATAACGTCGTCTGTACA
>BLSH010447839.1:503818-530368 GCA_018402905.1 Glandirana rugosa | reverse complement strand
GTCTATTGTAGAGGGATAAGTATGAAAGGAAGTGGCCAATATAGTGTACAAACTCCTCTCTTCCTTTACAAAATGGGAGGCTCACCACATAGCACCCCCTTCCCTGTGCACAGTCTCTGCACACTGCCACTCTGCCCAGTTCACTCATATACCAGCATACTGGCCGGTGCAGACCATGCCCTACTCTCATTATCTCTGCAGCTGCATGCATGTCCAGAATCGTCATAGGTCTTTTACAATCTTATAGTGTATACTACAAAAAAAAAAAAGCCATGCGCTGATAAAGTGTTCGGGTTTGGCTTAAAGAAAAGGTGGCAAACCTACAAGGGGTGCTAGGGTGTGATAGAGGGTCTACTGATGCTGGCTGCTGGGGGATCTATTGTTACTGGAGGGGATATGTTTTTGCACAGTGATCTATTGTTGCTGGTGGGGGATATTTTGTTACTAGAGGGTGAATGGTTGCTGGAAGGGATCTACTGTTTAGGAAGGGGTCTGCTGTTGCTGGCTGCTGGAGAGTCCATGGATGCTGACTGCTGGGAGATCTGTTGTTGTGGTGGGATTCTATTCTTGCTGGGGGGATCTATTGCTGCTGGCTGCGAGGGATCAATTTTATTGCTTTTCTTGTCATCAATACTAAATTCCATTCAAATTACTTAGCACTACAAATTATACTTGGTTCTATATTCTCGAAAAGGGGCCGTACGGGGAGCCGACTCGGGGGTGGAACCAAGGGTCGGTTCTCAGAGGTGGGTAGGGGCGGAACCAAGGGTTGGTGCTCGGAGGTGGGTAGAGGCAGTGATACAAAGGGACTTAGAAGTGGGAGTTCCTGCACCTATTCTCTGAGAAAAAAACACTGGGTGGAAGTATTTGCACCTAACATTCTCATCAATGTTTTGCAGTGGCGGCCCCTCCATTTGGGGCACCCCCTAATCCATGCCCCGGCACCCTAATCTACATGCAGGGTGCCAAACGCATGGAGCCTCAGGCTCTAATTGGCTTCAAAAAAGGGTGAGCTCAGGGTGCAGAACACTGCCCCCCAAGCCCACCCAGTTGTGTGACAATAGTGAATTAATATTCACTATTGTCTTCCTGCTTCTCCTCCTGACCAATTAGGAAGCGGGAGGAGTGTGATTGGCCAAGAGGAGAAGCCGGTATTGGCCGGTACCAGGGATGTGGAGGATATACAGGGAGATCTGGAAGATGGCCGCCATCATCTCTCTGCTCTGCATCGCCGCCCGGAGCGATCTCTCTGACTGTGCAGCAGACTGTGCAGCAGAGTAGGATTCCTGGGAGAAGAGGTGCCTCATGGGAGAGACTATTTAAGCAGAGGCTGGGGTCTAGCGCGCTGTCTCTGGATGGCAGTGATCGATCAAGCAGGACCCTGTGTAATGGTGGCTGAATCGCGGCCTGCTCCCACAGACTGGGCAGCTCAGCAACCTTGCAGTACTTCAGTGAGCAACCTGAAAGACCTGCCCTGCACTGAGCAGAGCCTGTTCCTGATTCCTGCAGCTGGGGTGATCAATCCGGGAGAACCACGGAGAGAGGCAGTGGAAGCCGATCCTAGGAGCCAGAGGGCTGGAGTGAACATCATCATCATCTCCATCCTTGTCATCATCATCATTCTCAGCAGCGGACACATCCTGTATATCCATTGATCCTGTGAGGTGAACGGGCTGAAGCCCTTTGTTACAGACACTGCATACACCAAACCTGATTATGCATATTCACTGTAGTCAAGGCCTAGTCCCTAACACTGGGAATAAAAGTGGAATACAAGGATTTAAACCCTAAACTGGATTGCTGTTATTTGTAGTCCCACAATTAAAGTCAGTGATCACTGTGAAGCTTCCTTTGCATTGCTGCAGTAAGAGTGCTTTATACAAACACAGTACACTTCCTAGAAATCTATTCTGGTGCATCAGCATTTGATTTTGGTATATACCATTTACACTACAAAGCTAGCTCAAGCTCATCTGAACTGTCAATCAAGGAACATTGAACTACAACTGCTCTTCATCTGTTCTTTTTCCCCCCACTTAGTGAGCATTTACTATTTGCCAGAGTATTTTATAGATTGCATTCACCTAAGAACACTCTCCTTTAGAGCAGGTTGAATATATCTGTAATTGTTATTCTGGTGGTGTACCTGTTTATTTATTATTTACTGGTTTATACCTGTTTATCTACTATTTACTGGTTTATACCTGTTCATCTACTATTTGTGGCTGTCAGGAGAGTGAGCAGTAGAGAATGGTTTGACATTTCAATAGTCACCCCCCTGCTCTCCTGTGCCCCACTTTCATGCACAGTATATAGATCTGTTTATGCACTTATTGGTTGAACCTATAAAGTTATAAGAAGTATATCTTGTTCTTCACTGGTGTTTCATCATCATATTGTTGAGACTTATTTTATGTATCCTGTCAAGTCAAAGTTTCTCTTAAACAATATATTTTGAGTATATACTATTGAATTTCTCAACTTTCTGTACTTTCTTCACTGTGTCCTACTTAGAGGGGAACTAAGACTATGAGTGAACCCAGTGTGTCAAGGGTGGCGGAGGACTCCCAGGGTCGGGGAAACCAGGGGGATTGACTTATCTTGCAACCCCCAAAGGGGCAGCGCTACATATCTAACTATGAAACTATATAACTATGTAACTATACTGTAGGTATGCATATACCCAGTGGCGGCTGGTGAAAATTTAGGATGGAGGGGCGCCAGACCCCGCCCTTTCTTTTTGACCCCTCCCACGTCTCATAAGCCACACCCCTTACATATTTCACCCATTGTGTCAGGAGTATACAGCATCGCCAGATAAGGTATACAGCATCACAGATAGAGTATATAGCATCGTCAGATAGGGTATACAGTACAGCATCAACAGATAGGGTATACAGCATCACCAGATATAGGGTATATAGCATCGCGAGATAGAGTATACAGCATTGCCAGATATAGGGCATACAGCATCACAGATAGAGTATACAGCACAGCATCACCAGATAGGGTATATAGCACATCATCGCCAGATATAAAGTATACAGCATCACCAGATATAGGGTATACAGCATCGCAGATATAGGGTATACAGCACAGCATCGCCAGATATAGAGTATACAGCATCACCAGATATAGAGTATACAGCATCCCAGATATATAATATACAGCATTACCAGATATAGGGTATACAGCATCACCGATATAGGGTATACAGCACAGCATCACCAGATATAGAGTATATAGCATCACCAGATATAGAGTATACAGCATCACCAGATATAGAATATACAGCATTACCAGATATAGGGTATAAAGCACCTCTCCCCCTCAGTCGTGGGGCTCGCGGCGTTGATAGCAGATCCCCCCCCCCCCCCGGAGGGCCGTCGGGACATCAAAGTACCGCACTTACCCCATCTAGGAAGTGGATGTTCGACGAGCGGGAGCATGCTTTGCTTCGGCTGCACATCCCCCTCCTCCTCTGAGAAAGGCATCCAATAGTATCGCCTGTCTTCTCCACCCATCGGGAAACCGGTAACATACCCGCGCTTCCTTATTGACAGAGAGGCAATTCAGTGTTAGAAAAGCAAATATTCATTTGCTTTTCTAACACACATGAGTGGGCTTGCGAGCGCCATGCCTATGGCTCTAATCAGGCGCTTCAAAAAAAACCCCCGCCGATGTAATTCATGTGGCCGGCTCCTGAAAGGGGCGGGCCGCATGAATAGGGGGTGGTCGAGGCGGCCATGGATATATTGATGCTATGCATGCTATGCCTATACTATGCATATGCTATGCTATGCATGCCATTATCCATATAGGGGGTGGTAAGGATATAGGGGGCGGCACCCGTGCGCCCTTAATGGATGGACCACCCCTGCATATACCATACCTGTGGGACCGCTGTGAAAAAAATTACTGTAGCAGTTGAAAATACTTCTGTGAAAGCTGCTGTCTTCAGGGTCCAGTAACCACATGGAGTCAAAAACTCAGCGCAGATGCTATTCACAGAACCTTTGCAATTTTCTAAATGAATGCAAGGCATTCTCTGATTGGACGGGGTGATGATGCGGGAGGTCACATTACTATATCTACTTCATCCAATCATAGAATGCCTTGCATAGAATGATTGAGAAAAATGCAAGGAATTCTGTGAATAGCGCCTGTGCAGAGAGAGCGGCCCACTGTGGAATAGGACCCCAGGATGCAGCAGCATTACTTTAGTAACAGTGAATACCACAGTGATTCTCCCCTTCCCCAGCAGTCCCTCAGGTATGACATTTGTATATTTACACTGATCCAAGCTGGACCAATGTAACTGCAATAAAATCCATACCTGGAGTTCAATTTTAGGTTTTCACCCTAAGACCCCATCATGGGTAGAGAGAAACCCCCCAGTTAAAGTATAACTAAAAGCAAACATTTTTAGCTTTGCATAGAAAGGAGATTTGGCCTCATGCACACAGGACGTTTGTTGACTGTTTTACAGCAGCTGTTTTCAGCTGCAGACATTTTTTTTTTCTGCAGTCAATAAACCCTCCATCATGTTATCCTATGTGTTCATGCACACATAGGCTGTTATCAACTGTTTTTAACAGTGATGTTTTTGAGCTGTAAAAACATTCAAAAGCTTAAAAACGTCCAAAAACGCCCAAAACCCCTCAAAAACGTCTATCCCCAACGTTTTTGGACGTTTTAGACCAATTTTTTTTAAAAAAACGCTGGCCCTTTAAAAACGCGAAAAAACTGGGCCAGCATTTTTGTTTGTTTTGTTTTTTTTTTTTCAATTGGTCTAAAACGTCCAAAAACTTTGGGGATTGACGTTTTTGAGCGTTTTTGGGCGTTTTTGGACGTTTTAAAGCATTTGAACATTTTTACAGCTGAAAAGCATCCAAAAAAACCCTATCAGTGCAACCTATCAGTGCTCAACAATGCCACCTATTAGTGCCCATCAGTGCCACCTATCAGTGACACCTATCAGTGCCCATCAGTGCAGCCTATCAGTGCCCATTCGTGCCGCCTATCAGTGTTGCCTATCAGTGCTCATCAATGCTAGCTATCAGTGCCTATCAGTGCTGGCGATCAGTGCCCATCAGTGCTGCTGATTAGTGCTACTTATCAGTGCTTATCAGTGTTGCCTATCAGTGCCCATCTGTGCAGTTATCAGTGCTGCCTATCAGTGCTCATCAGTGCTGCCTATCAGTGCCCATCAGTGCCACTTATCAGTGCTCATCAATGCCACCAATCAGTGCCCATTAGTGCAGCATATCAGTGTTCATCAATGCCACCTGTCAGTGCCCATCAGTGCAGCCTATCAGTGCTCATCAGTGCTGCCTATCAGTGCTCATCATTTCTACCTATCAGTGCCCATTAGTGCTGTCTATCAGTGCCTCCATAGCAGGAATCTGAGCTGAGAGTGTCTCTCTCATATAGCCCAGAGCTTGCACTGACAGTTCCCCCTCCCTCCTCCCTCACACAGATGAGAGCTCCTTCTCATTCTGTGTGTGCACCATGGGAAGTGTGAAGCCCAGCAGCTGAACTTGATCATTTAGCTGCTGGTCTTTACACTTCCCGCAGTGCAAACAGGAGGAGAGGGGCAGGAGCCGGGAGGAGAAGGAGCAGATCGGTTCTCTTCTCTCCCATCCATACGAGGGGGAACTGTCAGTGTAGACTCTGGGCTGTATGAGAGAGACCCCCTCAAAGAGAGAGAGCATCCCCGCTGGTGGAACGCCAGGGTCCAGTCACAAGTGTTATTTTTGCTGCCCTGTAGTTCCGCCACTGTTGTGTGTACTAACAAGTGCAATGTGTGCTGCTTTTACTTAAAGCGTTTGTTAGCCCAACCTTTCATATATCTGATATGTGCCTGCTGTATTATGTACTTGTATGAGAGAGTATATTGTTCTCTTTCTATTCCCTGGCATCCCTGCTAGTCCCCATAGTTGTGTTGCTCACCATAGTAAATCTACTGTGGGTGGGCGGCATGCAATTAAAGTGGTTGCAAACCCTTACATATTCCCACTTAAGCTTCAGGTGATACACAGAGATGAACCAAATCCTCCTATATAAGTTATACCTCTTTATCTGCAGTCATCCCTTCTCCACAGCCTTCTAAATAACACCTTTTAAAGAGGAACCGCAGTCTGCTCTCATAATTTGTAATAAAAACATCTTTGCCATTCTGAAGCCTCCCTCCAACCACTTTGCATATTATTTTATACATACTGTGATTCTGTACTTGCCAAATATGCTGCAGAAATCTCCCTCCACTGAGTCTGGCTGCATTCATTTTAACTGTGGGCAGCTGAAGCTGCTGCCTGTTCACTTCCTGGATTTACACAGACACACAGAGGCACGCCTCCAGCTCTGCAGCTTTCATTGGCCCTCTTATGACTCGCCCCCCTCCCTTCCTGGCAAACTCTCACAAGAGTGAGAGAGATGTGCATGATGGCATAAGCCTAGGCTATTTACCAGACAAGAAACAGAAAGTGGGCTGGTATTTACTGGCAGAAAAAAAAGTTTTTCTATCCAAAGTTAAAACAACAAGTACAGAAGATTTAATAGATGGAAAGTTGAAAAAATTACTGAAGTTCCACTTTAAACAGCATTCCTCAGCTCTGGAAGGCAATGTTGAGGATTTGATGTTACCCATTGCACAGCATTGAGCTGAGTGTAATCTGAGACCTGAGTGAAGAGAATGGACACAACTCCTACTGCACAGTCTCACAAGAAAAATATGCAAAGCTGAGGCTGTATGCTGGAAGGAGGGGGTGGTGTTAGCATAACCTGTCAGAAATGATTCATGCAGATAGCCGAGGGAGGAGAGATCAGATAGGAGCCACACTAGGTGCTTTGGATTGAGGTAAGTATACACTATAGAGGGATATGCTTCATTTATTTTTCATTTCAAAGGTTTACAACCACCTTAAGAGCAGCCTAGTTACTAAACCTACATTTCTCCATATCATCAGAACCTAAGAAGTCTCACAAATCCAATCATACGACTGACCAAACCCCTAGGTTTTATTGCTGAAAAGATTTATGTTGGAAGTATTCCCTTACACCGTTCCTGGCTTAGTAAGTGAGGGTGAATTTTACAGACAAGGGTGCAGACAACGACAAAAACCTTCCACCACTAGACATGTGGAATTCGTTTTGGTTCAAATATAAATTCGGATGAATTTGTGGTTATTTGGAGATTCGGATGTACCCCAATCCCTGAATAAAACATTAACGAATTTCGTTGGAATTGGTTTAATTTAGTTTCATATATTTGTTTCCTAATTCCAAATTTTCGGAACGATTCCAATTCTGTGTAAAGAATAGCTGGTTGTTAAGGAGTGGGCCGGAAAGCCGGTCGCCCCATCCTTAACAACCAACAACTCATCAGCTGTCAGCGGGCTTCCCCACTGACAGATGAATGTAAACAAAAGAATGCCGGCAATGAAAAATGCAGAAAAACAACAGCGCAGGGTCCCCCCCAATCAATACCAGGCCCTTCGGGTCTGGTATGATTTTAACCCCATGCCAAATGTTTTTTTTAAAAATGACATTGGGTCCACCCCAAAATCCACACCAGACCCTTTTCCAAGCATGCAGCCTGGCAGGCCAGGAAAGGGGGGGGGGTGAGCGAGTGCCCCCACTCCTGAACCATATCAGGCCACATGCCCTCAACATAGGGGGGATGATTTGGGGCAGGGGGCTCTGCCGGTGGTTGTGGGGGTCTGAGGGCAGGGAGCTTATTAGAATCTGGCAACCCCCTTTAACAAGGAAGCTCCCAGATCCCACCCCCCTATGTTGATAAGTATGACGTACATAGCACCCCTACTCATTCACCAAAAATGTGTAAAAAGGAAATAAAAATGCAACGCAAGTTTTTGACAAGTCCTTTATTAAAAAACTCAACATTAAAAAATTTCCCCCAGTGTAGATCCATCGTCATTCACACCGCTGCCGCTACCACTGACCCGAAAAAAGAAGAAAACAAAAAACCTCCGGTCCCGACAAAGGCTCTCGCCGTCTGCCCGCTCTGCAATCTGCCAGTTCTTAAATAGGGGGCAGCAGGGCTGGCCCAAGACATTGTGCTTCCTGGGTCCAAAATGAAATGCTGCCCCCCCCCCCCCAAAAAAAAGTCATGCCCACCCAAAGGCTCCCACATCCATTATTTTATATCATGATAATTAAAACTAAAATTAAATTTATGAGGAAGTCCGATTTACATGCAACAGCACCTTTGTTTAGATGCAACGTTATATGAAATATCATTATGTTCAATTCCAGGGGGCGGACTAGGGCAGTATATAGACAGGCTAGGGCAGTATATAGACAGGCTAGGGTATATACAGACAGGCTATGGTACTATATAGACAGGCTAGGGTACTATATAGACAGGCTAGGGTAGTATATAGACAGGCTAGTGTAGTATAAAGACAGGCTAGGGTAGTATAGGGGCAGGCTAGTGTAGTATAGGGGCAGGCAGAGGGGCCCGGGGGGCAGTTGTCATCATGACACACAAAACTGCTGGAAAAAAAATCTTGGTCGGCAATTTGCTGGGTAAATACAAGAGAAGTAGAGGCGGCCATGGTTCAATTTGCTGCCCCTCTGAAAGTGCTGCCTGGGTCCAATGGACTCACTGGAACCCATGGAGGGGCAGGCCCTGAGGATCAGGGCCACCTGAAGATGTCATCGGATGACCCTGCCCCCTTGTGACATCATCAACTGGGGTAATCCGGGTAGATGACATCACAAGGGGTGGGTCCACCCGTTGACATCTCCGTGGGACCCCGTCCCTTAGCTATTTAATAACTGTCAGTTGGTGAAGCTGGCAGATGGCGGGAGCCTTCGTCAGGACCGCATGTTTTTTTTTTTTCGGGTTGGCGGTGGTGGTGGGCGCCGTGAGTGCCATTGTATCTACTTCGGGGGACATTTATCAAAAACTGTCTCTTTGATTTTATTTACCTTTTACACTTTTTTGGTGAATGGGTAGGTGTTCTGTTACATGATTTGCATGTAACATAAATATGCAGCTATAGTAATGTTTTTATAGTTGGTTATTACAATGCCATCTTGTGGTTCTTTTGGATATTACACCTTTCTATTGTATTTTCTAAGTGTGTACCTCCCATCCTCTGTGAGCTAACTTCCTCTTCCTAGTTCACTCTACTTTGTAACTTCCTGTTCCTGGTGCACTCTGCTATACTACTTCCTCTTCCTGTGTCCTCTCTCTCATGAGGTAAAGAATATGGCCACATGCTAGAAGGCCTCACTCAATCTACTCGCATCCTAGGACACATTACTATGTTTTGACCTGCAGTTACCATCTTTCGACCATCTGTCACATTTGTTGTATGCTGTACCTGCTGTTCCAATGAATAAACGCTCATGGAAGAACTCGGTAATTGGTGAGTCACTATCTGATAAGAACTGTCTGCGGTGATCATATCTGCTAATACAGGCCAGGCATAGAGGTCTCAACAAGGGATAAGTCGCCATTACAACAGTTAGGAGTCAGAATAGTAGGGGTACTATGTACTCCATACTCATTCATATAGGGGGCCAGACTCTGGGGGCCAGATTCTGATTCTGATAAGTCACCCCCTGCATTCCCACAACCACTGGGCCAGGGTTGTGGGGAAGAGACCCTTGTCCCCATCCATATGGGGACAAGGTGCCCCCTCCCTTTTCCTGGCCTGCCGAGCTACATGCTTGGATAAGTACACTGCCTAAGAGGGTGGCGCATAGATGTGGCCGACCATGACCTGGGACGATCCCTCTCCCCAAACAGGGAGGTGAACAGTGGCAGATCCCCCCGGTCCTCTGCTTATCTTGCTGATGTCTTAAATCCCCTATTGAATCTGAGAGGTCCCCTCATATGGTTTTCCTGATCCATAGGAAAAGCCAGGACTTTTTGCAAACCGAGCTTGTGGCATACACGGACACAAACCCTGGTAACGTTTCCCTTTTTTGACCCAGGGCTGCACCACGTCAATCTCCTCCTTTGACTTCTCCATCACACCATCACTGGCAGGGACATATATGTCTGTTTGATTAGCATCCACAACCTTTTCATGTGCGTTGGATTAAAAATTACCATTGTATTACTTTCCCGTTGTATACTCCAGATGAAGGGCATTTGGACCCGAAACGTTGGGCACCGAATTCCATCTTCAGACAACGGAATGCAAGACTCTGCATAACAAACACACTTGGATGTATAACTATGTATTGCATGGTTGTATAATGATCCAGAATAATTGACTCTTTTTGATATATGCATAAACTAATTTTCTCAATCGCTCATTGACGGACGCAGCCTCTATTCTTGACATGTGGGGTTTATGCACCTTTCACTAGGAGTGGACTAGGCAGAATGTAGTTGAGCTCAAAGCAGACACAGCCCCTCCCAGGGGGCAGTCCTCACTTGGCATAACCCCTCCTGCCCTGCTCAGCAACTCAGTTTTTTTCTGCCTAGTGCAAGGAGTAGGACCTGGCTCCCTGCTGGCATCTGCAGTTCCCCGTTCTTTTTTTCTTTTTTCGTCTTTCTTTTTTCTCAAGATTTCTGATGAAGAATGCAATCAAGTAGCCGGCTGGGTGACAGGCTGGATATCCTAGATCCAGGGAGTCTCCCCAGCACGGCCGAGAGATGCGAGCTGACTCTTAGCTGCACGCGGGGTCGACCACATCGGGCCTCGTTCCGTGCGGGGCGGCCGGCGGGTTAAACGTCCCGCCTGCACACGAGGACCGGGCCCCGGAGTCCACGTCACGAGTGATGCGTGGCCCACAGCTCCCCCCGAACCGGCAGGGTGGCAGGTCTGCCTCTGGTCGCTACCCGCTGTGCCCGTCCAGAGTGGTGAGTACGCTTCTCCTTCCCCCTCCTGCAGGGTGCGGGGGGGACGGGGGGTGGCGGGTAGTGTCCCCCTTCCGCGGGTATAGGTGGCTGATCCTGCCTACCCTCCAGTATTGCCCCCCCTTCCCCCCCCCCGGGCTGTAGCATCTCCCTGCCTGGCTGCGTTATTTGTCGTACTTTGATCAGTTTGTCTACAAGGAATGGCAATGACCTCAGGTGTCATTCGCCATGCCTAAGCGTTTTTCTGTGTGTTATCCCTTTGAGGATACCCTGTTGCAGAAGTGGAAGTCCCTGACGGTGGACCTGAACAAAGCGACCGCTATTCCGATGAAGGGCTCTCCATTATTCAAGGACCTGGCTGATAGGAGGACTGAGGCGGTGTCCAAGGCAATGTTCCTGGTCACGGGGTCGGCCATGCGGCAGGCGCTGGCTTCGGCGCTGGTAGCACAGGCGTTTATGGAATGGGTGGCCATCGTGCACCGGGCTTTGGAAGATCTCCAGGCCCCTCCGGAACCTGTGCATATGGAGGACCAGCTGATTCAGGGCCTTAAGTACCTCTGTGATGCGGCCCTCCACGTGGCTCCCATGCTGTCAAGACTGTCCATGTTTGCGATCGTCATTATACGTCTGCTGTGGCTTAGATGTTGGTCGGAGGACCAGGCGTCAAAGAAGGGCCTGACGGACCTGCCGTTTGAAGGTGGTCGTCTCTTTGGGGCTTCCCTGGATTAGATCATCAAGGATTACACTGGGGGGAAGAGTACATTCCTCCCGGAGCCTAGAAGGGGCAAGGAGCCCCGGCGCAGGACGGGCCCTTCCTTCCCTACTCAAAAGAGGTTTTTTCGTGCACCACGTGCCTCGAACAAGGTCTCTCAGCCCACTAAGGCTCCTGCGGGGGGGCAGAAGTATCCCTGGCAGCGTAAGGTCGATAAGGCAGAGGAGAAGTTCCCTCCGCATGATGGGTCGCCCCTTGCGGTTCGCGGACCGGTGGACCTCTCGCATCTCGGATCTCTGGGTGCGCGAGGTGGTTTCGTCCTCGTACAAGATAGAGTTCCGTACCCAGCCCCCGGACAGGTTCTTCGCCTCCTATCTGAGGCTTCCCCTGGGACGACGGCAGGCCCTGTTTGGGGCCGTGCAAGTCCTGCTCCATCAGGGAGTGATTGTTCCTGTCCCTTTGGCGAAAAGTTTCCACGTTTTTTATTGAAATCTTTTTGTGGTTCCGAAAAAAGATGGGGTCAGGCCTGTCTTGGACCTGAAGGCTCTCAACCTCTTTGTGAGGGTGCATAAATTCAGAATGGAATCTGTCCACTCTGTGGTGGCAGCGCTTCGTCAGGGAGACTTCTTGGTCTCCTTAGACATCAAGGACGTGTATCTGCACGTGCCCATATATGCACGCAACCAGCGCTTTCTGCGCTTTGCGGTAGGGGATCTCCATTACCAGTTTGTGGCCCTTCCGTTCATTCTGGCCTCACCAAGCTCCTAGCCCCAGTGCTGGCTCTGCTGCGGCAGAGGGGCATAGCAGTGGTGGCATATCTCGACGACCTCCTCCTGCGGACGGAGTCAACCTCAGCCTTGAAGGACAGTGTGGACATCACCATCGGTTTCCTGCGGGACTTCGGCTGGGTGATCAACTTTCCGAAGTCGGTACTGACTCCGTCGCGCCCGTTGGAATATCTGGGCTTGGTCCTGGACACGGAGTGGGCGAAGGTATTTCTTCCTGCCGCCAAGGTCTTGACGATTCAAGTTGCGGTGCGGGCCCTGTTGTCCCAGCAGTGGTCCTCTCTCAGTTTTTGCATGAGGGTGTTGGGGCTGATGGTCTCCACCTTCGAGGTGGTGCCCTATGCCCAGAGTCAAACCCTGGTCCCTGCAGCGGGCAATCTTGCTGCAGTGGGACAAGTCTCCGCCATCCCTGGATCGGGTGATCAGTTTGGATCACCGGACTCGAGGTTCCCTCACCTGGTGGCTGCGGGCCCCGGCCTTGGGGCTGGGGAAGTCGTTTCTTCCCATGGTTTGGACAGTGGTCATGACGGATTCCAGCCTATACGGCTGGGGGGAGTCCTGGGGCGGTTGTCGACCCAGGGCCGCTGGTCTCCGGAAGAGTCCCGTCTCCCGAACAATGTGCTGAAACTTCGAGCGATCAGGCTTTGCCTCTCCCACTGGTCGGGTAGGTTGCACGGGTGTCCTGTTCGGGTTCAGTCAGACAACACCACGGCTGTGGCTTGCGTGAACCATCAGGGCGGAACGAGAAGCGCGGCAGCGGCGTCAGAAGTAGCCCATATTCTGAGGTGGGCAAAGCTTCACGTTCCGCCAATCTCCCCCGTTCACATCCTGGGCGTCGAGAATTGGCAGGTGGACTACCTCAGTCGCCAGAGGCTGGATCAGGGAGAGTGGTCCCTGCACCCCGAGGTGTTCCGCCAGATTTGTCAAAGGTGGGGTACACCAGACGTGGACTTCCTGGCGTCCCAGCTCAACCGGAAGGTGCAGGCCTTCGTGAGCAGAACAAGAGATCCGCTGTCAGACGCGGCGGATGCCCTCGTGGCTCCGTGGTCTCGGTACCGATTGCTCTATGCCTTCCCTCCACTTCCGCTACTCCCGCGCCTGCTGCGCAGGATAGAGGCGGAAGGGATTCCAACCATTCTGGTGGCGCCAGATTGGCCTCGGCATCCCTAGTACGCCGACGTGGTGCGGATGGTGGTCGATGTTCCCTGGCGGCTCCCGCTTCGCGAGGATTTACTTTCACAGGGACCCATCTTGCACCTTGATTTACCCTCGCTGGCTTTAACGGCCTGGCTATTGAGTCCCAGGTGTTAAAAGATAGGGGACTCTCTGAGTCTGTCATTCCCACTATGCTCAAGGCGTGTAAGGCCACTTCTCGTAAGATCTATCACTGTACCTGGAAGGCTTATATTGCCTGGTGTGAGGTGGGGGGATGGAACCCCCGTTGTTTTTCGGTGGCTCGGGTGCTGGCCTTCCTTCAGCAAGCCTAGATCACAAGTTGGCATTGAGCACGCTTAAGGGGCAGATTTCTGCCCAGGCGATTCTTTTTCAGCATCCCTTGGTGACACATTCCTTGATCCGTACCTTTGTCCAGGGGCTTCATCATATCGTTCCCCAGGTACGGTGCCTTGGGACCTTAATCTGGTCCTTTCAGTGCTTCAGAAGCCGCCTTTCGAAAATATCAGGGAAATTTCCCTGCAACTGCTCTCGCAGAAAGTGGCCTTTCTGGTGGCGATAACATCCGCTAAACGGGTGACTGAGCTGGCGGCTCTGTCCTGTAGGTCCCCGTACTTGGTCCTACATAGGGACAAGGCGGTTTTGCGCCCTTCTCCGTCCTTCTTACCGAAGGTGGTCTCTTCTTTTCACATTAATGAGGACATTGTCCTCCCTTCGCTGTGTCCGTGCCCGTCTCATCCTAAGGAAGTTGCTTTGCACTCTCTGGATGTGGTTAGGGCTCTGCGGGTGTATTTGGCAGCCACGGCCTCGTTTTGGAGGTCCGATGCTCTTTTTGTCATGGTGGATGGCCCGCGCAAGGGGATGGCGGCCTCGTCGGTCACCATTTCCCGTTAGTTACGACAGACGGTGACCCGTGCATATGCTGTTTGGGGCCAGGAGCCCCACTTTCCAGTCATGGCTCACTCTACCAGTACTCTTAGTACTTCCTGGGCTTTCCAACACCAGGAGTCGGTTTCTTAGGTGTGCAAGGCGGCCACTTGGACCTCGGTGCACACTTTTTGCAAGTTTTACAGAGTTGGTGTTGCAGCGTCTTCAGATGCTGCTTTTGGCCGCAAAGTTTTGCAGGCGGTGGTGTGAGGCGCGTCTGGCTCCTCCCGGAGAACTCTTTTGTTGGGTAGTGTTGTTGTTGCCCACCCCTCATTGTGACACTGCTTTGGAACATCCCCACATGTCAAGAATAGAGGCTGCGTCCGTCAATGAACGATTGAGATAATAGGATTTTTTGACTTACCGTAAAATCCTTTTCTCTGAGTTCATTGACGGATGCAGCACCAGGGGAGGGCTGGCCCAGGGGGTAGGGTGGCAATTGCCCCCCAGGCCACCCTAACTTACATTTAAAATGGCTAATGGCTGCTGCCAGCTCACACTTTTTTTTTCTTGCGGAGGAAGGAAAGAGGGCCCAGGGGCGCAGCCACCAACTAACTGCAGGCAAAGGGGGGGCACCCAGGGCCGGCCCTTCCATGGATCCTGCTAGGCCCATTGGGTGGGCATGGATGGTGAGCTGATTCGGTGGTTCAATGGGCCACTTGACTGGACTTGCCCCCCAGGCCTATGGCTGCCAGCCCTCCCCTGTGCAGCACCCACCCCTCTTTTGTTGAGTTTGTACTGCTTGTTACGAACTGAGTTGCTGAGCAGGGCAGGAGGGGTTATGCCAAGTGAGGACTGCCCCCTGGGAGGGGCTGTGTCCGCTTTGAGCTGAACTACGTTCTGCCTAGTCCACTCCTAGTGAAAGGTGCATAGACCCCACATGTCAAGAATAGAGGCTGCGTCTGTCAATGAACTCAGAGAAAAGGATTTTACGGTAAGTCAAAAAATCCTATTTTTATACATGTCCCTCATCGGAGTGACAAATTTTTAAAACACTAAATAAAATTTTGTATTTTACATATATTGGTGGTGTTGTTACCTTTCTGGTATGGATTATGGGGGGGACTCCACTCCTTTTTCTTTTATTTTGGCATGGCATTATCTCTAATGAGCGAGGTACATGTCCCTACTCTACCAACTTACAAAATGTGCACCAAGCCTGGGAGCCAGAGTCTTGAATAGGCTCTGGCTCACCCAAGATGTCTGCCAGTCACATGGTATGACAGCATCCAATAGGATAGCTCACCCAGTGACCCAGGAAACCATAGAAGAACCCTGTTCCTCCTGACCTCCTCTCCAACAACAGCGCCACCTGCAGTGGGGAAAGTAAACTGTACTGTCTACACGCATCTAGTATTAATGTACATTTATGCGCATTTGGCATTTTTTCCACCTACATGCTCCTCTTCTGAATGCGTGAATATTTTTTTTTTTTTGCCCTACATGCCTGCCTCTAAATGTCTGCATGGACACATAGGCTAACATAAAGGGGCATTTAGAAGCAGAAAAAAAGTAAAACGCCTGTAAAACTGCATTTTCGACATCCTGTGCACATGAGAGCTTAGTTTTCTGCGTGGACTAAGCAGAGGAACTTCAGATCCCAGAGCCATTGTTCCTGGACAAGGAGGAGGACATTAAGGAAGAGGGTGTGTGCATTTAGTTGTGGATGAGACACTTACCACCGCATCTGAGATGGAGAAAGAAACTGCAGAGGAGACTCCTGGTTACCTGGGATCATAACTGGCACTGACTGGGCCCACTGTACAGTTGTTGGAGAGAGTGTTGCGTATGTTGTATTTATTGAGCTGCTGATGGGGGATGGAAACAGGACTTCTTTTCACACAGGAGTCAGTGAGAGGCCACTGACCAACCCTAATACACTTTGTGAAAAGGAAAGTGGATCACAGCGCAGGCGAATTTACCAAGATTTGGAGAAACTTTACCCTGAACATTCCAACCTCAGATTTGGGCCCCAATGTTCTGGCCAATGGGGAAAGGCTGCTGAACTATTATAGTGGTGCCACTCCCTTTAGGTAGGATAGCCCCTAGCATAGGGTTTGGGGGGCAACTCTCTGTTCCATTTGTTATCATTAACTGTATATCTCAATTGCCATAGTTTTGTCGGCCAGCCTGAATGTTTATCATGCTTCAGCCAGTCCCTGGAGAGGAGTGTCCAGAAGGGGGCTGTAAAGGTAACACATTGTCTGCCCTTAGGCAGCCCATGGTGGTGTAGCTGATCTAGAGACCTCGGTGGTGTCAGGACTGAGGACCTAGATGGATCTGCTTAGAAGCTGATTGCAGGACCTCACCACAAAGGACCTGGTCTGGAGAAGGACTGTCTCACTCGCTGAACCAAGTCCGGATGGTGGCAGCTGTCCTGGGGACTTATAAGCAAAGACCCTAAATTGATCCCTGTGACTGTGCAGTGTTCTAGAAATCACAATGACTACCAATAGTTGTACAAAGGCACAAGGTAACCAGATGCCAAAAATACACGCCTCATGGTCTTCAGCTGTGAGTACTTATGTCCCGTACACACGATCAGAAAATTGTACGAAAAATACCGCTTTCTAAGTGATTGGATTGTTAGTACAGAGCTTTCGAGAGCCTATCATGACAGTTCATCCGATATAACACAATCGGACATGCAGGACAAAATTTTCGTATGATGCCAGATCGTACAATATTCGTTTAATCAGTACAGTTGTCGTTCAAAAATGCAATACAAATACATTACAACACATTACATCACTTTTGAATTTTTATTCTGCCGTACGAGAATTATTGTGACTTTAGTAAACTCTTCAGGTTCGATCTGAGATTAGCATACAAAAATAAATGGAGGATCATTCGTCCGATAATCTCATTGTGTGTACAGGGTATTAGACTGTTTAGAGACTTGCCTCATGGTCCCCAGCTGTGAGCTCTTAGCCTGTTCAGAAAGTTACCACATAGTGTGGGTTTAGACTGTCTAACATTCACATTTACTTAAAGGGAAGATTGTCCATTAATAGCCATTTGCTAATCATTTTGGAGTATCCCATGCCCTAACCACTCTCCTAATAAAGACTAGACTGGGTTATTGAAGCCGGTGGTGGGCAGCCTCTGTAGTTTTAGGGAAAAAACAATTATTACTAGCGCCCCCTTCAGTGATAGCGCTACATATATATATATATATATATATATATATATATATATTTCAATAAATATTCCACCTTCAGCCCAGGTGTGTCAAAGTGCGTGGTACTACTTGCAGAGTTGTGGTCACAGGAAACAAGGGTGTTAAATCATAGGTTATATTAACCACGTTCCCTTTACCTCAAACTCAATTAGCGTGCTTGTGATTTAAATAAATTACAACAAATTAACATCCCACACCAACAGTGGTCAATCAGTGTTTCCTCTTCACCAGCATGCAAGCACATAGCCCATTCACCGGAACTTTTTGACCCCTATTACAGGTAGTCAAAAACAGCATTTGGTAATTAGGTTCCACTTTACTGTCTCACTATTCCGATCATACAAGGGTTAACTCAGGGCACCCCGTCAGCTGCGGCACTCCTGCGCCTTTGAATTCACCAGACCTCACTCAAATAGGGAAGGTAAAAAGAGAGAAACCTCATGATGCAGTATATCAAATTGTATATAAAAGTATAGATTAAAAACACTTACAACACAAATTCACAGCCTTCAATACTGATGCTGGGAACGCCGGTTTGCGCTCCACTTGTGTTCCAAAGATAGCGGAAGTGAGGTTTCACGTTGATCCCACCCTACGTATCTCGTCAGTGTGCATCTAATGTCATCAGGGAACAAGGGACCAGGGAAAAAGTGGTTCCTTTGGGGTTGAATGCTACACAAGTCATTAGATGGGGTGGGTGCATTGGATTTTATTTTAGCAAGTACATAAAATGTTATCTGTTGATCTTGAGAGAAATGCAGTGTCCTTATAACTTCCTGTTAGAAGAATAGAAAGCAAAACAATCATATCTTTCTTTTGTAAACTGATAATTTCATCAACCCCCATGTAACGTAGATGAACAAAGCACACACATTGGAAGTCCATCCTAGTTGTCAATCATGACTGCCTCCATAAATACAGTGGAGGAGTGAGTGCAGCCACCCAGGAACAGGGAGGGTGTTATGTGCAGGGCTACTGGGTTTTAATAAAGAAAACAAAAGCCATAGAAAGAAAAAAATGTAATGCAGCCACCACATCTAACGGTTGGTTAGCTGCAATTTATTACATTTTGCTTGTGGGTTTAGATACATTTAAGAAACCACTGCAGCTGACAAAGAGGTATGACAAAGGGATGCACTAAACTGTTGTGCTTTGTACTTGCCTTTGTACAGTCTAAGAAGATTGGACATAACTTTGTGGAGTGTGGATATTTTTTGAACCACATTTAAAAGAGAAGTGAGGGGAAAAAAATGAAACATACATACTCACCTAGATGGCTGCAGCATCGATCCGAGATCTGAGAGACTGAGCCAGCTGCTGGTCACGTATGGGTTGGATCCTAACATTATTGTCGGGATCCCTGTAGGGCCTGAGTCGGCTCTGTGATATCAGCCAACAGCGGCCTTTAGCTTAATCTGGCTCACAGGAGTGCACTCCTGTGACCCATAGGAGAATTTGGGTAAAAAGAGCTTTTGCCATACTTATCTTTTAAAGTGAATCTATAGCTAAAATATTTAACTTAAAAAAAGCATTTATACTTCTATCTATGTTGCTCTATCAGAGTTCATCTCATTTTCTGTCTAGGGAAAAGCTTGACCTGGTACAATGAGGGGAGATTTCTCTAACAGAGCCTCTGACAGTAGGAAAACCTGACAGGGGTTCTATTTCTTACCCTTTCTATCCAAAGGTACAAAAAAAAGGTTTTAGATATAGATACACTTTTAAGGGTTAGTTCACCTTTTCAAAAAAATGAAAACTTGAAGTAACACCCTACACCCTCCCACCTCCTCCTGGTCCCCACTGTACTTACCTCCATGGGTGATACAGTTTCACTATCCACTCAACCCAGTACAGTGGTCTTCGGGTTTGAAAAACATGCTGTTCTTCATCTTCTTTCCTTAGGGACACCAGGATAGATCAGAGAAGTTATGATTGGTCAGCACTGACTTTTGACCGTACTGATTAATTAACACAGCTCTGATTCATCTTGGTGTCCCTAGGGAAGGAATAGGAAGAACAAACACCAGGACTGCTGCACCAGGCTGTGGGGGCAGTGAAACTGTACCATGTGTAGCCAAGTGTTGTGGTTCACCTGCTCACACTGCCCTCAATCACATCCATACCGCACCCCGAGTCACAGAAAAGGCTGGAACTTGGTTTTGTTTTTTTTATTAGGGGATTGAACTTGGATGGGGATTAGGGATGTTATGGGATGCCCATAGAATTAGTTGCAAATGTACACAGGTCCGCTATATACAGCTCAGTATATACACCTCCTCTTGTCCTCCAGCACTTCACTTGCTCCAGTTACACTTCTTCCTCCAGCACATCACTTACTTCTCTAAACTCCGGTTCCTCTCTCCTGCACATTACTTGTTCCAGGCCCAGAAGGTAATTTACTAGGCCTTCTCAATTTCTCCAGCCTGACTAGCACATGGTGAGGCCTGCCATGCTGCGTGCAGAGCCTCAGAATCACCCATTACAGGTAAGGACAATTAGTCCACTAGTGTGTAAGTACACTGATGTGCTAGCCGGCCTGATGGACTACTACTCCCAGCCCATCCTCTTGCTCCAGGCCCTGTTAGCCACTCCAGCTGCGTTGGCCTTCTCCACTGCCTCCATGACAGGCCCCTGTAAGGACACTCTTTCCTTGGGGACATCTTCTCCCCTATTGTCTAGTGTGCAGTACTTTTGTCTATTTGGGAGCTCCACCCTGAGTTGGTGAGACGGTATATTTGATACTTAGCTGACCCGCCCCTGGTATAGGTCAGCAGATATCTGCCTTTTTATCTTTTTGTTTTTTGTTTGTGTATAACAGGAACATTGTAGACCAAACGGCATTGATCCCATGTCCTTGTCCGGTTTAAATAGCCCCTTTGGCGCCAAGAACGGTTACGAACGGGAATATGCGCCTCCCGGCCACGCGTGCGTGGGAACGTTTGTGCCGTACGTTCGTTCATGCACGCTCCTGTGCACCGTATTCCTTCTTATGGATACAAGAGTTCTCCGTCTTTCCTGACATTGCGCCCCCCTTTAACGGGCAGCCTCCGGATGCCCAACCAGGCAAGTCTTTCAGGGTGGGATCTTTGGAAAGCCTGTATCAGTCTTGGGGCATGGATATTGGTTTCAGGTTCCCAAGAGTTCTCTTCAGGACCATACCCTTTCGATTTAATGAGATATTGGACCTGGCCACCCCTTCTCCTGCAGTCCATGATGGCTTTGATCTCAGATTCCTCTTCCCCATCAACAGTCACAGGTTCGGGTGGACCAATGCTTCATCCCGGAAAGGGGTTAGAGGTTGCCAGTTTCAACAGGGACACATGAAAAACCAGGTGAATACGTAATGAGTCAGGTAATTCTAATTCATAAGCCACACTGTTAACCCTTTTCTTTACAGAAAACGGACCTAGGAACTTTGGTCCCAATTTCTTTGACGGGCAAGCCAGTTTCAGGTTTGCAGTTGATAACCAAACCTGTTCCCCTGCCTCTAAGTCCAGTTCTCCTCGTCTTTTCCTGTCAAATGCTTTCTTGTAGCATTCCTGGGACTTGGACGTCATCTCCTGCAGCAGCTTATTGTTGGTGCTGAAACAATTCATTGTCTCTTGCACGGCTGGGACTGTACTTTCAGGGATGGAGCTGGACAGGAAAGATGGGTGAAACCCATAGCTTGCAAAAAACGGGGACTGTTTGATGGAGGAATGTGCAGAGTTATTGTAGGCAAATTCAGCCATAGGTAGTAAAGACATCCAGTCATCTTGGGAGAAGGATGAAAAACATCTCAGGTACTGCACCAAAGTTTGATTAGTCCTTTCAGTTTGCCCGTTGGTCTGCGTGTGATAAGCTGAAGAAAATGAAAGTTAAATTTTTAAGGCCTCACACAAAGCTTTCCAGAATCTGGAGGTGAATTGCACCCCTCTGTCAGAGACAATGTTGGCTGGTATCCCATGGAGCCTTATGATTTCCTTAATGAAAGCTTTAGCGGTTTCAGGGGCAGAAGGTGTACCTCTCATAGGCACGAAGTGGGCCATTTTAGTCATTCTATCCACCACCACGAAAATGGAGGAAGATCCTTCCAATGGGGGTAATTCGACAATGAAGTCTATTGAAATCATTTTCCAAGGTCTTTCTGGAATTGGGAGTGGCCTCAATAGACCCCAAGCCTTATTCTTGCTGCCCTTATTTTGGGCACAGGTGGTACAAGATTCCACATAACGCTTACAGCGCCCCCCACTTGCGGCCACCAAAATGTGCATTGGAGCAGTTCAGAGGTTTTGTAGGCACCGAAGTGTCCCTCAAGTTCATGATTATGACAAAGTCCCAAAACCGTGGTACGCACATCCTCAGGTACTAAGATCTTATTGTCATGCCACAGCAATTCCTCTGTTAACTGGAGATCATTTCCAGAAGGAACAACATATCCTGCGGACAGATGTTTAATTTGTGACAACAGATCTTCCTGGAGCAACAAAAAATTTCTGGAGGGCAGAATGGTGTCGGAAGATGGTGGGTTCCCAGGCTTGTTGTACATACGCGAAAGCGCATCCGGCTTCATATTCTTAGATTCCGGCCTGTATGTAATATGGAAGGAGAATCTGGAGAAGAACAGGGCCCATCTGGCCTGGCGTGGTTTTAGCCTCTTTGCAGTCCTTAGATACTCCAGATTCTTGTGATCCATATAGATCAGGATCGGATGTGCCGCCCCTTCCAGCAGATAACGCCATTCTTCCAATGCAGCTTTAATTGCCAGTAATTCTCAGTCACCAACATCATAATTCCTCTCAGGTACAGATAATTTTGCGAGAGAAGAAGGCGGCCGAATGCAACAGGGCTTTAGCACCTTGTCTCTGGGAGAGTATTGCCCCAACCGCTGTTTCAGATGCGTCCACCTCGAGAACATATGGGACAGCCGGGTCAGGATGTTTCAGAACGGGTGCTGATGTGAACAGATTCTTGAGGGTTTCAAAGGCTGACTGTGCCTCTATGGACCACTGGACCAGTGGAACCGAATGCCTGGCTTCTTAGTTAGCTGGGTGATGGGGGAAATGATAGCTGAAAATCCTTTGATAAACTTTCGATAAAAATTGGCGAATCCAACAAACCGTTGGATCCCTTTCTTGTCTCTGGGCATGGGCCAGTCCAAGATGGCAGAAACGTTCTGAGGGTCCATCTTGATGCCTCTGACAGAAATAATCAACCCCAAGAATTGGATGCTCTGTTGCTCAAAGGTACACTTTTCAGGCTTGGCATAAAGTTTGTGTTGTCTCAAACGTTCCAGGACACGTTGGACATGTTGGAGATGATGAAAAAATCAAGATGTCGTCCAAGTAAATTATGACAAACAGATCTAGATAGTCTCTGAAGATGTCATTTACAAAATGCTGGAACATAGCAGGTGCATTGCAGAGTCCACTAAATATTCGAAATGCCCAAAGCGAGTGCGGAAGGCAGTCTTCCATTCGTCACCATCTCGGATGCGAACAAGATTGTATGCCCCTTGGAGATCCAGTTTGGTAAATATGACCGCTATAAAAAGTCTCTGGAATAGTTCGGGAACCAATGGGAGGGGATATCGGTTCTTGACCGTGATTTTGTTCAGCTCTCTGTAGTCAACGCAAGGCCGTAAGGAATGATCTTTCTTTTCCACAAAGAAAATGCCTGCGCCTGTGGGTGATGTAGAAGGGCGAATGAACCCCCTCTTTAAATTATCATCCAAGTAAGTTTTAAGAGCTCCCAGTTCAAGTTCAGACAGGGGAAAAATTCTCCCAAACGGGACTTCAGTTCCTGGAAGAAGTTCAATGGAGCAGTTGTGAGGCCGATGTTGCGGAAGAGTTTCTGCCTCTTTCTTACTGAAAACGTCCAGGAAAGCATGGTACACTTCTGGCACAGATTGTCGGGTTTCCAAGTCGACCTCAGAGTCCAAGCAAAGCAGTGTAGGAGGAGGCCTTGTGTCTTCTTGCAGACAGTGCTGAGAACAGTAGGGTGACAAGAACTGGATTTCCCCCTTGGCCCAGTCTATGTGTGGATTATGCACCTGTAACCAGGGCATACCCAGAATGACTGGAAACAATGGGGATGCTATGGTGTCAAGGTGTATGGTGGGGGTTGGTTATGGTCGCAGGCAGTGTTACCTTTTCATGGGTGACCAGTCCAGACTTGATAGCTGACCCATCCGCTAGATGAACAGTCATTCCTCGGGCTTGGTGGCAAAGCACAAGTCTAAAACAAGAGCAGGCCCCGGAATCGATAATGGCGAGGACCTGGATGTTCCTGCCTGGAAGCTGAAAAGAGACAGGTACAGAGATCTGAGCAGGGTTGCTGGAGCAAGCTGGCACAGGATCAGATGCAACGGTCAGACATTTATGAAGCTTTGCTGGACAGGTCCGCACGTAACGGAACACCGCAGTACATGCAAAGATTGTTCAACTGACGGCGCTGGTGTTCCTCAGCCGAAAGAGATGGACGGAGCAGGCCCAATTGCATGGGTTCCGAGGAGTCAGGTGGAGGAACTGCCGTGGTTGGTGAAGCTGGACTGGAGGAACCAGGACCTCGAGGCAACATCCATGTGGGCCGAGATAGTCCCACCTGTCGTTCATACCTTCATTCCCTCAGACGTCGATTGATCTGAATTGATAGGTTGATCAGAGCGTCTAAAAACTGAGGGACTCCTACCCGGGCCAGTTCATCTTTAAGGGGTTCGGAGAGACCCAGGCAGAGCAGCGTCGTTCCAGTTGGTATCGGAACTCCAACGTCTAAATTCAGATACATAGTCCTCTGCCGCTCTGCGCCCCTGCTGAAGTGCATGTAGTGCTGCTTCTGCTGTTGAGGACTGGTGCGGGTCCTCGTAGAGCTGTGACAGGGCCTGGAAGAAGGATGTCAGGTCCCCCAGTGATGCTGCCTTTTGTTCAAGAAGCCAGTGAGCCCAGGACTGTGGTTCCCCTTGTAGGAGCGAGATCACAAATCCCACTTTGGTTATTTCCAGTGAGAATGTGCGGGATTGCAATTCAAAATAAAGTTCACATGTGTTGCAAAAAGAACGGAATTTGCTGCGTTCTCCGGCCAGCTTGTCAGGAGATGGAACTCTGGGTTCTGGAGGCAGCATGACCACTGTAGGTGAAGCAGCAGGCAGGAGTTGCAGAAGCCACGGGGTGCCCGGTGCTGGATGACGATGAAGAAGAGAGTTCCTGAACACGTTCTTCCAATCGGTGGTAGCCGTCTTGAAGATCTTTAACAGCCTGTGTAAGACCAGCAAAATGTCGGCAGAGGTCATCCATGGGATAGGGCCCTGGCGCAGACTCGGGCATGGCCGTTTAGTACTGTCACGTACCTGGTGGTGGAGTCTGCAATTGCTGAGGACAGCCTCTCTTACAACCCTGACTCAGTAACCCCTGACATAGCGAACATAAGGCTCAAGAGTACAGAATGGCACGAGTGCTTGACTGGAACACAGGTGCGATGGTGACAGGCAGGGCTGAAGATGCATCTTGATGGAGCAGAGGAGGAACTCCGGGAGACAGCTGATGATACCCCCGTCCGGCTAGACCAAGCAGGTGATGCTGGATGAGAAGGCCAGGGACAGTCCGGATCAGACAGCAGGCAGGCAGGTCAGAAACCGAGGAGCAGGCAGAAGAATGGTCGGACACAGGCCAGGTCGGCAACGGGCATGCAGTGAGGTACCAAGGAGCAGGCAAGCGGATTGTCAGGGATAGCCAGAGGTCAGGGCAGGCGGATAGCAGCGATGTCAATATCAAGCCGGTAGATCAAGGGAACAGGTTCAGCAGGTAGACAGATAGCAGGGATAACAGGAACGTTGTAGACCAAGCGGCTTTGATCCCATGTCCTTGTCCAGTTTAAATAGCCCCTTTGGCGTCAAGAACGGTTACAAACGGGAATGCGCGCCTCCTAGTCGAACGTTCGTGCTGTCCATTTGTTCGTGCACGTGCCTGCGCACCGTGTTCCTTCTTATGAATACACGAGTTCTCCGTCTCTCCTGACAGAAGTGGTCTCAATGCGAGCATGTAAGAAGACCTAGTTGATGGAGAGGGTGATGAGCCTGAAGCATTATGGGTAGATCTGTATATGGGTGTGCACACTACAAAGGTTATCATTGGAGTTTGTTATAGACCTCCCAGAGTTAAAGAGGAGGTGGAGACTTGGCTCCTTGCACAGATGGAAAGGGCTGCAAGCGCTGGGACAGTGATAATAATGGGGGATTTTAATTACCCGGAAATTAACTGGAGAAATGGCACTGCTGGGACAGTTAAAGGGCAAAAATGTATAAACCTATTACAGGACAATTTTATGGTCCAGTTTATTGAGGCCCCAACTAGGAATGACGCTTTGCTGGACCTAATAATCTCAAACCATGCAGAGCTTATTACCAATATTCATATAAAAGAACAACTGGGTAGCAGTGACCATAACATGATTTCATTTAATGTAAGCTGCAAGCAACAAACACATACGGGAAAAATAAAAACACTTAACTTTAAGAGAGCAAATTTTACAAGGTTGAGCGCTGCTCTCCAGGACTGGGAGGGAATAATGGCATCGACGAACACAGGACAGAAATGTGAATTTTTGAAAAATGAATCTCACATAAGTGAGTTATTTTGAGGGGACAGCAAATTTGCACTGTTATACAAGCTGTACACTCACTACTTTACATTGTAGCAAAGTGTCATTTCTTCAGTGTTGTCACATGAAAAGATAGAATAAAATATTTACAAAAATGTGAGGGTGTACTCACTTTTGTGAGATACTGTATATATATATATATATATTTTATTTTTTGTTTTTGTTTTTTATTGGTTGAACTAGGGGGACTTGTGTCTTTTTTCAACCTGTCTAACTATGTGACTATGTACATTCTAGCTCGGGATCAAGTTGGTTATTTTTTGTTTTTGTTTTTTATTTTATATATATATATATA
>BLSH010447839.1:472729-485883 GCA_018402905.1 Glandirana rugosa | reverse complement strand
ACTCCTCCCGAGTATGGCGATACCACATGTGTGACACTTTTACACAGCCTGACCACATACAGAAGCCCAACATGCAAGGAGCACTGTCAGTTGTTCTAGGGGCATACATTTCAAATCTAATTTGACTACCTTTTACACTATTGTGAGGCACTGTGGTGGCATTGATAGGCACTGTAGTGGCACGGATAGGCAGTGTAGTGGCACGAATGGGCAGTGTAGTAGCACAGATGGGCAGTGTAGTAGCACAGATGGGCACTGTAGTGGCATGGGTGGGCACTGCAGTGGCACGGATGTGTCACGGATGAGAACTGATGTGGTATGGATGAGCATGAATGAGGCACAAATGAGCCATGGATGGGGATAGATGAGCATGGATGGGGATGACTGAGCATGGATGGGGATGGATGAGCATGGATGGGGATGGATGAGCACGGATGGGGATGGATGAGCACGGATGGGGATGACTGAGCACGGATGGGGATGACTGAGCACGAATGGGGATGGATGAGCACGGATGGGATGACTGAGCACGAATGAGGATGGATGAGCACGTATGGGGATGACTGAGCACGGATGGGGATGGATGAGCACGGATGGGGATGGATGAGCATGGATGGGATGACTGAGCACGAATGAGGATGGATGAGCACGGATGGGGATGGATAAGCACAGATGGGGATGACTGAGCACAGCTGGGTGGGTGAGCACGGCTGGGTGAGGATGGCTGAGCATGGATTGATGGATGGGTGGCTGAGCATGGATGTATGAGCATGGATGGGGTGAGGATGGCTGGGTGGGTGAGCATGGATGGATGGATGGGTGGCTGAGCATGGATGGATGAGCATGGATGGGGTGAGGATGTTTGGGTGGGTGAGCATGGATGGGTGGCTGAGCATGGATGGGGTGAGGATGGCTGGGTGGGTGAGCATGGATGGGGGGAGGATGGCAGGGTGAGTGGTGGATGGATGGGGTGAGGATGGCTGGATGGGGTGTGGGTGGCTGTATGGGGTGAGGATGGCTGGGGTGAGGATGGCTGGGTGGGTGGTGGGTGTGGATGGATGGTGGGGGGTGCAGCCTGTCCCCTATTGTCACTTAGCAGTGCTGTGGGCATTACACATCGCCCACAGCGCTGCAGCATGTCCTCTTTCCCCCCTCTCTCCTCTCACACTGCACGGATCGGTGCAGAGAGGATAGAGAAAAGCCGGCGGCTTGTTTACATGTGACCACTCCGTCATTTGACAGAGCGATCACGTGGTAAAAGGCCGCTCACAGCGGCCATTCACCGCAATCCGTGATGCGCCGGGCCCCCTGGACCCGGCGGTCATGGATGTTCCCGTGTGCACGCCCTAGGGGGCGCGCGGGAAGCGCGATTCTGGGAGGACGTCAATGTACGTCCTCTCGGAGTTAAGCAACCGCCCTGTAGACGTCTCTTGTCTATGGGCCGGTTGCTAACTGGTTAAAGTGGTGTGTATTTGTCTCAATTAAGAGCACTAAGTGTCATTTCTGTTTGTTGCTTCATTCCTCTGCTATCAGCATGAATCACTTCTGACAAGTTTTCCTGACACCAAGAGAAAAAATGGTGACGGGGAGGGAGCTCCAACTGATTTACAGCAGATACAAAGGTACAACTTATGTAGGAGGATTTGTTTCATCCCTGTGTATCAACTGAGGCCAGTCACTTTATTGGGTATATGTAGGGGTTTACAACCACTTTAAAAAGTTTTTAAAGGAAATGTAAACCCAACCAGTAAAAATGCTTAAATTGCAACATGAAAATTTCACTGGAAAAGTCTATTTTTTTTTTAAGTGATTGTAAAGGTTTTTTTTTTTTTTTTTAATAACAAACATGTCATATTTACCTGTTCTGTACAAGGTTTTTGCACAAAACGGTCCCGATCTTTCTGCTCTGGGGTCCCCCGGTGGCACTCCTGGCTCCTCCTCTTCGGCGAGTGCCCCCACGGAGAGCCGATTTCCGCGCGGGTGCGCTCCTGAATCCTGCTGCTGCGTCCATTGACACAAACCCCATCTCCAGTGTCACTGGATTTGACTGACAACAGCGGGAGCCAATGGCTCTTGCTGCTATCAATCTATCCAATGAGGACCCGAGACAGCGGCTGGAGCTGCTGGGCTCGCCCTCGATGCTGGAATGATTGGGTTCAGGTAACTATTATGGAGGCTCTGGGGGGCAGCTGCAGCACAGAAGCTTTTTCGCCTAGATGCATAGGATGCATTAAGGTAAAAAACCTTGATGGTTTACAACTCCTGTACTCACTATCTTTCATGAAAGTGACAGCTGGCCTGGTGATGCTAATAGACAGGACAGCACACTCCCAGAAGAGGAGATGACTATGATGTGCAAGAAGGAGGGGGCGGTGCTGAGGATTAACACACCTAGAGTAGTGAACATTTCTAGCAAGCTCAAAGACACATTGCAAGTGAATAAAAAAGAATTTATTGACAGGAAAACACTGCAAGTACGCACTTAAAATACTCAAAGAAGATGAAGATAATCACTGAAGATGTACATTTATCTGGAGTACAGGAACCCCTATGGGGCATCACCCAAGAGGATAGTTAATGGTCTGTTGTTTAGTGTATCCATACATGCACATGTCTGACTTATTATTATTTAGATTAACATCCTATTGTTTGGAGTGGGTCTATCACCAGGATTACACCTGTAATGCCTAACAGTTTGTATTTGTATAACAGAATAAGTAATTGACTGAATGATAAGACAGTGAATACATGTAATTTGCAGTTTATGAAACAGGCACAAAATAGAATCATTAATGCAAAACAGGGTCAGAATGTCAAAGAAAATGCATACATCTAGAATACGACAATAAAGATTATTAAAGCTGCACAAACATGGACCTTTCATAGCAAAGTCTTTGTGGCCCAATCAGTGTGGCTCCATTGCATAGTCTCTATAAGACTCCATAATAACAGAGAATCAAGTTGAGAGTCACTACTTCAGAAATTCAACTCAGTACCCAGCTACTTGCAATTATCTTCATAGACAGCATCCCTCACAGTGAGGTCCAGGGTAGCTCTGGTAATGCAGGTGTACAGCTGGAGGGCTCCGAGGCCCAAAGACAAAGATCCACCACAATGGAATTGCAATAATTTGGTAGCAATAGCAGGGGAGGTGCCCCCTACAGTGGCTGGGTCCTATGGAGACGTTGTGTTCTAATTGGCTCTGACCCAGATGCCTGCATTTGGCAGGGGTTCATTTGTTGCCCCTTGAAACAACGTTTTCTTCTTTAAATCCTTCCAGGAAAGAGAATTTTTTAATTTCCTTCCTCGTAGGAGCTTATATAAGCGTGGGGTGAAGCTTAGCTCAGAGTAGTTAAGGCTGGCTAATGGGAAGAGTAGAGCCAACAGAGAATATGGGATAAGAAGATAAATTATTTATTTGCTACCCCAGGAATTGGCACCCCTACTACTAGACAATGAAGGTACTGAAGAATTGTTTATTGCTGAATGAAAGAGAATTAATGTATTTGAACCGTGATCTACCTGAATGAAACTGAGTTGGACTAAGCATGTGGCTGTTTCAAGTCTATAGAGTGAATGCTGGGTACCTCTAATGCTATAAAGTGAGATAGTGCCTTGTTAAGCTAAAGCTAGACTTTGCATCTAATGAAGAACACACTTTGGGAGATAGGATGCCAGCGAGTCAACTCTCTGCAAACCTAGTCCGGCTAGGGGATGGTAGTGGATAGGGGAGTAGGAGCTCTGTCCTGGAACCACGTATAAGACAGGCCCGATGCTAGACGTGTCCCCAGGCAGAGAAGAGTCATTGTCAAGGGGGACCAGGAGTATGGTGCGTAGGTGTTCAGGCCACTCCATGTCTCAGACACTCTGTACTGTTCTGTGTGGGCTGTGGACTGTGTGTGACTGGTGCTAGGTCTGAATCAGTTGTGTTCTAGGCGAGAGAGTGCGCGGGTTCCTCAGGTACGGTTGCACCCACTTACATCTAGTAAAAAGTGAATGGTCAATCAGCGCAATCAATTAACACACCATCCCTATTCAAGGTGAATTGCTAGCCAAAACTTATAAGCGATTCAAACTTATTATGTAAACTATAACAAAAAATAGTGTAGTGCAACTCCTTACAAATACATGAAATCATCAGTGCAAAATACAAATATGCACACAAACAAAAATATATATATGCATATGCATATATTTATATGGCCCCTTCTTATAAAAGAAATGTCAAACTGAAGACCGCCCATTCTGGGAGACGTCTCTGGAGTGGATGGCACAGCTGCGAAAGTGGGTGCAGGGGCGGTGAAAGAAGAAGGAAGTAGATGAAGAGAGGAAGCAAGAAGACAGAAAGAAGAAGCAGAAGGGCAGAAGAAGGACCGGGGCAGGAGAAGATGGAGGAAGAAAGAAGAAGAGCTATTTTACACAATAAAGAACTTGTCAAAATCTGCCTCTTGTTTTTTTAACACTTTACTCCTTTTCTTATTGAATGGGTAGGGGTACAATGTACCCCATACCTATTCACATAGGGGGGGTTGGGATCTGGGGGCCCCCTTATTAAGATTCTTCCAGATTCTGCTAAGCCCCCCCGCCCGCAGACCCCCACAACCACCGGCAAGGCTTGTGGGGATGAGGCCCCTCTCCCCATGAACATGGGGACAAGGTGCTTTGGGGTCGACCTCAAATCATCCTGCCCATGTTGAGGGCATGTGGCCTGGTACTAAAAATAATAAACAGCGCAATAAGAGACAAACATTTTTTAACAAGACAGCTGAACACTAGGAGAATTCACGGACTCCAAAGTATGCATAAGGTAAAAAGTGCAACACTAATTGATCATAAAGGCTATAATAATCATAATCACGAAAAGTCCATTACACATAGGCCATAAAGGGATAGAAGAGAGAAGGGCTTAGCAGGTGCTCAGGTGTGTAGATGGTAAAAATGTTCCAAAATTTCACCAGGGTGCTCCCCTCCACCGAGTGGTAAGTGTGCCTGCTCACCTCAACATCAGACCCCTGGGTTAGCAGCGGGTCATACACACTGTAGAGAGTAAATCTCAATAGGACAATCGGCTCCCGATCTCCACTCCTATCAGCGCGTCTCTAGATATATGTGCCCCTCAACCAAATCGTGTCCCAGATATCAGGCCAATATGTAATAAAAAGTAAGGCATCTAAGAGCACTCCGTAAAAGGCAAAGGATTTATTCAAAATGTAATACACTCACATGTAAAGAAGTAAAATTCAGCATGTAACAGCCAGACCGAGCACGGAGCTACGGTCTCGTAAGCAGCACAGGGAGAACTGGAGGAGGAGACTGGACGAGCGCCACCCTGCGCTGCTCACAAGACTGTAGCTCCGTGCTCGGTCTGGTGTACATGAAGTGTACATGAAGGCAGAATTTCATGTACACCAGGAAGACTTTCATGTACACCAGGAAGCGAGGCTATGACATAACCCGGGACCCCCACCTTAAGCTGAAGAGGCATTGGGAGGACTTAGCCATACCAGGCATTTCTCTGTATCTTTGCACTGAAGGGTTTGCCTTTCCCAGATAAAGGCAGAGGCGATAATTGATCCCTGTGATAAGGATCAATACCTTAAGGTGAGTGGCTGGTGCTACTGGTGGCGGGCCTTGGAGCACTTTTCTTTCACCTGTGTAGTCGTCTGCATGCATTGAATTACGCCTGTTTGACACCATAGGAGGATGCTTTTATGGATTTTTTTATGAACTTGATGATGGACTATTCATATTCATTTTCCCTGAGCGCTGCACAGTTGCATTTTTATCATTTATTTAAGGGATTTGATTGTGTTTAACCCTGTGTGTTCAGCTGCTTATAAATTGTCACCTGTCTACGCAGATTGATTGGTATATTTTGTACTTCCAAAAAATAGTTCAGCTCAAAACTGAGCTAACAAATACACTCAACACCGATGTGAAAATTGGATGTTTGAGTATATATTCTGTTATAGAAATTGTTTAGCTTTTTCTTTATCCTGAGTAAACCTTTCTAGGGACAAAGTGAATAAGCAACTCAATACTTTGATTTTTTCCCTCAACGTCTGCTTCAAGCAAAGAAGAAAAAAAACTGAAACACTTAATGTATTACTAATTGGCTGATGATTTATTGTCACCATTTTCCCTCATATAAAACTGACAAAGTCTTGGTTGATAAACCCTGATATATGTCAGATTTAGTGGCTTTATGATAAAGGAGACTGCGGAGTGGCGACAGCTGGCTGCTTCAGCAAACACGTCATAGATCTATCTACCTACACCCCAAAGGAATGTTAATCATTATCTGATATAATAAACACTTGTGGATGTTCAAAGCAAATGGAACAAGGTGAGTGGTAGAAAAAATAACTGCAGCCAACCCAACAACAGCAAGATCCATACAGAGAGGACATACTATGATACATGAATTATTAACTACAGTATGCTAAAGGACAGCTGTGGGTGTAGCCTGCAAAGGGCCAAGCCTGGACTGGAAACCTGGCCACAAAGGCCAATGTCAAAAGGACTGGTTTAGGTGTCTATATGGGGATTATTTCAGTAAAGCCAGCCATAAACAGAGCAATTTTCTTTTCTGCAACCATGGATATAATAGCCACCAGCCACTAGGAATAATCACATGTAAAATCCAACAGGCTAGTTGTACATATTTGATCAACTTAGGTACATTCAGCCTGCCCATACATGGTTCGATTTGAACGGTCTACGGCCGGCTTAAATTCATATACAAGAGCAACGTTCAGTGTTCAGCCTTCGGTTGTCTCCATTATCTCATTTAGTAGCAATTTATACATATTACTGCCATATTTTGTTAAATAAATGTTGATTAGTTGCAAAAATTTAGACCACGGTATTTCAGATATCACTGCTGTTTTATTCACTTTGCCATGTGCATACTTCCATGCACACTTGTCTGTCAGGATTGCAAAATCATCACCAGTAGTGGGGGTTCCTCCAAAGTGCAGAATCATAAGAGCATGTGAGTTATGCTTTCAGGTCAGGACCTTCAATATTTAATGTATATTTACAGCAATCAAGGCTCAGAACTGATGGACAATTGTTTGGCAATCCAGGAGATATATAAAATATTGGATCTTTTATTGCCCACTGATATCCATATTTTGGACAACAGGATAATAGGATTATCCCAATAGTAATAACTGACACTAAACTGGTAAATAACTGATGTATAAAGTATGGTGACCCTTGAGACGCATCCTATGAGGATACACTGTATGTGTAAATTGGGAAGTAGAGATATTTTTGACTTTTTGAACTCACAGTCAAGACAAGCCAAAGTTGGTTAGATGAATAGGTCTAAAAACAAACCAGAGTTTAGCGCAGACCACACAGGACCATGGTGAGTAGCAAGCCAAAGAGAAGGGCAGGCAACAATGTTTAATAGTTGTTAAACAATTTAAGGTCATGGTAGGTGTCACATTGACTGGTGAAGGATTTGATGAAAGGTAAATTAATTATAGAACTAGTTGTATACTAACTACAGCATTAGTTTTTATTGGTAATTTTAACTTGTTATAATAGGATGAACACTGTAATTGAGAAAAACAACCTCAACAATTAGAAGATTTAACATTCTTTTATTTAAAAACATAGGAACTCAAACAATGAATTGTCCATGTGTTTAAATGGTTCCTTCAGTTTCCATTACAAAAATTAGGACATGGGTTTTCATGTGTTACATAATCTGCCTCAGAAATATTGAGAAATACAAATATGTTCATATAAAAAATTGCACCTATGTCATATATTTATACATGAAATAATAAGAAAAATATAATCTAACAAATAATTAAAGAGGAACTATGGGTACAATAAAAAAAAACACATATACTCTATAATGTCAGAAGTATTGGGACGCCTGCCTTTACTTGCTTATGAGCTTTCATGACATCCCAGTCTTCGTCCGTAGGGTTCAATATTGAGTTGGACCACCCTTTGCAGCTATAACAGTTTCAACTCTTCTGGGAAGGCCATCCACAAGATTTAGGACTTTGTGATGAAGTAAAGCGGACACTGCGAGCCAGGCCTTCTCATCAGTGCCTGACCTCACAAATGCACTTCTAGAAGAATGGTCAAATATTCCAATAGACACACTCCTAAACCATGCGGACATTCTTTCCAGAAGAGTTGAAGCTGTTATAGCTGCAAAGGGTGGGCCAACTCAATATTGAACCCTATGGACTAAGACTGGGATGCCATTAAAGTTTATGTGCATGTAAAGGCGGGCGCTCCAATACTTTTGACACTATAGTGTATTTAGTTAATTTGTAGTGTATTAAATCTCCTCTCTGGTTAAAGTAAAAATCTTCACTTGCAGTGGGGCTGTCCCCTACTGCAGGGGTATCACTTATCTAATTCCCACTCCCCTAGCAGCTGTGACCGCATGAGCAAAGGGGAGACAAGGAGTGAGGACCAATCTTAGAGCCTGGAGAAAACCTGTGGGAGGATTGCCCTGCCTAGACCTAAGCAAGCATTTAACCCTCACAAATGTGAGGGCAGCCCGGCTGCAAGGTAGGATTTTTATTTTCCCCAGAATTAAGCTTTAAGGTACACAGGATTCAGTTATTCTGAGACAATTTGGCTATACTGCTGCCTACAGAAGGAATCAAACGTATTCCTTGATAATTCTGCAGGATCAATATGGAGGGCATTCTGTCGATCTTCATAGTTCTGAATTGGTCCAGGTGGATGTGGTATTCTGACCTTATCAAACTTTTGACAGACACCCTGTGTGCTCTTCCAAATCATCTGGATCTCCTGCCCCAGGGGCTGTTTTACCACCCTGCTTCACAGTGGCAGATTTTAATGGCATGGCTATTGAAGCCCAGGTCTTGAGAGACAGGGGTCACTACGTTTCTTTAACCACTTGCCTACTGGGCACCTAAACCCCCCTCCTGCCCAGACCAATTTTTATCTTTCAGTGCTCTCACACTTTGAATAACAATTACTCAGTCATGCAACACTGTACCCATATGATTTTTTTTTCGCTATAAATGAAAAAAGACCAAACATTTTGAGAAAACGCATTTTTCTTCATTTTTGTTATAAAATTTTGCAAATTAGTAATTTTTCTTCATAAATTTTGGCCACAATTTATACTGTTACATATCTTTGGTAAATATAACCAAAATTGGTGGATATTATTTGGTCTGTGTGAAAGTTAGAGAGTCTATAACCTATGGTGCAAATAACTGAAAATTGATCACACCTGATCACACCTGATATACTGAGGGCCTATCTCATTTCTTGAGACACTAACAAGCCAGCATAGTACAAATGCCCCCCAAATGACCCATTTTTGGAAAGTAGACATTCCAAGGTATCTAGTGAGTGGCATGGTGAATTTTATAAAGTTGTCATTTTTTTCCCATAATTCTTTGCAAAATGAAGATTTTTTTTTACCACAAAATTGTCATTATAGCAGGTTATTTCTCTCACATGGGATATGCATACCACAAATTATACCCCAAAACACATTCTACTACTTCTCCTGAGTATGATGATACCACATGTGTGGGACATTTTTACAGTCTGGCCACATAGAGAGGCCCAATGTGCAGGGAGCACCATCAAGTATTCTAGGAGCATAAATTACACATCTCATTTCTCAACCACCTATTACACTTTTAAAGGCCCTGGAGCACCAGGACAATGGAAACCCCCACAAAATGACCCCATTTTGGAACGCTAACACCCCAAAGTATAATCTATGAGGTATTATGAGTCTTTTGAACGGTTCATTTTTTTCCAGAAGTTTTTGAAAAATGTGGGAAAAAATGAAAACACATTTTTTTTTACACAAAGTTGTCCATTTATAAAATATTTCCAACACATAGAATGTACATAGCAAAAATGACACCCCAAAATACATTCTGCTACTCTTCCTGAGTATGGCAATTCCACATGTGTGAGACTTTTACACAGACTGGCTACATACAGAGGCCCAACATGCAATGAATACCGTCAGGTGTTTTAAGGACACATAGCATGTACATACCAATAATTACACCCCAAAATAAATTCTGTTGAGCAAAGGGTAAACAAAAGATTACCTGTGGTTTTAGTAGCGCAGTTGTCCACAGGAGGATAGCACTGGTCCAGGCAGCATTCGGGGACTTGGTCAGTGACAGCAAACAAAATTGTCTAGGGCAACCGACAGCAAACACAATTGTCCAGGCAACAGGCAGGAATACTGTCCATAGTACAGGCAGTAGACAGGGATACTGTCCATATACAGTCCAGGGTCAGTGCAGGCAGAGATATTGTCAACAGTATTGTCAAAAAAAATATTGGTCCTGGTAGTAGGCAGGAACAGGGTCCATAGTACAGGTAGCAGGCAGAGGTGTGGTAAGTTCATGTGGCAGGCAGGGGCATGATGGCAAAAAGTACTACAGACAGTAGGCAGAAGTAGGGCATCGGTCAGGACAGAATGGGGACAGGGGTAGAGGCTTCTCCCTCCCAAATCTCTTTAAAGCCTCTGAGTCTCCAGACCCTAATCTGGGAGAGAGAAAACAAAAAAAATGTTTTCTTCATCCAGAAAAACTATTCTGGAGCCCCTCACATATGTGAGACCCCTGTGTTGTGAATCCCACTACTCCAGTAGCAGGATACAAGATCAGTCCAAGAGGCAGGTAAAAAACATGGTCAAACAGTCCAGGGTCAGTTCCAGATCAGGCAAAGGTATGTACAGAATCGGTAGGCAGAAGTGTGATCGAATATCAAGCCAGGGTCAGTTCCGGAGCAGGCAGAAGTATGTACAAAAGCGGCAGGTAAAGGCGTGGTCAAATAACAAGCCAGGGTCAGTTCAAGAGCAAGCAGTGGCATAAGGTGAATGTAAATATCAGTAACTGAGGATTAATAATCACAAATAATTTGCCAAAGTGTGATAATGGCGGAAGCAGTCACCTATGCAGAGGCCTGGTTGGAAAGGGCACCGGGGACAATAATAAATGTTGTCTCGTCTAACTCCTCCACTGGAGCACACCCGGCATTTTTTCTGGCGTTTTTGGCTTGTTGATCTGGAGGTATTTTATCGGGCAAAGGGCGATCGGAAAGTCTGTTAATCACATCGGATCTAATGTTTTTTGGTGGGCCATTCGGGAATATAAGTGTGGTGATGATTTTCTCCTGGTAGCCAAGGAAGGGTTTGGGGTTTTTTATACTACTTTTTTATACCAATGGTATGTTCTTCAGGTGGCAAGATAGGGTTCGAGCATTTGGTCATTTGAATCGACTCCCCCAATATACAAATTGTACTCATGGACACAGTTTGGTTTTTGGATTGGGCCATTTCTTCTGGGGATCGCCACGAATGTAATATTATGGATTGAAGACAACATATAGACATCCCTTCTGTCCCTCCACTTCACAGCCAGAATTTCCTCATTCTGCACACTCGCCGTCCCTCCTCTTCTTAGCTTCATGTTGACGAGTCTTTGAGGAAAGCCCATCCTGTTTTTTCTGATAGTGCCACATGCTGCCGTATTCTTCCTGTGAAGGTTCTGGAACAGGGGCAAACTTGTATAAAAGTTGTTGACATATAAGTGGTAGCCTTTCTCCAGGAGTGGGTAAATGAGGTCCCAAACGACTTTCCCACTTGAGACTAAATAGTCTGGGCAATTAGGGTGATGCAGCTGGGTGTCCTTCCCTTCATAAACTTTGAAGGCGTAGGTGTACCCCGTGGCTCCGTCACATAGTTTATAGACTTTCACCCCATAGCAGGCTCTTTTACTGGGGATAAATTGCTTTATTCCCAGCCTAACACTAAATTTAACAAGTGATTCGTCTATACATATGTACTGGTCTGGTGTAAACAAGTGGGGGAATACTTCAGAAAAATAATTGAGTATTGGGCAAATTTTATAAAGCTGGTCATAATTTGGGTCATTTTGGGGAGGGCACTGGGTATTATGATAATGTAGAAATCTCATAATCATGAGATATCTTGTCCTGGGCATTACCGCTGAGAAGAGCAGCATATGGTGCATGGGGTGGGTGGACCAATAGGAGTGCAGTTCATTTTTTTGGTGAGTCCCATGCAGAATGTGAAGCCGAAAAAAGTTTTAAACTCTTCCACCGTTAGGTATCTCCACTCAAAGGGACGGGCATAATAGGTCGTTGGATTACTTTCTATGAATTGATGTGCATACAGGTTGCACTGGGCCACAATGGATGTTAGCATGTCCTCCGTAAAAATTAAATCAAAGAATTTGATCGGTGAGAAATTCTCTGTGTCCACCTGGACTCCTGGCTGGGCAGTGAAAGGGGGGATATTAGCTTCTCCTGAATTAGGAGGAAGCCACAAGGGGTGCTGAAGGGAATAGGGAAGGCCAGCATGGGACCTAACCCTTTGGGGCTGAGGTGACACCCCACAGATACTTGGCCTTTCTTGCCGAGGTACTGCGGTGCTGGTGGATGGCACTGGGGTGCTGGTGGATGTCATTGGGATGCTGATGGATGGCACAGCAGTGCTGGTGGATGGTACTGCCTCCTCACTAACACGCCATCGTCTGGCAGGCAGACGATATTCCTCCTCTGAGTTAGGGTTGCCACCTCATCCCTTTAAAACTGAACACACAGTAATTACACAGGTTCTGTGGCTGATGAAGGTGGTAATTAAACTCACTTGGTTGGTTCCATTCAATTAGCCTCAGAACCTGTGTAATTCATATGTGTTCTGGTTTAAAGGGATGAGGTGGCAACTGTACTCTGAGTCCATCAGTGTTTCACTACTTCAGACTGGCTCATAATTCATATCAGACTCAGATTCAGAATTTTGAGAGGAGACTTAGACTCAGACTATACTTAATACTCGGTCAGACTTCATCACTTTGTGACTACCTGAGTCTCATGTCAACGGTGGAGTAGGGAAATTTGGTCTTGTGTATACTTAATGTGTCCAAGACTCCGATTAACTTACCTTGGTTGGTTCACTCAAATTAATGGTGGAAGTAGTCGGTGTCTTGGACACATTAATGACACACAAGTCAAAATTTCCCTACTCCACCGTTGGGATTGAGTCTCCTCCTTATAGCAGACGGACGGTCTGCTACCGCACAATCACTCCTCCGTCATGGTAGGTGGTCGTGACGACACGGTAGGTAGTCGTAGGGTTACTG
>BLSH010447839.1:386883-394376 GCA_018402905.1 Glandirana rugosa | reverse complement strand
TATGTGAAATCTCTAATTTCTGCTATCTGTCCTCAGAGCAACAGCACAGACAGCAGTAGTAAAATAATCTATCTCAGGATGCAGGATCAGGTCTTAAAATGTCTCAAATCTGTCCCTCACGCAGTCAGCTACCTTTCCCTACACTAACCCAAGGAGCATGTGACTGCAGCACTGTGACTCCAGCTTATAAAGAGGCTGGGTCACATGATGCACCGGCCAATCACAGCCATGCCATTAGTAGGCATGGCTGTGATGGCTTCTAAGGGCAAACCAGTGAAACACTTGTTGATTGGCTGCCCTGCAGCTTCTCAACACGTGGAGTAAAATAGCAGAACCCCGGACCGAACCCGAACGATTTTTGAAATGTCCGGGTCCGGGTCCGTGCCACGGACACCCGAAAGTTCGGTACGGACCCGAACGTTACAGTCCGGGTTCGCTCAACACTAGTTTTGGGTTCAATGCCACTTAAAGCTGGTCATGCACAGTAGAATCTGTTCATTTAAAAATGGATAATCAGATTCTTAAAGAGTTTATCTTCACCAAGCATGCAAATAAAGTATTTCACACATTGGGGTTGATTTACGGGGTTGATTTACTTTAGGCCTGTTAACACCATTTGGGTTGAGCAGCTCTGGGAAGCTTTGCCCGGTGCAGTTCCAATACAAAGACAAGGCAATTTGCCTTATTTTCTATGGTGCATGCAATACTTTTTCTCTATGCAGGGGGTTTGCAATTGCAAACCACTGGATCGTAACACTGCAGAGGAGAATACAACTTCATGTCACTTGTGACATTTCAATAAAGTTCTAGCAAAAAACAGCAAATAGTGTGTTGCCCTGGGATTGGCACATTGGCACTGTTTCCTCTCTGCGGCCACAACCAGCCAAGCGATCTGCTTGCGAGCTGCTGATGTGAATGATGCCTAGAGGAGTAGTATATGTTCACTTTGCAAATTATACCCAATCAGGTGTAAGGAAAATTTACAAGAAACAAAATTTTTGCTTTCTCATGTTAGGATAATGGAAATCAGCATAGTTTCACCTCATTCACTAAGCTAAGTAAAAATACAAAGTTAACATACTTTACTCCTTTAATAAATCAATTCCAATGTGCCCGATCCCCAGATGTTATTTCTACTCCTTATTCGCAGAGATAAATAGAAAATTCACAATGAATTGAAAATCAGATAATAAATATACAACTCACTGGATCAAAAGTAATGCAGATGCTTTTCATTCCTTCCATACAAAAGAAGAATATTATTGTAAGATCTGGCCAATTTCATGCAGTTTCATTTTTACGTTTGTCGCAGAGCTCCATGAAGCTAACATTTTACTGAGTAATTGTTTGTATTAGGAACCACTGAGCTCAGCCTAACTGTTATATACTGAGCATTAGTAGAGGGCATGAATGCACAACAAACTTTCTGTAGCTGTTTATCGCCCTTCTTGTGGAATAATCCATATCACATGGAATATGTATAAACACAATAAAATAACTATTTCTTCAAAGGCCTTGTTCACGTTACATTTATGGGGTGTTCTACCTACCTCTAGAGTTATCTTTTGGAAAAGGCTATAAGAACAATAGATAGCCATATTAACAATGGTGTGTTTATTTGGACATGCTGCAATGTCCCACCCAGTCTGAAGTGTGTCACTGCCAACTGGCAGATCTAGATCCCTGAATCTATCTACTTGATTGTTTATAGTTTGGCGTGCACATTGAACATCTGATTAAAGTAGAATTCCAGCCTAATACTAACTAGTCTTAAAAAGTCCCCTCCTCTTCCTGCTACTTATACTGCCTAACCTGTGTAAAAAATATCTCTATACTTTCCTATTTTCAGTTTACTCCAGTCTGGTCTTGTGATCCCCTGTGTTAGTGAGTGGCGGCTGCAGGGGAGAGGAGAGAACACTTCACAATGGCATGGAATTACGGGAGCTGTGACATCACCCATAGTCTCCCATGTCCAAACCCTTGTTGGTGCTCCCTGCTCTGCCCTGCAGTTACTGCTGACTGACACAGGGGAGTCAGAGCTGCAGATCAAATGACTGAACCGGTCACAATCCAAAAATAGGTAAGTATACAGATTTTACACAGGTTAGGCAGTATAGGTAGCAAGAGGGGGAGGGAACATTTATATGACTAGCTAGTGTTAGGCTGGACGTCTACTTTAATTGGATTTTTCAATGTGCATGCCAAACTATGACTGCACCATAAGCATTGAGAACAGCGGTCTCCAGTGGCACCCTCTGTACAGGAGAAAGCCGACAAAGGCTGGAAAATGCCTGGGGAGTGACGTCACCCATAGACCTACAATGGGGCTTCCGTTGTTGGCTGCCTCTCCTACACACTGAAGCCACTGCTGACAGCTCAGCCTGGGACCGGACCGATGCAGCTTAAGAAAAGGTGAGTATAGCGATCTTTTCTTTACAGGGTTAGACAGATTAGGCTTAAAATGGGGGTGAGAGTAGGTTTAGAGTTAGTTAGGTTTTGCCTTTACATTCACTTTAATGCTGGGCATCTTTGAAAAATGCCCTCTTCCATTGATGGTTAGTGTGGTAAGAGACCAATCTATTACTACTTAACGAACCCCCAGCAACCTCTGCTAGAGTAGAGGAACCCTATGACTGCACAGAACCTTAGTATAGAGAAGCTGATCTAACATCAGTGGTTACTTATCTGAGAGGCAGAAATTGCTCATTGCTCACGGAAACCCCCTAACAATCTCTGGAGGAACCCTGGCTGACAAAGGCTGATGTAGAGGAACCATATGATTCCACAGAACCTTAGTAGAGACAGGCTGATCTAATGTCAGTGGTTACTTATCTGAAAGGCAGAAATTGCTCATTGCTCATGTAACCCCTAATGATCTCTTGAGGAACCCATGGTTGACAAAGGCTGATGGTTACTTATCTGAGAGGCTGGTGTAGAGAAGCCCTATGATTCCACAGACCCTTAGTAGAGGAAGGCTGATCTAGTGTGATTGGTTACATATCTGAGAGGCAGAAATTTCTCATTGCACAAGGAACCCCTAACAATCTCTTGAGGAACTCATGGTTGACAAAGGCTGATGTAGAACCATATGATTCCACAGAACCTTAGTAGAGATGGGCTGATCTAATGTCAGTGGTTACTTATCTGAAAGGCAGAAATTGCTCATTGATCAAGGAACCCCCTAACAATCTCTGGAGGAACCCTGGTTGACAAAAGCTGAGTTAGAGGAACCTTATGATTCCACATAACCTTAGTAGAGAAATGCTGATCTATTATCAGTGGTTACTTATCTGAGAGGCTGATGTAGAGGAACCCTATGATTGCACAGAACCTTAGTAGAGAGAAGCTGATCTAGTGTCAGTGGTTACTTATCTGAGAGGCAGAAATTGCTCATTGCTCATGGAACCCCCTAAAAATCTCTGGAAGAACCCTGATTAACAAAGGCTAATGTAGAGGAACCCTATGATTCCACAGAACTTTCGTAGTGAAAGGCTGTTCTAGTGTCAGTGATTACTTATCTAAAAAACAGAAATTGCTCATTAATCATGGAACCCCCTAACAATCTCTGGAGGAACCCTGGTTGACAAAGGCTGATGTAGAAGAAACCTATGATTCCACAGAACCTTAGTAGAGAAAAGCTGATCTAGTGTCTTGTTACTAGAGTTGGGCCGAAACACCCCCCGGTTCGGTTCACACCAGAACTCCCGAAAATGTAAAAAGTTTGGACCCAAACTCTGAACCCTATTAAAGTCTATGGGACTCGAACTTGAAAAATCGAAGGTGCCCATTTTGAAGGCTTATATGCAAGTTATTGCCCACAAAGGGGTATGGGGGCCTGGGTATTTCTCTGGGGGACATGTATCAATGCAAAAAAGATCATTTTTACAAGAGCAGTGATTTTAATGATGCTTATTACTTATATGAGAGGCAGAAATAGCTTATTGCTCATGGAACCCCTTAACAATCTCTGGAAGAACCCTGGTTAACAAAGGCTGATGTAGAGGAACCTTATGATTCCACAGAATCTTAGCAGAGAAAGGCTGATCTAGTGTCAGTGGTTAGTATCTGAGAGGCAGAAATTGTTAATTTCTCATTGAACCCAGTACCAATCTCTGGAGGAACCCTGGTTAACAAAGGCTGATGTAGAGGAACCCTAGATTCCACAGAACCTTAGTAGAGAAAGGCTGATCTAGTATCAGTTACTTATCTGAGAGGCATAAATTGCTCATTGCTCACAGAACCCCTAACAATCTCTGGAGGAACCCTGATTAACAAAGGCTGATGTAGAGGAACTCTATGATTCCACAGAACCTTAGTAGAGAAAGGCTGATCTAGTGTCAGTGGTTACCAGAGTTGGGCCGAACACCCCCTGGTTCGGTTCGCACCAGAACTCCCGAACATGTAAAAAGCTCTGAAACAAACCTCAAACAAAATTAAAGTCTATGGGACCCGAGCTTGAAAAATCAAAAGTCCCCATTTTGAAGGCTTATATGCAAGTTATTGGCCATAAAAAGGGTATTGGGCCCCAGTGCTGCCCTGGGGGACATGTATAAATGCAAAAAACAAATATTTACAAAAATAGTTTTTACAGGAGCGGTGATTTTAATGATGCTTATTACTTACCTGAGAGGCAGAAATTGCTCATTGCTCATGGAACCCCCTAACAAACCCTGGTTTACAAAGGCTGATGTAGAGGAACCCTATGATTGCACAGAACCTTAGTAGAGAAAAGCTGATCTAGTGTCAGTGGCATGGGCATGTGCACATGGTGTGCCAGGGCACACCCTTATCACCCTGTGCTGCTCAGATTCCACCTGCTACCTGGCTGCAGAGAAGGGCATTGGGGAATCTCAGTCCCTTTCTCTGTCTCAAAAGTGAGACATTAGGGCTCTGTTTAGACCGTTGATATTTTTCACCAAAGCCTTCCAATGGGGCTACTAAAAAAATGTAAAAAAATAAATAAATAAATAACATTTATTGTAAAAAATAATAAAATGATAAAATGGTAAGTAATAATAAAAAAATAAAAATAAACTACTGACATTAATTTCTGTCCTACTGCCATTGTCCACTGCTCTAGTGACACAGTCCACTGCTATACTGACTCCAACCTCTGCACTTAGGGCCGGCTCTACCACTAGGCGCAATAGGCGGCCGCCTAGGGCGCACTGCCGCCCAGGGCGCCATTCCCCTGTCCATATACTAGCCCAGTCTGTCCATATACTACCCCAGTCTGTCCATATACTACCCCAGCCTGTCCATATACTACCCTAGCCTGTCTATATGCTACCCCAGCCTGTCCATATGCTACCCCAGCCTGTCCATATACTACCCCAGCCTGTCCATATACCTGCGGACCATGGCTGACATGAGAAAGTGAGCCGGTGCCGCTATTATTTGTCTTTAGGCCGGGTCCAGAGGCACAGGTGCAGGCCTGTGGCTCATGGCTAAAGAAATAGGTGGAGAGGCGCTACAAAGATCTCCACCTCCGCCAGCTCTGTTGTATACATGGACAGGGCAAAGGGGGTGGAGTCAGGGGCGGAGCCAAGGGGCGGCAAAATGAGGTTTCGCCTAGGGTGTCGAAAATCCTTGCACCAGCCCCGTCTGCACTATATATGTATATATATATATATATATATATATATATATATATATATATATATATTTATAAACACACACAGACATGCTTATGGGTTTGAGCTTTGAGGTGCACACCCTAATGCAATGGGCTGTGCACACCTATGGTCAGTGGTTACTTATCTGAGAGGCGGAAATTGCTCATGGAACCCTCTAACAATTTCTAGAGTAACCTGGTTGGCAAAGGCTGATGTAGAGGAACCCTATGACTGCACAGAACCTTAGTAGAGAAAGGCTGATCTAGTGTCAGTGGTTACTTATCCAAGAGGCAGAAACTGCTCATTGCTCATGGAACCCCCTAGGAACCCTGGTTAACAAAAGCTGATGTAGAGGAACCCTATCATTCCCCAGAACCTTAGTAGAGAGAGGCTGATCCAGAAAATCATTCAGATTACTACATTTTCCTTTTAAGTATAATACAGGTGATATATAAAATAAATATGTTTTATTTGAGTAATAATTGTTAATATATCCAAGCAAAGGGCTGTCTTCCTTTACAGCAGCCCCATAGAAGAAAAGTCAGCTGCAATTGTAGTCCTTTCCTTCACTCTGCACAACAGCTAACAAAGCAATATGCTGCAAAGAAAAGGACATTAAATTCGGATCTGTGCTGACTGTATTTCACAGATCACATTTGTGGTTTAGGTATCCTTTAAAAATCCATTTCCAGAGAAAGCAATGAGTTATGTGAGAATGTGTCCCCATAAGAGCACATCAATGCTTGGGCTCCCCATCTCATTATTCTTCCCTTTAGCAGAGTCCAGCAATGCAGAGCATTGGCTAAGCTGCGCCCTGCTCCCTTCACATATTTAAATGTCCCGGCCGTAGTCTGACTATTTGATGTCAGCCAAGCGCGTTTATCAGGTCAGGATGGCACAATGGCCCCTGGGCTGGGGTGTGGCAAGGCGAATTGCCCCATTCTCCTTCCATGGAACACAAGGGCCACTTCAAAACAACACAGAAGAAAAACCAAGCAAACCTTACCCCTAGCCATGTGCAGAAAGAGATGTGTCATTTTTTACATTATTCAAACGCGTTGATGGGCTTTTTGGAAGCAAGGAATAATCTGATCTTCCACTCGAGTGAATCGTTTCAAACATGCCCCCAGTTTATTATTTGCTGACCCCTGACATTGCAGGTGCGGAGGAATAGGGCTAAATTACCAAGCAAACAGTTATTTGTAAACAGATGAGTGTGGATTCTTCATCAGGGCAGATTTGGTGACTTTATTGATGTTTTAACCAAGAGGATCGTCTATGGGAGCTCTTCTATAGTCTGAGATGGGATGCTAAATGTCAGGGATCCAGAGGTCATCACCCATCAAAACACTGTCAACATGCATTTCTTGTGTGATTGCCTCTTCACAATCCCTACCCCTAGCCAATGACCCATGTATGTTCACGTTTGGTTCTAGCCAAGCCTGATGCCCATTCAAGGCACTCTACCCTATGGCATTAACTGCTCCTTGACTCCCTCTTTGCATTTAGTCTATGGAAAGAAGTGCATTTTACTCCGCATTAAACACAAGCAGTAAACAGCTAGAGGTTCCTGAGCTTTTCAGGTTTTCAGTATATTTATAAAAATGGATAAGATTTAGAGGGACATGTCCATCCATGCGAACAGCTAACGTTCATTTAATGAATAGTTTGTATTAGATTTTCGTTAAGGCTGGCCATACATTATACAATTTTCTTGTCCAATTTTCCTTTAAATACCATTTAATATGAGATCAAACTTAAACACTTTAGATTTGTATGCAACCAGGCAGACCCTTGCACTACATAGGTGAAGTAAATCTAAAGGAAATTGAATAAGAAAATTGTAGCTAAAGTGATAAAATATGTTTGCCTTTTTGA
>BLSH010447839.1:379383-384383 GCA_018402905.1 Glandirana rugosa | reverse complement strand
AAAAAAGTCTTCAACGAAAAATTAGTTAGGAAGAAAGACAAGAGGGCCAGTCTGGTTGATGGAGCTTGTTGACTGGAGAAGTCCTCTGTGCTTCTGCATGGTGCACTCAGCAGACAGCCAAGGTCACATCTAGAATTAGCTTTTTCTTTTCTTTAAAAGACACTGTAGCCTTTTTTCTACTGCAGTGAATGATGGCCACAAAATTAAGAAGAAATACATTGAAGGCTTGGAGCACCAGGCTTATGGGGGGGACCCCAGGGCGTAAAGGCTTGTGCTTTTCACATGAAAGGACAAAAATACGCACCAGGCACACACAGAAGAAATGGGGGCTTCTATGCTGCAATTAACAAAATGCTCTAATCCCAAAAAGCTTAACAAATGCAAATATAGGCAGTTTTGTAAAAATGTTTAACTGCACAATTAAATCAAAGTTTTACAAGGGCCGACGTCTGAGCCTCATTGCCTAAAATCCCTAGGATCATTTGGGGGCTGCTAAGCAGCTGGCAATGGGCTGCAATTCCCCCCCAATAAACAAGCTGAAGTGTGAATAATGTGCAAATCCCACTTTATTACTGGAAATCAATGTCGCCAGCAGCACAGGGCTGCCTCTTTTCAGGGCGCACCGCTTAATGGGATATTTAAGCGCATTTAGCCAAAGAAAATTTTATTCTTTAATGGGAAGCGGCTGTTTTCCATCAACACCAATAGAGCAAATTACTGCTAATGACAGCTTGTCAGCCCCATTCTTATATAGACTGGCTGCCGTGTATTAATTATGTGGACATGCCAATAATTCATGTTATTGTTTAAATTGCTGTATAATAAGCTGCAGCCTTGTGCTCCTGGAGGGGAAGCTAAAAGGATGGAAGGTGGCAAGAAGGGAGGGCAGTGTGGGCAGATGATGAAGGTGGGTGCAGGTGAGGGGGACAGGCTAGGGTTGCCACATCATCCCTTTAATCCAGGACACATATGAACTACACAGGTGGTTCTGAGGCTAATTTAATGCAGATAAGACACCAAATGAGCTTAATTACCACCTTAATCAGCCACAGAACCTGTGTAATTAGTATGTGTCCTGGATTAAAGGGATGATGTGGCAACCCTAGGACAGGCACAGGTGTCACGGAATGCAAGCACAACAAGGCAGTCCTAAGAGCATAGCCCATATAAAGAGGATACCCTAGAGCCCATATCACAGGGACCATACCACAGGTGGCACAGACAGAGGGCATTTGCAGAGTCCATAGCACAGAGCCAATATTACAGGGACCATATCACAGGGGGCATATCAAAGAAGGCTCAGACAGAGGCACAGAGCCCATGTTACAGAGTGCATAACACAAAACGTCCAGATCACAGAGGACAGAAAACAGAAGGTATAACACAGAGAGCATATCACAGGGACCATACCACAGGTGGCATATCAAAGAAGGCACAGACATAGTGTATATGCAGAGTTCATATCACAGAATGCATAACACAAAGTCATGATCACAGATGACCTAAAACAGAGGGTATATCCCAGAGAGCATGATATCGCAGGGACCACACCACAGGTGGCACAGACAGAGGGCATTTGCAGAGTCCATAGCAGAGAGCCAGTATTACAGGGACCACAGGAAACATATCATAGAAGGCACAGACAGAGGGTATATGCACAGAGCCCATGTTACAGAGTGCATAACATAAAAAGTCCAGTCCACAGAAAACATAAAACAGAAGGTATATCACAGAGAGCATATCACAAGGACAATACCTCAGGTGGCATATCAAAGAAGGCACATACAGGGTGCATATGCAGAGTCCATAGCACAGAATGCATAACATAAAGTGCAGATCACAGAGGACATAAAACAGAGGGTATATCACATAGAGCATATCACAGCCCATATCACAGGGGGCAAGCTGATAAGAGCATAAGGAACAATGGTACCAGCAACCATGAGGCTATAGCTGGGAAGGCAGGGAGACATTTGGAAGAGGGAGATAGGAATAGGAACATTTTTAGAATAATCCCAAGGGTATATGGTTATTGTGATTGCTTTAATGCAATTATCTGTTTAAGCATTTATATGATTCCATTTCCAAGAATACAGAAACAAATATGTTATTATGAAAACACAAAAACTATATATTACAGCAGGATGATATGGCATTGTGTGATGATACTAATATATATATATATATATATATCTATATATATATATATATATATATATATATATATATATATATATATATATATATAGATATATATATATATATATATATTATACAATAGATATATATTTTTCACACAGAATATTTTTTTCACAGAATGTAGCAGCAAATATGTTGATTTGAAAATACAAAAAAATATTTATGAAATCAGGATATGGCATTCTGATAATGCAGTATAATAGATACTGGACATACTGTATATATTTTACAATAAATATATAATGCTTTATTGTTACAGACACACACATATAATATATATATATATATATATATATATATATATATATATTTGTAAGTATAGTAAATATACACACAAACATGTTAATTGTTAATGTATTCAACAGCAAAATCTGGAACGGGACAGAGAAAGAGAGAGCTAGGGAGCATATGGTTATAGTACAAATAGTGAACTTTTATTATATTATTTTTATTATCATTTTAGTTTACAGCATTGTGACTTCACCAATTTATACATAAAATATGAGCCTTTACAAATATTGGTTTTTAGGGCTCCATAACATTAAATGCACTGTTTTAATTGTTCAATGCACAATTAACTATACAAACCATGGCTTGCAGAAAATATTACAAGGAAAAATGTTTTATTTCATAGTGCCACAGGAAGGCACTTGTATTTTCCATAGTGAATACTGGATGGGTCACAGCAGCTACATAATTAACAGCAAATAGGAGCACTGCCAGCACCCAGCACCCTGGATTACACTGTTTCTATTATGAATGCCACAAGTGAAACAATTTGAAAGTAATCAGTATTGCCAGCCATGTGCTACCCTGAAGACTACAGTCATTTTCAGCAGTTCCAACAATGCTGCTACTGTAGTTGCATTCACAGTTACCTATTCTGTTAAGCAGAGATTTCCATGGCATGCATTTGATTTTTACTCAATTTATGGCCATAAAACAGTATTTAACAAGTCATTACCCAGCCTGTTCTCACCTTCTAAAAATCCTAAAACTGATCAGATTACTGAGAAATACATCAAACATTATTTTTGTGAGTGCTGCAATTATAATCCAGTGATGCATCTGGCTCAAGCTTCATTTGTGATTTATTTATAAAAATTGCACCAACAATGTTTACATCCATTTACATACTGTATATTCACATCAGTCCCTGCTCGAACTTACAATCTAAGGTCCCACTCCCTATTTTATAAGCATAGGGCCAATTAGGAAAGGAGCCAATTAACCTACCACCCTGTCTTTAGAGTGTGGGAAGAACCCAAAAGCAGCCCATGCAAGTAAAGAGAGAACACACATGGAGATAGTGTCCTAACCAGGATTTGAACCAGGGACTACCGCATGCAAGGCAGAAGGACTTACAGCTAAGCTACTGTGCGTCCCAGCCATGTCAGACTGAGGAGTGCAGCAGGTGTCAGTGGTGCAGTAGTGTAATGTGCAGATGACCCAGTGCCAATTATTCTCGGGAAGGCATTCCAATTTACAAAATAATAGATTTGGATCCCTGGGTTTGATTTTTTTTTGCTGCAAGGGTTAGTCTTTGGAGCAGTGGATCCTTACGCAGAAGAGGCGAGTATGTAAATCAGGTTTTACGTTTAGGAAGGGTTATGGTTGCAAAGAGGGTTAGTATTAGGTGTGGGTTTACAGGGAGGGTTAGTGTTTTAATTAAAGATACAGGAACTTGTAGTGTGAGGGTTAGTGTTAGGGCTAGAATAACAAGAAGGGTTAGTGTGGGATCTGGGTATAAAGGGAGGGCTAGTACAAGGGTTAGTGTTATGTTTGGAGGTTAGAGGGGGAGTTGGTGTTAGGGATAAGGTTATAAGGTGGGTTAGTGTTGGGGTCGGGATAGCAGGAAAGGTTAGTGTTAGGGTAATAAGAAGGGTTAGTGTTATGTTTGGAGGTTACAGGGAGGGGTGGTGTTAGGGATGAGATTATAAGGAAGGTTAGTGTTGGAGTTGGGATAGCAGGGAGGGTTAGTGTTAGGGTAATAGGAAGGGTTAGTGTTATGTTTGGAGGTTACAGGGAGGGGTGGTGTTAGGGATGAGATTATAAGGAAGGTTAGTGTTGGGGTTGGGATAGCAGGGAGGGTTAGTGTTAGGGTAATAGGAAGGGTTAGTGTTATGTTTGGAGGTTACAGGGAGGGATGAGGTTAGGCAAGAGGTTATAAGTAGGGTTAGTGTTGGGGTCGGAATAGCAGGGAAGATTAGTGTTAGGGTAATAGGAAGGGTTAGTGTTATGTTTGGAGTTTACAGGGAGGTTTGGTGTTAGGGATGAGGTTATAAGCAGGGTTAGTGTTAGGGTTGGGACAGCAGGGAGGGTTAGTGTTAGGGTAATAGAAAGGGTTAATGTTATGTTTGGAGGTTACAGGGAGGGTAGGTGTTAGGGATGAAGTTATAAGGAAGGTTGGTGTTGGGTTAGGATACCAGGGAGGGTTTATTCTGCCTGACAGTCTGTATGCCGTTGTAAACTTAAAGCTATGCTCTCTAAGAGCAAAAATTACATAGTACCCCATATTACCATGTTTCCCCAAAAATAGGACCTACCCAGAAAATAACACCTACTGTGATTTTCGAGGAGGGCTTTAATGTAAGCCTTACCCTGAAAATAAGCCATAATTTACAGTGGTTATAAAATCATAGAATCCTCTCTATTACAGTATTATATAATGTAAAATGTGCGTCTTTCTGTAATCTAATTGTGTCAAATACCTTCAGTATAGCAGCGCTCAGCTGACCTCCCACTGCTCTCCTCCTCTTCTCCCAGCTATCAGCGGGGCCGTCTTATTTGGGAGGGACCAT
>BLSH010447839.1:366376-379373 GCA_018402905.1 Glandirana rugosa | reverse complement strand
CCCCCCCCCCCCCCCCCCGCAGTGCTCGGAGCGGGGAAGACAGCTCTGGCGGGTCACAGAAGCACAGAGCGGTGCTATAAGAAGGTATTTGACACAATTTGATTAGAGAAACACGCAAATTTTACATTATATGCTACTGTAATAGAGAGGATTCTAACATTTTACATGCAGGTTTACTCTGTTTACAATGGGGATTCCTGACTGGCAGGGAGGGAGAGGGGGAGAGAAGAAAGCACATTGTATGGCAAGCCCTACCGCGAAAATAAGCCCTACTGTGTCTTTTTTTGCCAAAATTAATATAAGACTTATTTTTGGGGAAACACAGGAATACTTAACGGTCTGGAACAATTAAATATTTACTTGCAATGATATTAAACATTTGCCTTTGATGGTGAATTCTCCAATAGATATCTGGCAATTAGGTTGTTATTATTCTGAGTTTTATGTTTGCCGTTTGTTAATGTTGAAATTATCTACAGCATCTGGCTGCTCTTGTATGACTACAAACAAGGGTGCTTTATTTCACATGCAGAATACTTGATGCCACTTATAGAACAGAAGGGGGGTTTTGGGAATTTGTATGAGGCACAAGACCTATAAATTAAATGACTCCATCCCTAATGACCATGTCAGTGGAGGGAAGTTAATAGTGACAATTTATTAATTTTAGATATACATCACGCATTTGCTCCTGATGAGTGGAGGTCATCCACGAAACGCGTCAAGATATTCTAATGATACAAACATGTGTTCAGAGTTATTCTGATGCTATAATCATGTGCTTACAATATATCATCATTTCACTATTTTTACTTACCATGTTTTACTGTACTATGCTGTAACAATCATGAACTCTTTTTATAGACTGTGTGATATATGGATCAATGTGTCTGATGTTCTATTAATGTTATCATGGATTACTTTGCCACTTGGCTATTATGTGTTATGTATTATATATGAAATAAATTTCATTCCATTTTATATAATGTATTTTTTATATATGTACATTGTACTTAGATTTAATGGGTATATAGATTAACCAACATTATACAATTAATTGGTTAGACACATATTGTCCATTGTCACCACTCCGCAGCATGCTTCATATAACGTCCAGACTCCCTTCTCTCCACTGATGTAGTCATTAGGAATGGAGGCATTTGATTTATAGGTCTTGTGCCTCATACAAAGTCCCCAAACCCCCCTTCTGTTCTATTAGTATTTTAGGGATGGAAGCATGCGTAACGGACAATTATTATTATTTTTATTATTTTTGTTACATAGTTATTTTCAGCATTAGCACAGATGTGATTCCTTCACTTTGGGTCTCGGTTTAGGACAGGTTCAGGGGAGTATATAAGATCTCATGATGTCTGTTTGCGGGTGATGTAGGCTGGTGGTCCAGGCTGGCATTCCTCCCTTTCCCTCTCTGCCTTATGGCGGTGTGGGGGATCGGGCTGGCGCCCCACTGCATATCGACGCCACGCCCCCAGCGTCGTATTCATGGTGTCATTAGTGCCATCATTGTGATGGCGCCAAGTGTAACCATCGGCATTTCTCGTGAGGATATGTGGTGTCAACTGCCTAGCAGACTAGATCTACTCAAGTGGTGGCGCCTACGTTCCATTTCTTCACCAGCGCGATTTTGAGGGTTACCCTTGTTTATAAATACTTCCCCCCAGCCTGATTATTGCCCCTTGTGGTTGTTAGCCCCTGTGGACATTGTATTACCAACATAGACCATGCACACTGGCCCAGAAGTTTAAGGTAGTATTGTGGCATACTTTTCTCTCTTACTTTTTATCCCTCTCCTTGGTGTGTGGTTTTTATTATACTATATCAATTCCCTATGGTTTGGGGTACACTTAGTCACTTTTTTTCTTATCTTCCACTCCACACTTAGGTAAGGCTTATCCCTATTTGTGCACAACTCTCCTTCTTGGTGTTAGTATAGGTCCACATTGTATATAGGTAATTAGGCACACCACACATTATAGGTGTATAATATACACTCAATTCTGACATTTAATTGCAGAGGCTCCACGGCCCTGATATTCACATCACCTTTTGTTATCCATGAGGGACCTTACTTCCAGGGACTCCTGTCTCCTGAGGGCTTTACCATCTTATTGTCTTGGGTTATACAATCTCAGCTCACTGATAATTACCCTAGTTAATAAAATAATTAGTCCCCCTACACAATATATGTATATATAAACACACACATTATATATATATATATATATATATATATATATATATATATATATACACGTACACATTATATATACATATACTGTGTATATACACACATTATATACAGTATCTCACAAACGTAAGTACACCCCTCACATTTTTGTAAATATTTTATTCTATCTTTTCATGTGACAACACTGAAGAAATTACACTTTGCTACAATGTAAAGTAGTGAGTGTACAGCTTGTATAACAGTGTAAATTTGCTGTCCCCTCAAAATAACTCAACACACAGCCATTAATGTCTAAACCGGTGGCAACAAAAGTGAGTACACCCCTAAGTGGAAATGTCCAACTTGGGCCCAAAGTGTCACTATTTTGTGTGGCCACCATTATTTTCCAGCATGGCCTTAACCCTCTTGGGCATGGAGTTCACCAGAGCTTCACTGGTTGCCACTGGAGTCTTCTTCCACTCTTCCACTCCCCACAGATGCTCAATAGGGTTTAGGTCTGGAGACATGCTTGGCCAGTCCATCACCTTTACCCTTAGCTTCTTTAGCAAGGCAGTGGTCATCTTGGAGGTGTGTTTGGGGTCGTTATCATGTTGGAATACCACCCTGCGGTCCAGTCTCTGAAGAGAGGGGATCATGCTCTACTTCAGTATGTCACAGTACATGTTGGCATTCATGGTTCCTTCAATGAACTGTAGCTCCCCAGTGCTGGCAGCAATCATACAGCCCCAGACCATGACACTCCCACCACCATGCTCAACTAAGACACACTTGTCTTTGTACTCCTCACCCGGTTGCTGCCAGACACGCTTGACACCATCTGAACCAAATAAGTTTATCTTGATCTCATCCGACCACAGGACATGGTTCCAATAATCCATGTCCTTAGTCTGCTCATCTTCAGCCAACTGTTTGCGTGCTTTCCTGTGCATCATCTTTAGAAGAGGCTTCCTTTGATGCAGTGTGAGGCGTATGGTCTGAGCACTGACAGGCTGACCCCCCCACCCCAACCTCCTGCAGCAATGCTGGCAGCACTCATATGTCTATTTCCCAAAGACAACCTCTGGATATGACGCTGAGCACGCGCACTCAACTTCTTTGGTCAACCATGGCGAGATCTGCTCTGAGTGGAACCTGTCCTGTTAAACCATAGTATGGTCTTGGCCACCGTGCTGCAGCTCAGTATCAGGGTATTGGCTATCTTCTTATAGCCGGGGGGGGGGGGGGGGGGGTAGGTGGGTTTCTCAACAAAAAGTGGAGTTACGCTTTAGGTTTTTTTTGCAATTGCTGAACAAGACAAATTAAAATAACATGCTTAAAGCTATGTTAATGATGTTTCTGGGTTGAATGGATAAAGAGTATTAGAAATGAGGAATTACCATTCCTGTAGAAAATTCTTCTCCTGCATATGAAATAGTTTTTCTTTTAATACAATTTAAAATGTACAGTTAGTGGAAGACATGAGATCGTAGTCAAAAGATCTAGCTAATGAACATTCCTTTTTTTTTAACAGCCCTGGTATAATCATTTTTATATTTTAGATGTCACAGGGGTCACACAGGCATACAAATAATTCTCTGTTCAACTCTAATCAGTAAGATTGTGCGGTGAGAACTGTCTCCAAATTTTCATTACGCGTTTTGCACCTTGTCAAATGCTGCCTTAATGAGGTTTAATGTAGGTAAATGTAAAGTTATGCATTTGGGGGCTACAAATATGCATGCATCGTACTTACTAGGGGGAGTACAACTGGGGGAATCCATAGTGGAGAAGGATCTGAGAGTTTTGGTAGATCATAAGCTTAATAATGGAATACAATACCAAGCTGTGGTTTCCAAAGTGAGCAAAGTCCTTTCTTGTATTAAGATAGGTATGGTCTCCAGAGAGATCATTTTGCCCCTGTACAAATCATTAGTAAGACCTCATCTGGAATATGCAGTTCAGTTTTTTGGACACCAATTCTCAAAAAGGATATCGGGGAACTGGAGAAATTGCAGAGAAGGGCAACCACACTGATAAGAGGCATGGAGGAGCTCAGCTACGAGGAAGTATTAGAGGAACCAAATGTATTCTCTCTGGAGAAGAGGAGATTAAGGGGGGGGGGATATGATCAACATGTATAAATACACAAGTGGTCCATATAGTGAATTTGGAGTTATTGAGTTTATTTACTTATATTTACATCTGGAGGAAAAGTGATTTAACCTCCAAATACGGAAAGGGTTCTTCACAGTAAGTGAAGTGAAAATGTGTAATAGACCCCCTCAAGAGCTGGTTCTGGCCAGCTCAGTAGATCAAGTGCTGTCGCTATGGGGGTGCAGAAAGGGGGGGGTGGGACCCGCCAGAGGGGTGACACCAGGAAGCAGTTGTAGCGGGTGCCATTGAGCACCCCCCTTGCCATTAGTAAAGCAGGCTCTTTTCCTCAGCTCTGTCTGCCAGAGAACAGCAACGGTGCTGTGACATGGGAAAGGGGAGCTGCGCACTGTTAGTGTATCACCCCCACTTGCCTCCCTCCTTTCTCCTGACACCAGTGTGGGAGAAGAGACAGTGACTCGCATCTGGTTCACTGCCTAGCTTGCTGGCCGGTCTGTTTCTCTCCCCATTGTCCACAGAGGAGTCAATCAGAAGAGACTAGTGTCTAGGGTACCATCATGGGACATGTAGTCCCAGAAGATTGGCGGCCCTAGTGCTGTCCACAGGAGCAGGCTACAGCCCCCAGCATGCACTCTGCTGGGGGGGAGAGAGAGTGCCTGGAACCTGGGAAAAAGCTGAGGGAATGAGTGCTACAGGAGACAGGAAAAAGAGAGAACTGTGCTGGGGAAAGCCAAAGAAAGAGCCATCCTGTATCCGCACCACTAGAGAGAGCCACATTGTACCTGCACCACCAGAGAGAAAGCCATGCTGTACCCACACCACCAGAGAGAGAGCCACGTTGTACCCCCACCACCAGAGGGAGAGCAATGCTGTGCCCGCACCACCAGAGAGGGAGCCACTCTATACCCGCCCACCAGAGAGGGAGTCCCAATGTACCAGAGAAAGAGCAACGTTGCCCAGCACCACCAGAGAGGGAGCCACGCTGCCCTGCACCATCAGAGAGGAAGCCAGACTGTACCTGAACCACCAGAGAAAGACACACTGTATCCAATCCACCAGAGAGATAGCCATGCTGTACCTGCACCACCAGAGAGACAGCAATGTTGTACCCGCACCACCAGAGAGGGAGCCACGCTGCTGCCCAACACCACCAGAGAGAGAGAGCCATGCTGTACCTGCACCCCCAGAGAGAGAACCATGCTGCCCAAAAACACCAGAGAGGGAGCCATGCTGCTGCCCAACACCACCAGAGAGAGAGCCACGCTGTACCCGCACCACCAGAGCAGGAACCACACTGCCTAGCACCAACAGAGAGGGAGTCACACTGCTACCCAACACCACCAGAGAGAGAGCCATGCTGCCCAGCACCAAAAGAGAGAGGGCCACGCTGCCCAGCACCATCCACCAGAGAGGGAGCCACACTGCTTCCAAACAACACAAGGAAGAGAGCCACACTGTACATGCACCACCAGATAGAACCACCCTGCTGCTCAGCACCACTAGAGAAAGCCATACTGCTGCCCAGCTCCACCAGCAGAGAGAGCCATACTGTTCCCTCACCACCAGAGAGAGAGCCACACTGCTGCCTGACACCACCAGAGAGAGAGCCACACTGCCAGCACCACCAGAGGGAGAAAGACTGAGCCACTGCTAGGGTACAGACGTGCTACACTACTGACCAGAGTCAGCTTGGGCAACCCAGAGTGAGTGAACGTCCAGCCAGAGGGATCACTACTGCAGTTTTGCCGGGTCTGGTAAAAGGGCCTGTTGGTCATTATCCATTACTGGTCCTAGGGACTGAGCTATTAGGAAGTGCTTGCTATCCTCTAGTCCTTATTGACCACCACAACTCACGCCAACAAGCTCCAACTCTAGGCTGCCGGCCCGAAAATAGTGGGGTGGGGGGGGTAACACCATGCTTTACTGAACCAGGTGACACCAACCTCAGTGACACCACTGAGTAGATTGTTTTTAAAAAAGGCCTGGATTCTTTCCTAAATGTTCAGAATAATAATATGCATGGGTGGTCAATTCGGGGTGAACTTGGATCATTTATGCACACTCTTATTCTGTCATTTTAATGACATTTACTTATTTTGGTATTTACTAGAGAAATTGAGCAGTTGTATTTACCTAAAAGGCATGTTAGCTGTTTTGTTTTTGGGGGGACATCGACACATAAGAGGGGATATAACCCACCTACTTATACAGTTTGTGGAGAACTCCAGCAACAGTTTTCTTCACATGATCTCCCAGATCTGCCCAAATCCTCATAAAAGGTGTTCTGACTCTCGTTGCTAGATTTATTCTTTCATATTTTACATTAAATAGAGGGCAGTGGATGGAGTGAATCTATTCTATCTTGCTTTTATTTTTAAGGCTTTGATAAATGGCAGAGCCAGGATGCTTATCAGGAAGATCTCACTGGTAGAGATATGCCTCCAAAAACCTGAAACATGGTTTTGATGGAATAAGCCATTAATTCATTTATCTGTAAATATGTACTTATTAAAGATGCCCTCCAGGTAAAGTTGAAAACTAAACCTTACGATGCATTCAGGTACCAGTATAAGAGACTGCCTGCTAAGTTTTTGGATAATACACTCAGGCATTGCTGAAGGGGACACATCTATTCCAGCCCCAATTGTAATTATATGGTCATCCTGCAACAAACTTTCCTGCTGCTTGCCTCCACCCAGTTAAACAAGCATTGATTTAAAAATCAACTGAACCTAGTGAAAAATTATTGGCTGAACAGTAATTGCATCCTATTAGATGCAGTCACTGTTCAGGCATTCAGGCAGCTGCAGGTGTACCTGAATACAATAGCCAGGAGTTGAGATTTCTCCATCCATGCATGTTAACATCAATTGATTTTCTTTCATTCAGTCCCTGGGCTGAACAAGACAAAATCGAGGCCTGTATGGGTAGCCTTAGAAGATAGAATGTAACTGGTGAATGCAAGGAGTAGAGGGCGAGGAACTTACATTACAGGGGGTTCAGCAATAGGAAAGAGCTGAACACCTGGGTTTGGTTGGAGGTAGGTTTGATGAACCTCATTGAAGTTCAAGTGCTAAATTGAACCCCATTGAAGTCAATAGAAACAGAATGTTCACAAACAGAAATGACCATTAGCTAGGCTACTAGGCAAGGCATTGCCAAACAAGTGGCACGAGAAACTGGGCACTGCCCTGGGTAACATATACCAAAGTTTTCTTGTAAAAATCCTATTTGAGGGGAAAAGCCTAAAAGGTGACATTAAAATTGCAAAATTCCTTTAAATAGCATGCCTAGGGGATGCTTTTAACCTGCATGTGAAATGGCACATCTGTAAAATGCATACATCCTACTACAGCAAAACCGACATTTAGAAAAATCCCATATACATTGCTGATAGATGACAGCTACAGACACTTTTCTTCTCTTTGTAAACAAATGGCTGGGGATTCTCTTCATCTATACCAGACCTTATCTTAGATGGTATGGATGTCAAGGGGGACCCCACGCAAAAAAAAAAAAAAAGACATGTGACTAAATATTCATATTTCGATTTTAAGGATGAACCCTGTGGAAATAAAAAATAGTGGTGTACCCCAAAATCTATGACCTGGGAAAAGTGTGTGGCCTGCTCAGGCTTGACAGGGAGAGGGTATGTGGACAGTGCATCCGCAGCTGCTGCTGGAGTGCTGACAGGGGATAGAGCCCGTCCTGGCTCTGCAAAAGTTCAAGAAAGGAAGGGAAGGGAAGTTGCACATCCATAGCGTCCTAATGCAGTGAATGGAGTGGCAACTTCAGCCTGGACTCCGACCAGGCCATGCCCCCAAGGTGTTTCACTCTGCCCCCTGGGGCTTAGTCATGTGGATAGGGAATTTATGCGTATGGAGAGCACTTAAGCATCATCGGTAGTCACTTGTTAGGTACAAAAAGGTAGCAGGTGTGTATGATTAATTGTGATTGGTGTTAGTATGGAGAAAGTATCTATGAGTGCAAATTAGCCTAGAGTGCTACCCTCAGTGCAATGTAAACTATTGTGAGTGCAAGAAAAAAATATATAGGCATTTATACTCCCAATTGGGCCAATAAGCAAAAAAAGAACACATTGTATTAAAATATATGCTATAAAAATAATAAATTGTTTTTGATTCATATTCATAGTTAAAATTATGTTTATAAAATAATGTTTTTTGTTATTATCAATTTCATGTAGAAAGAGAGGAGAAATGGATTCCCTAATAGTTCCAAAGGACACTCAATGTTGTGCAGGAACAAATCACATATAGACCTCATACGTAATGATGTGTTGAGTATGTAAATATATGAGTATGCGGTCACAACTATTTGTGCATATATATATATATATATATATATATATATACTTGTCAGGCTAAGTGAACAGAAAAAAATCAATACTAATGATCTAAAGAGTAATCACCACATAGGGTAATATCAATCCTTAGCATATTATACCAATCTGAAAAATATTATAACAAATACATATATAAATGTTCATATAAACTGAAAACAATGTGAGAAATAACAGCGTTCCAAAGTGAATAGATCAAAAAAAAGTCCAAGGTGAAATTCGTCCAGCTCTATAATAAATCCTTGGAGTTCCTCCACCAGGTAGCATGCAAAATCTCTTGTGCAAGTGTTGTAAGATAGGTACTCTTACCAGCTACAAGGGACCTTCTATCGCTAGGGATCACGTGGGCATGGTGACGTCAATGCGTACCTCCGCCCTACGTGTTTCATCACACATGACGTCTTCCTGGGGCCCCAGGAAGACGTCACGTGTGACCAAATATGTAGGGCGGAGCTACACGTTAACATTTTCATGCCCACGTGATCCCAGAAGGACGGGCGATATTGTTACTGCAGCTTTGCTGGCAAAGTTTTTGTTTTTAATGCGATCTTTTAATGGAATGTTTGTAAGTACCCATCTTACTTGTTTTAATAAAACCTATTAGGCGGAATTACACTATTGGATTCCATCTTTTCTCTCTGCATCCTGCTTGTTGACTGAGACTGGATGAGACAATAGATGCTTACTCCTGAGTTCCCCATACACCTCCAGATTGAGCTAACGGAAGAGTCCCTCTCCACACCCTGCAAAGGGCAACATTTGCCTGCCTTACTGACCTTACTAGCGATAGTAGGTCCCTTGTAGCTGGTAAGAATACCTATATTACAACACTTCATAAGGGGTTTTGCATACTACCTGATGGTGGAACTCCAAGGATTTATTATAGCGCTGGATGTTTTCTTGATGTTAGAAGTTCACCTTGGGCTTTTTTTCACTTTGGAACACATTGTTTTCAGTTTATATGAACCTACATATATGTATTTGTTATAATATTTTTCAGATTGGTATAATATGCTAAGGATTAATATTACTCTATGTGGTTATTACTCTTTAGATCATTAGTATTGATTTTCTTGCTGTTCACTTAGCACGATAAGTATATATATATTTTTGGCTGTGTTTATATCGCATAGATTGTCGATGCTGTTTGATGCACTGAGCACTTTAGCACGGTACTGCACCTCCTTTTCACATTTGTACATAGATAGCTGAGGCAAGTCGGTATATCAATGTGTTAATAGTTCAGGCACTGTTGATGAGACACTCATTCAAAATAGTGGGTAATGTCCCACTCGTAGTTAAGACCTCTAGGGATTCTTGTATCCATCCTAAAGATCCAAAAGACCTCCCGTTTGCAAATCAGGGAGAAGTGGTCTCCGCCACGGATTGGACAGTTGACTTTTTCGATAATTTGGACTTTGAAGGTCTGTATATTTTGTTGATGAAATTGGTTGAAGTGTTTCGCTATGTTCATATTTTTGTTGGTTCTAATACCCAACAAAAGCCCTAAAATCTATACCAGACTCATATCCGAGCATGCAGCCTGGTTGGCCAGGAAAGGGGAGGGACAAACCCTTAACATATGCCCAAAACATGAAAGGTACTTCGCCAGGGGATACTCCCCTATCAAAGAACCTTGTCCCCATGCTAATGAGGACAAGGACCCCTTCCCCATAACACTGACCCAGTGGTTGTAGGGGGTGGCATGCAGAAAGCTCTACCAATAATGGAGCCCCCAGATACTGCCCCCCCCCATGCAAATGAGTAAGGGGTAAAAGTAAATAAACAAGTTTACACAGCTTTTGACAATCATATTGTCCAGCAATGCAGATCTATATCAATCATGATGAACAATGCTTTCTGAATTGCTGAAAGAAAAAATCCTCATTATTGCCGACAAGATCTGCTCTTGTAGACCCTGCTGCTAAAAGTAAACAAAGATGCAGGGTCTATCGGGTGACGTCATTGGCCATGTCCATATTTGGTCTATGCCACTGCCCAAATACGGCCACGTGGCCCTATTTGGTCATTGATGTCTGTAATATCCCTCCCCCTTTGTTTACATGGCCGTGGATTCCCTGTCAGCAAATGAATAGGGCTGGGTGACATCACTGGTTGCTAAGAACATGGAAGATGCTGTAGCCCACCGCTTCCTTAACAACCATTACAGGAAACTGAGGAAAGACTACTACTATGTATGACGTTTGGCTTCCGCTGAACAAGCAAAGAGTGCAGTGCCAAACAGGCAAAGTTCACTCTGAACTTGTGGTCGGACCAAACCTTTGATCTTTGCTTGTTTTTTTTCAACAGCTTTTAAAGTTCATATCATTTTATGGTGTCATTGCCAGGCAGTCAGCAATAGCAAAGTATAACTTCAGGCATCAGCCCAGTAGTAAAGCACTTGCTCAACATTGCTGCCCCAGATCACATCTAATATCACATTTTAACATCCTTTTGGACACTGGCAGCCTTATAGAAACAGTTATGTTACTTTAGTTATTCAACTTCTGCAAGTTCTCTTTGGGAGAGATTACCTTGAAAGTAAACCTTTACACCATTCGATAATTTTCAAATGTTAAGAGCTTTTGTTATGGGCTTTGTTCTTGCGTAAATTTCATCAGTTTGAGAGGCTCCTGAAATAATTCAGAAATCAATAACAGGTGTATTTGTCTTGCAATTGACCTCCCTGTGACCAGCATTTGACCTGTTTCAAGTGGGTTTTGTATTTACATAGACTTGTTTGTGAATGATATATCGTCAATACAAGCCCTAAGGCTAAAAAAAAAAAAAGATATTTTCTACGTTCCGTTATAGAACATATCCAGTAAAATCGAATTTGTTCATGAATTTAGGCCAAAATGTATTCTGCCACATGTCTTTGTTAAAAAAAAAATCCCAATAAGTGTACATTAATTGGTTTGTGTGAAAGTTATAGCGTCTTCAAACTATGGTATATGTATCCGAAAATTGGTCAATCCTAATGTACTGACAACCTATTTAATTTCTCGAGGCCCTTAAAATGCCAGGACAGTACAAATATCCCCCCAAGTGACCCCTTTTTGGAAATAGACAGTCTTAGGTATTTAGTAAGAGGCATGGCAAGTTTTTTTGAAGTTGTAATTTTTTGTCACAATTGTTTGGGAAAATTAAGAAATTAAATACACAATTTATTTTAACATACTGTCACCAGTGCTGTACAACGTCATCATATGGCCGGTGTGGTGGCGATCAGGGACACTGACTGGGATGTTAAAAAATATATAAATAAACACATTTTTTTTATTCAAATTTTAAACATGTTTTTCTTTTTTAACATCTTATTTCTTTTTTTTTTTTTTTTACTGTTTTTCATTTCTTACATACTTTTATCAGAGTAGTTCACTGTAACAGCAATGTTTTAAATTGTCATGAATGGATTACATTCATAACAGCTGTGATTACTATTTTGTGCTTTAACTGATCCACAGCTATCACATGGTACAGGGTGCTATGATTGGCCCAGGTACCATGTGAAAGCTGTCGGCCATTCCCAGCATTATAATACTAAGCACAGCTGTCATGAATGATACCCATTCATAACAGTTGCGTTTACATTGTGATCATGTGATCACTTAGCGATCACGTGATACCCTGGCCGCTCAAAGCAGCCAAGTGCCGGGACTCAGGATCTAGTGGACACAGCGGTAGTGGGAGTGGCACAATTGTTGGAGATTCACAGAAATTAGGCTTTAGGTCCACAGAAAATGGGGTGCCTTGCCGGGCCTCTGTAGCTTACGCATGTATTTGCAAATGTGTGCAACTAAACCTCTGTTTTTAACGCATACTGTTGGACAGGTAAATTTGGCTGGTCGGAGGCTGGACGGTAAGTTGCGTTTGGAAATCTCTTTGTTTTTTTTTTACATGTAGCTCATAGGGTACAGCATTTGTGGTAGATTTAGTACAAATGTAAATACCCATTCTGAGCAAAAGTAAAGGCCAGTAGGCACATGTCAGTTTAGAATAATTTATTGCAAAGTATACGCTGTCAAGATTTGACTGTACACGGATGACCGGAAATGAAAACGAGTCTTACCCATAAATGTAAACATGATTTAGATGGTGTTTACGACATGGGATACTCGATGTACATTTTTTTTTTGTTTCTCTAAAGGTTTGCGTTGAATGGCAGGTCGGAGGCTGGTCGGTTTAAATGGACAGGTTGTCATACGCAATTTTTGTCTCCAAATCAACGTGTGTAAACGTTTATGTACGCATTCGATGTCTCCGGGCCGTTCCGTGGGGTAAAAGACACCTGGATTTCGGATTAAAGACACTTAGAGGTTGTTAACACGGTG
>BLSH010447839.1:305979-318054 GCA_018402905.1 Glandirana rugosa | reverse complement strand
AGTCCCCCTAGATCCAGCAATTATTTTACTTAACCAGAGACTCCCAGGACTACCTAAATACACTCAAACCTTGTTGTTTTTCCTTTGCCTCGGGGCTAAAATGACTATTGCCAAGTCATGGAAGCGGCCCTCGGTACACATAAGAGCCGTAAAGCAGAGAGTCTCATGGATTATGTCCCAGGAATTACTTGTTGCGAAACTGTTAGATAAGGAGAAACGCTTTGAAGCAATTTGGAATCCCTGGGCTGAGTTCATGGGAATTTCTCTTTTCCCCTGGTCGCGTGGGGGACAGAACTAGAGGTTCCGGACCTATGTACCTAACCTACTTACATCTTTTATATTCCTCTTTTACTTTTTCCTGTTACGGACTAGCTCCGTCCTTTCCTCTCTCTATCCACTTTAGCCTGGGATACCCTACTCTTCAGCGGTATCAGGGCAGTATATGAAAAACCCCCAAGAATACACCACTGTTTGTTTAGAGTTTGTTATCAGAAGGTTTAATGAAAGCCCCTGATAGGGGGGGGGAGGTGGGAACACAACTGGACACAGCTTGTACCCATTGGGGTGTCTGGAGGTGGTCCTTCTCCCCTTGGATTCGGTAATGGGAGACCTTCACAGGTTAATAATCTAACACTGGGTCTAAAGCACAGTATGTGTTCTCTTATAACATATTTGTTCTTTCTTTTTGATGTATCCATTTAAATGACGAAATGTTATTTCATGCGATTCTATTGAATTTGTCATTGACTATGCTATGTTTGTAACGCTTAATTTCTCTTGTATAAGATAATAAAAACATTGAAAGTAAAAAAATGCACTGTCACTGTACTAATGTTGGTGGCAGGGAAGGGGTGAACATTAGGGACGATCAAAGGGTTAAATGTGCTCCTAGGGGGTGCTTTCTAACTGTGGGGGGAGGGGTGCTTTGATTGGGGGAAGAGAGAGCTCTGTGTTTCTGCTTAGCACAGAACGGTGGTCTGCCTTGTTTACATAGGCAGTGCGCCATTCTGCCTCTCCTGAGAATGAATGGCGGGTCGCGGAGGATATCGGGTCTGCCAGACCCGCTGATTGGCTCCTGCTTTGTCCAATCACAGTGGGAACGGATTGCCAGCGGCGTGCACGCATCCCCCAGACCCAGTGCACGAAATCACATAGAGGTACATGATTTCGCACAGGAGGGCCGCCCTGCTGCAGTATATTTGCTTGGGTGGTCCATAAGAGGCTAAAAAAATGTTGTTGCCTGATTCATTGGCTTCAACTGTATGTTTGTTCTGTGTCAGTGGCTCATAGGGGTCTATTTACTAAAGGCAAATAGACTGTGCACTTAGTAAATGAGCAGAAGCTCTGCTGATTTCCATCATCCAATCATGTGCAAGCAAAAATGCTGTTTTTTTTATTTTCCTTACACATGATTGAGTATTCTTTGCAAAGTGAAGCTACGGGGATGATTTACTAAAGGAAAATAGACTGTGCACTTTGCAAAGTGCAGTTGCTTCAAAGCTTAGTAAATGAGGTAAAGCTTCATTTTGCAAAGAATACCCAATCACGTGCAAGGAAAATAAAATGAATGACATTTTTGCTTGCGCATGATTGGATGATGGAAGTCAGCAGAGCTTCTGCTCATTTAATAAGCTCTGGAGCAAAGTCTATTTGCCGTTAGTAAATCATGCTCATAAAGTCTTGACAGGAAAGACATATAGGCAAGTTACAATTCCAGATCACAAATGGTGGCCTGCATAGATCTATCAGTGCAGGTTTCGTTTAGCTGAACTCCAGGTAAACCACTAATCTAAATACATATATTGGAACTATTTTATCTGCTGCCAAAGGATTCATATTTCCATCCACCCTGGCCTGTGATTTATAAAGCTCTTATAGACAACACAGCCAGACAGGTGAATTGAATTTTCTCTGCTGCAGTTATAGCAATCAGCCTGGTCACCTCCTTCCCCCTCTCTTGTGATTGGACACTAAAAGAGCAGCAGCAGACTGACAAAGTAATCTCTGTTCTCTCCTCCAGTAAGCCAGTTCCTTGTCAGCATATGTTCATGAAGCACAAATCCGAGGCTGATCCCTCTCCCATTATAACTTCTGCTGTACAGGAGCTTACAAAAGGTTGGAACCAAGCTGAATTTGGTATTTGCATTAACTGCATTTAAAAATAAATGTAATTATGTTTAATAAATGTATAACTGTGTAAGCAGACCACTGATTCGCCACCAGCAATGGTCATGCTAGCTCTGGGCACCTCCCATCATCATCCTGCAACAGGGACGTGTTTGGGTAATGAACACGTGTATTATAGAGGAACTCCACATCTTAGTTACTCTAGTTACACTAATAAATAAGTGTTCATCTGATCAGCATTTTTAAGAGTTTTATTGCAAACATGAATAAGATGCAAAGTTCTCTCCAGTAACATCGTACATCACCTCCTTCTTTCCATGGCACCAACCAGCCTTAGGATCCCAGCAAATGGGCTATGTTTCCTTCCCTGTTTTGGCCCTGCCCCAAAGGAGCAAGCTACATGATGGCTCACTGCAGGCTACCATTTCCAATCAACCTTTCCATTAGCTCACCTGGTCTCTGACTTATAAAGGGAGAAGACAAATCAGCCTTCATTATACAATCAGGGATGGGGCTTCCCTTAAAGCAATACTAACCTCTGCTTACATTCCCCCCAGATTGACAATGGTATGACCCCGTGCCATGGTTACCATGCTCTGGAAGGCTGGTGGCAAAAATAAAAATTACAAAATGCCATGTAAAAAAAAAACATAGTATGGTAAACAGATACATACTTTCAAGTACAATCTCTGGCCCAATTCTTGAAATGTTAAAAACATGTTAGTATAAAACAACAAGGAGCACATGTTACAATTTAGACATCAATAGACACGTATAAAACAGCTCAAAGATAATAATTAGGATCTGGAAAATCCACCCACTTTTAGGATGCTGCCCATTCACATAATAGTGCAATTTCTCATGCCTTGGTTGGGGCAATACCACTTTGTCCATGAAGGTGTGTCATCCATAATTCCATTGATCATAACTTCTCCATAACTCCCGTGTGGTAACATTGTCCCCCTAATAGAGAATGTGTTCCCTTAGGTACCCTTAAATGTTCTTCATAAAGCTCCTAATGTTTGGCCTCAACCATCCAAAAGAGAACCCCGGGGAGTAAGGGAATTTCACCCCAGAGTGTTCCCGTACCTTATGGGCCAAATATCTTTGGAGCCGTGAAAATGGGTTAAGAGGTACATTAGATGCTTCCCTGGCCACCATGAATTCTGTAGGCTCTTTAGCACCATTATGCTCATTCCTCATCTGTCATTAAGGCACAGACTCCCACAAAAGGGTTAGAAGCCCTCCTACCGAGTGAACTCTCCTCACTCCCTGTCAGGAAGCAGGTGTGAGGCCGAGACGTTAGAGGGCTTCCCTTGCGGCTAAGTGCTCAGCTACCCTGAGGATGAGACAGGGGAGCAGCGCCCAAAGAAGCACGGGTCGCCAGCAGGTAATTCCAGACGACTGAGTAGCAGGAAGTTGCAGGAACAGCTGGTGGTTGCTGGCGTGCTTAAGGCTCCGTGGGGAGTCAGCTGGAGACAAGGTCAGAAGGCAAGCCGGGGTCATACACGGTTAGATCAGAGGAAGCAGCTGGAACAGTGCACCAGGACAAGGATGCGCAGGATTGCAGAATTGGTAGAGCCAGCAGCGGGACAAGCCAGGAGAATGGTCAAGGAAGCAAGCCGAGGATCAGGACTGGAGAGCAGGTGCAGGGTCAGGACAAGCCGAGTCTGGTAAGCAGGAGATCAATCAGGAGAAAACAGGAACACAGGAATCACAGGGGAGCTGAAAGATAATCCAGCAAAGTCCTTCTGTCAGTGGCAGGTTTAAATAGCCCAAAGGGCGCCAATGTGCTTGCTACTGCGCATGCCCTGTGCGTCCCCGCGTTCGTGACGGAACGTTCGTTCGTGTGCGTCGGCGCATGCCCACTCGTACAGGCAGCTGGACGCGGCCATGTTGGAAATGGGCAGCAGTAGCCGTTCCAGGTCTATTTCCCTGACACTCCCTTGAGGCAGAATTGCACCTCAAAGCATTCCTTGTGCACCACTGTCTCATGTTCAAGATCCAGCTCCAGCACTGCCACTTCCTGAGCTACAGCAAACACTGACCCAACTGTAGGGAAATATTCCCCTTCGTGAACTCTCTTGGGGGTGTTCCAGCAGATCCTGAAGATGTCCACACCTACTACGTTCTCTTCAGCTCCACCCACTAGTATAGATCCAACCGGCAAGGCCAAAATATCCTTCTTAGGCGGTGACTATGACTAAGCCAAGTGTAAGCAGTCCACTGATTCTTTGCCAGCAATAGTCATGCTACCTCAGGGCACCTCCCATTGTCCTCATGCAACAGGAAAGTGATGGGGTACTGAATACTTGTGTTATAGAGGTAATCCACCATCTTGGTTTCTCATGTACTCCCAGCCTCAGACTCACCTTATGAAATAAACAATTGTCCACATGATCAGTCTTTTAAGGCATGTTATTGTGAACATGAACAAGGTGCAAAGTTCTCTCCAGTAACATTGTATATGACCTCCTTCTTCCCATGACAAAACAGTGACACTGTTATTTATAAGTTCAAGTTTAACAAGGGGGTCCCAACCAGCTTTTCCATCTTCCGTCCCTTCCCTGAAAATGAGCTCTGTTTCCTTCCGTGTTCTGGGCCTGCTCCAAAGGAATGCATTTGAGCACAAGTCTGGAATCTACATAATGGCTCATCACAGGCTACCATTTCCCAACAACCTCTCCGTTAGCTCACCTGGACCCTGACTTATAAAGGGAAAAGGCAGCCCAGCCTTCATTATACACCCAGGGCAAGATTTCCTATAAAGGGGTACTAACCCATGCTTACAATTTCATTCATTAGTATTTTCTTAGCTGCCTAGTCCAGCTGTATTTGATTTTTTATCATGTTTAAAGTGATTGTAAAGGTTCTGTCTTTTCTTTTAACAAACATGTCATACTTACCTGCTCTGTGCAATGGTTTTGGTATATACAAGACTATTGTAATGAGAACGGTATCATTAGTAGTAATCAACATGGTTTCAGGGAAAATCGTTCTTGCCAAACCAATAGTAGACGTGGTGTATCTGGATTTTGCAAAGGCATTTGATACAGTTCCCCATAAACGTTTACTGTACAAACTAAGGTCCCTCAACATGGATCAAGGGGTTAGCACCTGGATTGAAAACTGGCTACAGGGGCGAGTCCAGAGGGTAGTGATAAATGGGGAGTACTCAGAATGGTCTGCGGTAGAAAGTGGGGTTCCCCAGGGTTCTGTCCTGGGACCAATCCTATTCAATTTATTCATCAATGATTTGGAGAACGGGGTGAAGAGCTCAATCTCAATATTTGCAGATGATACCAAGCTAAGCAGAGCAATAAATTCTCCACAGGATGTGGAAACACTGCAAGAAGATCTAAATAAATTAATGGGGTGGGCAGACAAGTGGCAAATGAAATTTAACGTAGAAAAATGTAAGATAATACATTTGGGTACCAAGAACATGAACGCAAATTACTCACTAGGGGGAGAGCCCCTGGGGGAATCAAGGATGGAAAAAGACCTAGGGGTCCTAGTGGAGGACAGGCTCAGCAGTGGCATGCAAAGACGCTTGAGAGGGGATATGATTTCAATGTACAAATACTGTACTGGTGACCCCACTATAGGGGCAATACTATTCAGCGCAAGGGAAAACAAGAAGACACGCGGCCATTCACTGAGAATGAAAGAAAGGCATTTTAACCTTAAGATGCGTAGGGGGTTCTTTACGGTAAGATGCGAATGTGGAATTCTCATCCAGAAACAGTGGTTTCTGCTGGTAGTATAGATAATTTAAAAAAACTACTAGATGCACACCTAAGGGACCACAACATTGGGGGATATACAACGTATTACTGACATAAAAAAAAAACACACATGGGTTGGACTTAATGGACTTGTGTCTTTTTCCAGCCTCACTGACTATGTAACTATGTAACCTTGACTCTCCTCTTCTCGGGTCCCCAACTGGTGCTCCAGGCACCTCCACCCTGCTCAGTGCCCCCATTAGCTAGCTCCCTGGAATATCTTCCTCTGATCCTTCTCACCACCACCTATTTTAAAGTTTCCTTTAATTTTTTGTCCATCTTCCCTCCACCCGAGCTGCACCCTCCCCGTTTAGGTGCATCTGTCATGACACCTGGGGTCAGGTGACAGGTGTGCTCCGCTGGGGTGCAAACCAAGGGTTGCGAAGTGCACTACTAAGGTTGTGGACATATAGCTGACTGCTGCTAATGAGTTCCGGCTGGTACGGGAAGATGGGCCCTTGGAGCATGGACACGGGAACACAGGGAGCTAGTGCATCTGTTTCCCCAGGGCGCGAAGTCTAAGATCCAATAGGTATTCGCCGGAGCCTCTGGTGGTGAGGATAGATTTGGCTGCAACTGGATCCAGGTCGCGGCCCCTGGGGTCCCCTAGCTCACGCTTGGCTGGCTACAGGTAGAAGAGGGGAAGCAGCAGCACAGGAACAGCAAATGATAGTCAACGGCCTAGCAAAGGGTCAGGACCACTAGCAGACAGGAGAAACAGAGAACAAGCTGAAGATCGGGGTATCAGGCATGCAGGGATAATCAGAACAAGCCAAAGATCGGTACCCGAAATAGATACAGAGCAAGCAAGGAGGCTTTGTAGCACATGGTCTAATATAGTGTTTGCTTAATTGGAGGCTGGGGTGGAGTTCACTGAGAGGAGATTACTTAGCCCACAGGTGGTAATGCGAACGGTCTCTAAGCTGACACAACCAAGAGGTGAGCAAACAGACAGGACATGAATGACTATGGGTTCATGACACCGTCTCTGCTATAGAGCCAGTCTGACCAAAAAGTCAGCCCAGTTCTCCAGGAACCCACAACCCTCCTTCCTGCACCAGTTCCTCTGTGACTCTGATCCCTACGTTCCTGTTACCTCTCTAGTGCGACTCAGGGTACAAGTAATATTTCTGAGAATACTGCCTTGGAAAGTCTTTTCTTTATAATAGATCCTAAGTGCCTGAAATCCGTTTTAAGGACACTCCATCTTCCTTTAATTTTGTCATTGGTACTGATGTGTACTATGACAGCTAGGTCCTCCCCAGCCCCACACAACAATCTGTCCATCTTATCCATGATGTGCTGAATCCGGGCACCTGGTAAACAACATACTGTTCAGCAATTATGGTCTTTGTGACAGACTGCCCTATGTACTGAGTACATAGAAAAGCACCAGTCACCGCACATAGTGTGAATGTACTCTTAAAGATGGATTTCCTTTAACTTTTGTAGGGTCAAATAGACAGAAAACTGCACCCTAGCATGTAAAGTATACCCTTCACAATTATTTATACAACCAACCTTTACTAAGAAAAGTAAATTACCAGCTTGGACTAATGTAAGTATGTATGTGCCATACCTGTTAATTCCCCATGGCAGCTGCAAATCACTGCAATAGGTAGCCCTACTCCAGTGATCTCCACCAGCTTCTTTGTACCATGTGCCCTGCTGCATTGTTAACACAAAAGGTTGCTGGCTCAGCTCAGGTGCCATTTAGGGAACACTTTGCATTTTCTCAATGAATGTAAGGCCTTCTCTGACGAATGAGGTGGTGAGGTGGGGTATTGACATCACAGTCTCTACCATATTCAATCAAAGAACACTTTGCATTAATTGAGAAAATGGAAAGTGTTCTTGGAATGGCGCTCTTGCCGATCAGGCAACTCCCTGTGCCCGGTAAACTTCAGCCACATGGTACAGGACCCGGAAGCAACCTTTGCCTGCTACAGTGATTTCCAGCTTCCAGGGGGATCCCACAGGCATGGCACAAACTTATATTGGTCCAAGCTTTTTTCCAAACATGCAAAAATTTCTATACGAGGAATTCAGCTCTAACCTTTTCTATTCATTAACATGATGAATCTAAGTGTACTAATTGTACAGGCTGCTGTAAGCTTTGGTGGGCTCATTGACACGTTCACACTGAGCAGTCAACCAAAGTATCTTCAAATTATCTAATATACATTATCCCTTCTGATTTGAACTGCCACATGGTCAGTCTGGACTTGTGCACTGCTTCTAGAAGAACAGTGGTGTGTTTGGGAACAGTTCAAAATTGCCCTCAACATGGCCTGGCTTAAAGTGGTTGTATACTCTCCTATCGTTTTCAGCTAAGGAAGCTGACATCTTAGCCTCTGTTTAATCTGCAACTGCCATGATGCTGCACATGTGATCCATTATGACACCACCCATTGGATGGTTTGCTAGTTTGGTTGAGAGCACAATCAAGGAGATAGCTAGCATTTCCAGCATGCCGGGAATATTAACTCTTCTTTGACACTATCAAATCGATGGGTAGACAACCGCTTTAAGGATGATTTTAGACAAATGTGACAAAAATTTGGTTAGAGTTCCACTGTAATTTATTCACATATGCCTGACTGTAAAATTGCCCTGAACATGCTGGTTATAGCACTTAGTGAACCTTATAAGTAATGTTAGTGTCACGTACCTGGTAGGAGACTGAAATGATGAGCCTCTCTTGTATTTCCAGCCCAGGCCCCACTGAGAGTGGAACAGATGGTGCCAAGGGACAGGAGGAACATGAGTGCCTGTAGGTGTTGATTGCAGAGCTTGTGGCAGGAGTTGTAGACTCTGTGATTAAGGCAGAACATCAGGTCAGGAACTGCAATGATGCCGGGTAGATTAGCCAAGGTTAAAGGGGCACTCCACCAGGCTTGCAGGTGCAGGATACATGGCTTGCTGGGGTTTCCCACAGTCTGGAGACAGGAGCACACTGTGTCCACTGGAGCTGGGATGAGAGGCAGCCAGCACAGGCTCTCGGAGGTATTGTGGAGCCAAACAGGAGACAGAATTGTGTTCAGCAGGATAGCCGGAGCCAGCAGCGAGCGGGCAGCAGGGTACCAGGGCATCAGACAGGAGCAAGGTCAGGAGTCAGCCAAAGTCAGGAACCAATAATCAAGAGCATAAACAGAATCCAAGGTCAGGTCAGCGGTAAGCCAGGTCAGCAATGGATATCAAGCAGTATTCAAGCAGGGTACAAGGAAACAGCTGAAGACAAGTCAGCACTGAGCAGTAGTCAGAGCACCCTTTAAATAGGTTATCTGACGCCAATGGGGACTGTGGATGTGCTCCCGCAAGTGCGCACATTCTTTCTCGCATGCTCGTTGGCACATATGCGAATATTTGTTCGCCTGTGCACAATTCTATTAGCCATAGTATGCGTATGCCGACGTGACACCGCAGTTCTCTTACAGTTAGTAAGCTAGGGAATGGTTGCCTTGGGGTCACCATTTGTGTTTAGGTCTCTGTAGAGAGACTGGGGAGGCTGCAGACATCTTCAACCAGCATCTAGAGTAAATGGGGGATGACATTATTCACACAAGGTTTTCTATTCCCCCACATAAGCATTGGAAAAGATGTCTAGGAGTGCTGGACCCAAGTGGGAAAGTCACTGTTGATCTCCAGTTCAACGAAGGCAGCTTTCTGTTAATTGGGTATCCCACAGGGTCCCCCGGAATGGCTGAACAAAGTGTAAATGGATGAGAGTGCCATTCCATAGAAGTTTATCATTATTGTTAAAACATCAGATGATCAAACCTTTCACTTCTACATAATCCTCAGCTAGCTATGTAAATTTGGTTGCAGACATGACAAGCATGAGGTATGGAGGAGGGGAGGTGTTCAGTAAGATGTCTCCAGACTCTCTGCAGTTCTGATAGCATTTTGTCATCACTTCCTCAAATTCTGAAAATCATTTTTAATACTTTTGGAATACTCAAAATCCTAAAAAAAAAAAGTCCAATAAGCATTCACTTCTAGATAGAAGTCAATGGCTTTCATTTTGAAAACTCCAGAACTAAGAAATTAAGTTTCACTTCTTTTGCTACATTTTCTGCATTGGGAATTAAAAGAAGGCCGGCTATGAAAATAATGTCTTTGGCATACATTGTTGCCAGGGACAGCCTTGCATTTTTAATGTAGAGGTAAACCCCAATTACAGTAGATCATATTTAGTTTGCTAAAGCAGTGTATATCATACACAATTGTCCATAAAATGTATTTTCTTATCTTTATTTTTTCAAATTCTTTATTTAGGCTTCAAAAGGTAGCCAATAAATCGCATCAAAATCCGGACAGCGAAAATGTAGTCAAATAAAATACGGTAAGTGCATCCAGGACACAGAATTTCAGATCACAGAATGTACAAGGATTAATAGCACTACCATTTTAGCTAGAATAAGACTACTAAGTGTACACAAGGTTGGGTACCCAGGTTTTTGATATGACAGGTAGAAGGGAGAAGGAAGCAGAGGGGGGAGAAAGGATGGAGATGGGTGCAGGAAAAAAAAAAGAGCGGGGGTAAAGGAACAAACACGCTAGCCATTGTCGGATATTTAAGGCGGTTGTGCGGGGGGCATCTAGTAGAGATCTGCCTTCATCCAAATATAGGCTACACAGTGGTGTAGTGAATAGCACTTTTGCTTGACAGCAAAAGGGTCGCTGGTTTGAATCCCAACCATGACACTACCTGTCTGGAGTTTGCATGTTCTCCCTGTGCCTGCGTGGGTTTCCTCAGAGTACTCTGGTTTCCTCCAACACTCCAAAGACATGCTGGTAAGTAAATTAGATCCTGTCTAAATTGACCCTAGTATATGTATGAATGTGAGTTAGGGACCTTAGATTGTAAGCTCCTTGAGGGTAGGGACTGATGTGAATGTACAATATATATGTAAAGCACTGTGTAAATTGACAGCGCTATATAAGTACCTGAAATAAATAAATAAATAAAATATGTGATATATTCCAGTTCGTGTTTGTTTTGCGCAGATAGCTCTAGGTCCTCCATTTTGTTGATGTTCTCCACCTTTCTAAGCCACATTTGGATAGACGGAGGGTCAGATTCTTTCCATCGCAAAGTGGTGCAGTGTTTGGCAGCGTTAAGTTAATGACATAGCACAGATTTTTTTTTTATACATTGTAGTAGGAATGTCAGAGCAATAAAGTAGAAAGGAGGCAGGGTCCTCTGGAACCGGATAGTCCGTAAACTGTAATGTGAGTCTGCAAACTTCCTTCCAGAAAGTCTCTAAACATGGGCAAGCCCAAAATATATTTAAGAGCGTCCCCCTTTCCCCCTGGCATCTCCAGCAGTGGTCTGAGGCCTCTGGGAAGAATCGGCTTAAGGCAGGCCATACACAGTTGAATTCCGAACAAATTTTCTTTTCAAAATCAGAAATTTTGTGTGTTCTTTGATCCGATGGTGCCACCATTGATTTTCGAAATTCGGCCAACCGAGCCTTCAATTTCACCTCATGTTGCTATAGAAAAGAATTTTTGTGGCCGGGAATCTTCTTTTCTTTCCGGGAATTTTCTTTTCTTCCACTAATGGGCATTTTTTTTCTATTGCATCTCTCGCATGATTCTCCCATCATTGATTAGAAAATCGTTAGTTTTTCTAAAAAATTCCAACATGCCTGATTACTCAAATTCGATTGCCGCACGAAAATCGGCTGTTGCTACAGCCTACTAATGGTGCGAAATCCAAATGAAAATTCTTAGAACCATTTTAGAAAGAAAATTCTTTCGAAATTCGATCATGTATGGCCTGCCTTATAGACTGATGGAGTATGATACCATCTGGTAAGTACCTTATATTTCTTATCTTTTTTAACCACGTTTTGCATCTTAGCACATCTGATCTCCTCCAGACTCTCTTAGCCACTAAATGTCTACATGCACTTGCTCCAGTGTCTGTTACAAGAAACATGGTATAACAGGACATTGTCTGCTGAGGTGACTGAACTTGGTACTCCAGCTCATAAATCAAAGTGTCCCTGAAAATCATTTAAAAATGTTGGTAACTATGCATCCCATTGACCTTGGCCGGTGAGAGAAGCTATGTCACGTTAAAGTAACGCTAAATTATGGTTTCAAATATAAAATCCTATTCGAGTATGTTTTCTTAACTCTTAGCCCCCCC
>BLSH010447839.1:289638-303311 GCA_018402905.1 Glandirana rugosa | reverse complement strand
ATGTGGTAACATATTTTATTCTTACAGCAGGCTCATCACTTTTAGATACTTGGTTCCATTAAAATGAGGTGGGAGGTCAGAAATATAAATGCCATGTTCATCGGTAAAACAGAACAACAAAACAGATCAACTTCACTAACAAAGACGTATACCGATAGTAGAGGCAAGTCTCAGTCCCCAGTTTCCTGATATAAGCACACCTGAAATACAGTAAATGGGAAATCTCTTTTATCAATCAGAGCAGCTTTCACATGGGTGCCTGGGGGGGGGGGGGGTTATAAAAACAGGTGGAAAGGTGGCTGAGCTGCGGTGTTACTGCCCCCTAACTGCCCACCTTAAGGTGGTTATACACCCTGACATATACCCAGTGAAGTGACTGGCCTCAGGGGATACACACAGATGAAACAAATCCTCCTACAAAAGTTGTGCCTGTCTATCTGCAGTCTTCTCTACATGCTGAATTTTAAAGCTTGCCTGGGACATCAGAAAAAAGAGGGCAGAGAGCAGAAGTTACACTCTGCAGAGCTTAGTGACGAGAGCTCTGAGAGCTGATTGGAGAGGGAAGGGACACACCCTCCTCCACACAGCACACAGGAACAGAGCTGAGGCTGTCAATCAGCTGGAGATCCCTCTCCTGTCACTATGTTTCTCTTGGTGTCAGGAAAACTTGTCAGAAGTGATTCATGTTGATATCAGTGGAATAAAGCAGCAGACAGAAATGACACTTAGGGGTTGATTTACTAAAGCTGGAGAGTGCAAAAATTGGTGCAGCTGTGCATGGTAGCCAATCAGCTTCTAAACTCAGCTTGTTCAATCAAGCTTTGACAATAAAACCTTGAAGCTGATTGGTTTCTGTGTGGAGCTGCACCACATTTTGCACTTTCAAGCTTTAGTAAATCAACCCCTCAGTGTTCTTAATTGAGACTAGCACACACTATAAAGGGATATGCTTTGTACAAATGTCATGTCTTAGGTTTACAACCACTTTAAGTGTATTATTCAACCCGGTATGCCAAGTTGACTGGTAACACCATCTGTCTGACATGGTTACTCAAGTGAAACATGAGCCAATCACTTGGCTCACATTTGTGACAAACTATTCCCATTACAAAGTGTTGCTTGGCAAAAAAAAAAAAAAACATTCAGGAGTGGCAAGATCACCTTCTGAATGCCTGGCAGTGGCAGCTTAGCCTCTTGTGATATGCAGTCCACCACAGATTGGTACATGTCCCCATGGTGGTGCCTGGCTTCACATGCCTTATCTTTGATAATAGCTTATTATCCCTACAAATGGCCAGAATTGAATAATAAAATAAAATAAAAATGTCAAGCAAGATTCCCAAACTGAACCCAAGCAGATTCACTTATGACCTCATCCCTCTGCTCACTGTGCTGTATGTATGTTTCTTATCAGCCCATGTTCATGCCCTACACCTGAATGCCCCCTAATGCTGCCCTTTCCCATCTGAATTCTGCTCTACAGGGAACCACAACAGGGAGATACCAAGGTAGATGCAAGTACTTTCAAATGCTGGATTTAAATAAGCATTTAATAATTTCCTTAATAAATATTTTATTCTATCTTTTCATTTGACAACACTGAAGAAATTACACTCATGCAGCCCCAGACCATGACAGTCCCGCCACCATGCTTGATTGTAGGCAAGACACACTTGTCTTTGTACTCCTCACCTGGTTGCCGCCACACACGCTTGACACCATCGGAACCAAATAAGTTTACCTTGGTCTCATCAGACCACAGGACATGGTTCCAGTAATCCATGTCCTTAGTCTGCTTGTTTTCAGCAAACTGTTTGCGGGCTTTCTTGTGCATCATCTTTAGAAGACAACCTTTGGATATGACACTGAGCACATGCACTCAACTTCTTTGGCGAGGCCTGTTCTGAGTGGAACCTGTCCTGTTAAATCACTGTATGGTCTTGGCCACTGTGCTGCAGCCGAGTTTCAGGGTCTTGGCAATCTTCTTATAGCCTAGGCCATCTTTATGTAGAACGACAATTCTTTTTTTCAGATTCTCAGAGAGTTCTTTGCCACGAGGTGCCATGTTGAACTTCCAGTGACCAGTATGAGAGAGTGAGAGCGATAACACCAAATTTAACACACCTGCTCCCCATTCACACCTGAGACCATGTAACACTAATAAGTCACATAACATCGGGGAGGGAAAATGGCTAATTAGGCCCAATTTGGACATTTTCACTTAGGGGTGTACTCACTTTTGTTGTTAGCGGTTTAGACATTAATGGCTGTGTGTTGAGTTATTTTGAGGGGACAGAAAATTTACACTGTTATACAAGCTGTACACTCACTAATTTACATTGTAGCAAAGTGTCATTTTGTTCAGTGTTGTCACATAAAAAGGTAGAATAAAATATTTTTAAAAATGTGAGGGGTATACTCACTTTTGTGAGATACTGTACATAATTGCATTATTGGTGTTTGGATTACAGATTTAAATGACAACTGTACCTTTTGGTAAAAGTTTCTCTTTTAAATCTTGGTTCCACTCCCCTGACTGCAGCCCTCCTGGTTTGATATCCATCTCTGCCCCCCATTCCTGCAATCCTTGCTATACATCCCTTCTCAGTTCCACACCACCTTTCTTCATAAAGTGTCCTGGCCAAGTCTTCTTCATTATGCCAGGTGCTCTGTGGCCCCATTCATTCCTATAGAGAGCCTTGACAGGACCACTGGAGGCCGTCATGAGTACAGCTCCTAATAGGAAAGAATGGGGCCACAGTGTGCATGTGCTGGATGGAGAGAACTTTTTGCAAAAATTGTGTGTGGCATCTGAGTAGAACAGTACAGTGAAGCAAAGGTGCAGTTGTCCTTTAACCACTTCCCGCCCGGCCTATTGACAAATAACGTCCAGGCGGGTGGTTCATTATCCTGACTATTGACGTCCTCAGGATAATCCACGATCATCCGCGCATCGCGGCAATTGGCGGTGCCGTGGGTCAGTCTGACCCACCGCATTACCGACCGAGGTAAAAGGCTTCCGTGGAAGCCTTTTACCATGTGATCAGCCATGAGAAATCACGGCTGATCACAGTGTAAAAAGGAAGAGCCATTTATCGGCTTTTCCTCTGCTCAGGTCTGCAGACCTGAGCAGTGGAGAGCCGATCGGCTGCTCTCCTGACGGGGGGCCTGCGCTGAACGTTTATCAGCTCAGCCACCCTCAGGATCACCCCACTGGACCACCAGGGAGCATGCCCAGGACCACAAGGGAGCCCCCGGACACCGTGAGGAGGCCGCCCAGGAACACCAGGGAGCCCCCACTAGACCACCAGGTAAGGGCAATACAGTGCACTGTAGGGATGGCACTGTGCCCATATATGATGTCTGCCAATGCCATCCCTAACAGTGCTATATGTACCAGTGCCACCTATCAGTGACCACCTGTGCCCACCTGTGCCACCTATCAGTGCCCACCTGTGCCACCTAATAATGCCCACCTGTGCCACCTATCAGTGCCCAGCAGTGCCAGCTATCAGTGCCTAGTGCCATCTATCAGTGCCGCCTATGAGTACCCATCAGTGCCGCATATCAGTGCCACATATCAGTGCCCATCAGTGTTGCTTATCAGTGCCGCCCATCAGTGCTGCATACGTGCTCCATCATCAGTGCAACCTTATCAGTGCCACCTCATCAGTGCCAATCTGTACTGCCTCCTCAGTGCCTGTCAGTCTAGCCTCATCAGTGCCCATCAGTGTAGCCACATCAGTGCCCATCAGTGAAGGAGAAAATGTACTTTATACAAAGTTTTGTGACAGAAACAATGAACATTTTTTTTTTTTTCAAAATTTTCTGTCTTTTTTTATTTATAGCACAAAAAAATAAAAACTGCAGGGGTGATCAAATACCCCCAAAAGAAAGCTCTATTTGTGGGAACAAAATGATAATTTTTTTTGGGTGCAGCGTCGCACGACCGCGCAATTCTCATTTAAAATGCAACAGCACTGAAAGCTGAAAATTGGTCTGGGCGGCAAGTGTTTTAAGTGCCTGGTATTGAAGTGGTTAAAGGAGAGGGGAGACATACCCTTTCAATCAGTGAGGGATGCTCTGCCTGGTGCGGTTGTCGGGGTCTGGATGACCCTTATCTTGCTGAAGCCACTATTGGACTTTACTTGAACAGGTATGCTGGGGCAGCCACAAGCCTACGTTAGGGACTAGGGATCTTAGGGAAATGTTTCCACTTTATTTCAGACTGTTGTCTGTCTATGTCACCATGTTAATTCATTCAAGTAAAGCTTTTGAAACTGAGCCTGTCGTTAATCGTGTACATGTGGCAGGTGAGATAGCATCTTGCAGAGAGGGAGATGTTGTTGGCACTCCTTTGGGCACAATCCGTCTCCCATAGCAATGGGAGCAGATATGCAATGTTGGGGCTCTCATCCTGTACACAGGTACGGAAGAGAAGGAGTTAAGTGAAGTCCACGCAAGGTGCACAGCGAGACACCACACCGTTACTAAGAGTGAGGTAGCATTTATACACTGGGCAGGTAAAGAGCGCATTGGCTCTACATGTCCCTCCTAAATGCACAAGTAACCGTGGTGATGCTTAATATATCAAGAGAGTTTACTAGAGTTTGTTCGTGTTTGTCATCTATCAGGTTGTGAGCATGGCTCAAGTAAAGGTACCCCATGTGTATGGCTTTGACCCTGTACAAGGTGCCTAACGTAGCCCAGAAGATCCCGCCCTGGGGTAAGCCTGTCATGTGATCCTTGCTTGGTGCCCAACAAGGAGAGAAACATGGAGGATGTGACAACCACCCTGTCACATGACCTGCCCACCCCTACCCTACACCCTCCCTGCTTCTTCCATGTTCCCTCAAGCAGTGTTAGTTTTTCACAGAGGCAAGGCTTAGGAAAGTCATTATCTTCTTAAAATATTTGAAAAACATCCTCCGCACTGCACATATCTGAAGTAAAATTACATTGGATTCTTCCTATTGAAGTGTTAAATGGGACCTACAAATAAACCTTATTTTTTATTTTGAATAGAGTAGGGGACGCTTTGCTGGACCTGGTATTCTCAAACCATGCAGAGCTTATTACCAATCTTCATATAAAAGAACAGCTGGGTAGCAGTGACCATAACATTATTTCATTTGATGTAAGCTGCAAGCAACAAATGCATACGGGAAAGATAAAAACACTTAACTTTAAAATAGCACATTTTACAAGGATGAGGGCTGCTCTCCGGGACTTAGACTGGGAGGGAATATTGGCATTTATGAACAGAAATGAGAATATTTAAAAAAACTGTATGCAAACTCACTGCAAAGTATATTCCCATGGGCAATAAGTTTAAAGGCTAAAAATAAAAACTATGTGGCTCACGGCCAAAGTTCAAAAAGTTATAAATGATAAGAAAAGAGCATTTAAAAAATATAAAAATGAAGGAACATTATCATCTTTTAAATGTTACAAAGAATATAACAGAATATGTAAAAAGGAAATCAAGGACGCAAAAATTCAAAACGAATGACAGATTGCAAAAATGTTTTATTTGTAGCGCAAAAAATAAAAACCCCAGTGGTGATCATATACCACCAAAAGAAATCTCTATTTGTGGGAACAAAATGATAAAAACTTACTTTGGGTAGAGCGTCGCACGACCGCGCAATTGTCATTCATAATGCAACAGTGCTGAAAGGTGAAAATTGGTCTGGGCGGGAGGAGGGGGTAAGTGCCTGGTATTGAAGTGGTTAAGCTGCCTGTGGATGATGTCAAATCAGCAGGTGATCATATTATTCAGATAAACTGAATCTATGGAGGTATGTCAATGCATAAAGTGGAATTTCAAACGAAACGCCAATGTTTGTTCTGGTGACCACTGTCACTGAGAAAGTAATTTTTATTTGTCACCAGAACAAGAAGTAAGGTTCCAATTATACATCTTGAAATAATGAATGAGTGCAGCGCTCATATAATCATGTAATATGTGCTCCTATTAACTGCTAAATTTATAAATTGTGAAACAACACCTTATACTACTAATTTACACATTCACAGTGAATCCTCATATTTCATAAATATTGCAAATACAATAAATATATCACAATAATTCATAAAGTCCATAAGTGTGTAAATTAATGCCAGTAAAACTTATGATAAATGGCTCTTGTGCAAAAAAAAGTCCTTTCTTGCCAAATATGATACATCAAAAAAATAACGGTTAATCCGTTCTGACTTTTTTTTTTGTTTTTGAACCACAAAGCTATGAAAAAGTACAATACAGTACAGTATGAAAAGAGAGAACGCTAACCTTGCACATTCTTGTCACCTGCATCTGCGCTTTGCATATTCTTGTCTCCTGCATTACTGCTCCGCGCTTTCTTCTTGCCACCATGCTTGCTCTGCATTTTCTTTGGAGCCATACTTGATGTACATTACAGTATGTATGTGCTAAAAAGCACACCAAAAAGCTTCTCAATACTGTACTCTAAGTGTCTTCACAGTACTGTACACTTTCAGTGTCTCTCTGTGACCTACAATCTCACCAGAGCAGGGAAAAGCAGGGAAAATGGCCACAAATCGTGTTCGTGAACCGAAGCAGAGTTCATGAACCGAAGAAAATTTTTGTGAACTCTTCTGCTTGTGAACCGAGTTGTTCATGAACAGAAGCATTCATGAACCAAGGTATCACTGTACTTTGCTTTATAGATATACCGCACATAAAGATCTACTCCTGAAGAAGTGAGCAGTGATTCGCGAAACGCGTTGAGTTATAGATGCCTGTATATACATTTTATATTTCCTACAACAACACATGTTAATAACTTTAAGCATTTGGACAATATACTGTTTTTATCCATTTAGGCTCCAATGTCTATGTATTTGCTTACGAACTCAATAAATGATGTAAACATGTTTATTTCTACTCATTTTTTGGCCCCCGTTTCCGCCTCAGGTAAAGTCCCATGGGTTATTTTTTCTTTGTTGTATAATTTAGGGATGGAGGTGTGTTATGGGTAGCACCAGACCTGTCCTTTCCTTTTCATCATGCACCTTTTGCCATTGCAACCCATGGCTTTGGGATTTTGTGAGTCGCCAGCCTGCTGGAGTATCTTTGTTGTACCGAATGGAGCTCTATTGGAGATCATTGAGCACAAACTTTTTAATAAATGGTGATATTTAAACGGGCTTCACTATGGCAGTTCTTTTTTTGATCCTTCGGTTTGATATCCTAATCTACTGCTGAGCGGGAATAATTTCTGCTGGATACTGGAAAGTCCAGCCCCTCACGTCTGCCTTTTCTTAAACTCATATAGATGTGATGGTCACGTGCCCAAAATCTTTTGGCCAGAAAGGGTATGTCTTGAACAAACATAGCAATCTCTATGTATAGATATATTTACAAACTATTCAAACAAACAAGGTTAAGACAACACACAGTGATCCAATAATTACCATATATTATATTCCACATTCAATTTTAATTATTTCTACCCAACTCCTATTCATCTAAATTAGTGGTCTCCAAACTGTGGCCCTGGGGTCAGATGAGGCCCTTTGCTTGCCTTTAACTGGCCCTTGGGGCGCAATTCCTCTCACTAATGTGATGCTGGCCAGCAGACAGGCAGCTCTCACAACACAAAAGCTATTTTTTCAGGTACGCTCACGTTTGCATTGTCAAAAATACCTATTGTTTGTATTATTATTACAGTGCTTGCATACATTATTATTATTATTATAATGCTTACAATGCTTATGTTAAAAAATTAAGTGTATTCTGTGACTATAGGTCTCCATTAACAATATGGTTTTTTAATATACACTACATTCCCTTTTTAATTACTTTAATTATTTTTTTGTTGAGTTTCTCACATGCATGCCGGAGTGTTTTCTGTCTGAGTAGGCCATCACTCGGTGGCTCACTGCCACAGACAGCCAGAGTGTTCTTCCCAGATAATCATCTCACCATGACCTGCACATACCTGCTCATAGTTTTGTTGCAGAAATATGTTAATAATGTAAAAAAGTATCCACTTGAACCAAGTATTTCTAAATCCCTGAGCTGATGGACCGAATAATGAGACAAAAGATGTCAGGGCAGAATGACCCTCAAAGATACATTCCAATCACACATCTAACTTTTAACTCATTCTGGCCACCAACCACTTGTTTGTTTCTGTGGATGGCTAAATCCCTATGGCTGTAGTCTCATCTTCTGGGTAATGCTGAATCTGGGGGAACCGGAGTCTTAACACTCTCTAAAATATAATCCATCAAATATTAGCTCATAAACGCCAGTTTGAAGAGCTGAAGATCACAATGGACAGGCTTTTGGCAAACTTCAGCAGGCATTTACTGAGCATTTGGTAAGATGCTGCAGAGCTCAGACCAACACCCCTCAAAGATTGTTAATTGCTGCCTGATATCTGCTAAATTCTTATCTAAGTAACATCCAAAACACCCTTTAATGGAACCTAACAAAGGAGCTGCCATTACTGACTTTACTAACTGGCAAGCCATGAACCTGTAACAATCACATGCAAAGAAGGTTTAGGAACTCTAAGGCCTCATACACACGGACGTTTTTTGACGTCTGCGTTTTCTGCAGCTCTCCATGTTAGTCAATGGCCCCATAAAAACGCCGAAGTTTTTGTACTGTAGATGGCGATAGCGTTAGTGAGCTGAAACTAGAACCCACGGCCAGCGCGTTCTGAGGCTGTAACGTTTTGGCGTTTTTTGACGCCGACGTCGCAAAATGCTCACTAACGACAATTATCACGTTTTTTGACGCCCATGTTTTTAGGTTGAAAAATAGCAGAGGGGTGATTTAAAAAAAAAAAAAAAACGCCTATTGATGCCAACGCTCACTAACGCTGAAGCATAACGCTGAAAAATGACAATTTTTTTTTCTATGACGTTGGGCCCGACGTTTTGTTTATTTTTTAAGAAACGTCCATGTGTAGGAGACATTAATCTATGCATGCCTGGTCCATATCAGTGACTTACCAAGTAGTAAAGCAAGGATAAGAATGACAGACCTGGAGCATGCACAATGTCTGCAAGAGGAAGAGGCAATACTAGGAGCCAATCAGGTATGCTGCACTTCTGATGAGAAGCGCTCTGTCACACCTATGAAGTGTTTTCTGTTGATTGCATTGTGATATATTATGTTAACTGTGTCTTATATATGCTGACATCTTTTTAAAAAACTGGAAAACATCCTCTGTGTTGCATTTATGTGAAGTATAATTGTGTTGGATTCAACAGTTGCCCGCGGATGGTGTAAAGTCAACAAATGACCATACTGTCCGGACAGACTGGGGTTTATTTACTAAAGCTGGAGAGCGCAAAATTAGTCTCACTTCTGCATAGAAGCCAATCAGCTTCCAGGTTTTATGGCCAAAGCTTAATTGAACAAGCTGAGGTGAAAAGCTGATTGGTTTCTCTGCAGAAATGAGACTAATGTTGTGCTCTCCAGCTTTAGTAAATAAACCCCATTGGGTCTGTGGAGGTAAGTCTGTTCCAAAAAAGCAACCCTGGTTAGACTGACAGCTAAGATTGGACTAACACAATTTCCTTTGTGAAACTTACTTTTTTTCAACCTTAATAAGTTGATGGTGATGGCTAGATGTTTAATAGTAAGATTTGTCACCAGGGCTGTATTTACAATAATAGCTTTTACTGGCCAGTGGCTAAAGCAGCAGATAATGATATAGGCTCACTGGTCATTATATTAGCTACACCTTGCTAGTACCGGTTTGGACCCCCTTTTGCCTTCAGAACTGACTTTATTCTTGCTGGCATAGATTCAACAAGGTGTTGGAAACATTCCTCAGAGATTTTGGTCCATAGTGACATGATAGCCTCACGCAATTGCTGCAGATTTGTTGGCTGCACACCCATGATGGAAATCTCTCACTCCACCACATCCCAAAGGTGCTCTATTGGATGAGATCCGGTGACTGTAGATGCCATTGGAGTGCAGTGACCTCATTGTCATGTTCAGGAAACCAGTTTGAGATGATTTGAGCTTTGTGACATGGTGCATTATCCTGCTGGAAGGAGCCATCAGAAGATGGGGACACTGTAGTCATAAAGGGATGGACACGCCCAGCAACAATACCCAGGTAGGTTGTGGTGTTTAAACAATGCTTAATTGGTACTGTCGCATCTGAAATCAAGACTCATCAGACCAGGCAATATTTTTCCAATCTTCTATTATCCAATTTTGGTAAGCCTGTGTGAATTGTAGCCTCAGTTTCCTGTTCTTAGCTGACATGAGTGGCACCCGGTGTTGTCTTCTGCTGCTGTAGACCATCTGTTTCAACACAATGTGTTGTGCATTCAGAGATGGTATTCTGCATACCTTGCTGGTAACGAGTGGTTATTTGAGTTACTGTTGCCTTTCTATCATCTTGAACCAGTCTACCCATTCTCCTTTGACCTCTGCCATTAACAAGGCATTTTCATCCACACAACTGCTGCTCACTGGATATTTTCTCTTTTTCAGACCATTCTCTGTAAACCCTAGAGAGGGTTGTGCGTGAAAATCCCAGTAGACCAGCAGTCTTTGAGACACTCGGACCAACCCCTCTGGCACCTACAACCATTCCACGTTCAAAGTCACTTAAATCCCCTTTCTTGCCCATTCTGATGCTTGGATTGATCTTCAGCAAGTCATCTTCACCACGTCTAGATGCCTAAATGCGTTAAGTTGCTGCCATGTGATTGGCTGATTAGCAATCTGTGTTAACAAGCAATTGAACAGGTGTACCTAATAAAGTGTCCGGTGAGTGTGTGTGTGTATATATATACAGTATCTCACAAAAGTGAGTACACCCCTTACATTTTTGTAAATATTTTATTATATCTTTTCATGTGACAACACTGAAGAAATGACACTTTGCTACAATGTAAAGTAGCGAGTGTACAGCTTAAATAACAGTGTAAATTTGCTGTCCTCTCAAAATAACTCAACACACAGCCATTAATATCTAAACCGCTGGCAACAAAAGTGAGTACACCCCTAAGTGAAAATGTCCAAATTAGCCATTTTCCCTCCCTGGTGTCATGTGACTCGCTAGTGTTACAAGGTCTCAGGTGTGAATGGGGAGCAGGTGTGTTAAATTTGGTGTTATCGCTCTCACTCTCTCATACTGGTCACTGAGAGTTCAACATGGCACCTAATGGCAAAGAACTCTCTGAGGATCGGAAAAAAGAATTGTTGCTCTCCATAAAGATGGCCTAGGCTATAAGAAGATTGCCAATACCCTGAAACTGAGCTGCAGAACGGTGGACAAGACCATACAGTGGTTTTACAGGACAGGTTCCACTCAGAACAGGCCTCGCCATGGTTGACCAAAGCAGTTGAGTGCACATGCTCAGCGTCATATCTAGAGGTTGTCTTTGGGAAATAGATACATGGGTGCTGCCAGCATTGCTGCTGAGGTTGAAGGGGTGGGGGGTCAGCCTGTCAGTGCTCAGACCATAAGCCACACAATGCATCAAATTGGTCTGCATGGCTGTCATCCCAGAAGGAAGGCTCTTCTAAAGATGATGCGCAAGAAAGCCCGCAAACAGTTTGCTGAAGACAAGCAGACTAAGGACATGGATTACTGGAAACATGTCCTAAGGTCTGATAAGATCAAGGTAAACTTATTTGGTTCAGATGGTGTTAAGCATGTGTGGTGGCAACCAGGTGAGGAGTACAAAGACAAGTGTGTCTCGTCTATAGTCAAGCATGGTGGTGGGAGCGTCATGGTCTGGGGCTGCATGAGTGCTGCCGGCACTGGGGAGCTACAGTTCATTTAGGGAACCATGAATGCCAACATGTACTGTGACATACTGAAGCAGATTATGATCCCCTCCCTTCAGAGACTGGGTCGCAGGGCAGAATTCCTACAAGATAACCACCCCAAACACACCTCCAAGACAACCACTGCCTTGCAAAAGAAGCTGAGGGTAAAGGTGATGGACTGGCCAAGCATATCTCCAGACCTAAATCCTTTTGAGCATCTGTGGAGCATCCTCAAATGGAAGGTGGAGGAGTGCAGCTCTGTGATGTCATCATAGAGGTGTGGAAGAGGGCTCCAGTGGCAACCAGTGAAGCTTTGGTGAACTCCATGCCCAAGAGGGTTAAGGCAGGGCTGGAAAATAATGGTGGGCACACAAAATATTGACATTTTGGGCCCAATTTGGACATTTTCATTTAGGGGTGTACTCACATTTGTTGCCAGCGGTTTAGACATTAATGGCTGTGTGTTGAATTATTTTGAAGGGAAAGCAAATTTACACTGTTATACAATCTGTACACTCACTACTTTACATTGTAGCAAGCAAAGTGTAATTTCCTCAGTGGTGTCACGTGAAAAGATATAATAAAATATTTACAAAAATGTAAGGGGTGTACTCACTTTTGTGAGATACTGTATATATATATATATATATATATATATATTACGAATAGAATATATAATAGTGAGATTTTAATGCTACCAAAACAGTTAAAAGAGTTACACGACAATAAAAAATGCAAAAATTTTATTGTACATACAGTAATAGTTAAAAACAAATTCAAAGTTTAAAAGCATGTAAATCAACTGTATACATTGATCATATATATGGATACATATATATCCCAAAAGGTCACACTATATAGAAAAGTGTGAAGATGCACCTACTGACGTGTGTCAACCTCCGTTATCTTCTTCAGAAAAGAAAAGACCAATATATTACAAAAACAGTACAAGGAAATAAACACATTGAAATAATTTAGAATGAAAGCAATGTCATAGCATTGTACAAAATGAACAGAAAACTTATAATATAGCTGACGAAGGCCAACCCACACCTATGCAGCATCCAGATGCCCAAGGGAAATCAAATGCACCAGGAAGGTAAGATTCAAGGGGCACACTGCCACAGAGCAAACATTCAACCAATGAATTAAATAAAACAAAACAAAAAAACCTTATATAGCATCAGAGGAAAAAGTAAGACCCAAAAATGTATATAATCCAATAAGACTTACATGTGGCAGAGTCAGAGAATACTAAAGGTGAACAGGATAGATAAAGATCCAATACAGATCTCATTGGATGGTATAGGCAGGGTGCGCTGTATATGGGATTAATCTCAAATCAGGGCATACCTATGAATAGTGTTGAGCGAACCCGGACTGTAAAGTTTGGGTCCGTACCGAACTTTTGGGTGTCCAGGACCCGGACCCGAACCCGGACTTTTCAAAAAAAGTCTGGGTTTGGGTCCGGGGTTCTGGTATTTTACTCCACGTGTTGAGAAGCTGCCAAGGGCAGCCAATCAACAAGTGTTTCACTGGTTTTCCCTAGAAGCCATCACAGCCATGCCCCGAAGATCCCTTTTGGTCACTTTGTGAACAACTAACCGACGGGAACCGTCGAAGAGTTGTGCACCTCATTTTATGGTCTTGGGGCCTGGGTTTGGGTCTGAAAAAAACTTTTCAGGCCCAAGCCCAGGCCCAGGACCTGTGGGTTTTCAAGCCATGCCTGGGTTTGAAATGTCAGGCCCAAGCGAGTTGTGATAAGTATCCATACGGGACTAAACTCTAATTAGGGTATATGTCGCGTGGGACGGATATGGTAGGTTACTCTAGACATAACCTAGAAATAGATAGGACAAGTGGAAATCATAAGAGACTGAGACGGTGTACATTC
>BLSH010447839.1:269973-283651 GCA_018402905.1 Glandirana rugosa | reverse complement strand
GAACCCCGGACCGAACCCGAACGATTTTTGAAATGTCCGGGTCCGGGTCCGTGCCACGGACACCCGAAAGTTCGGTACGGACCCGAACGTTACAGTCCGGGTTCGCTCAACACTACTGTTCTACAATCATCTGGAAACTGTGTGTTAAACTTTAACTAAAACCGGGAGAACCCATACTACTGTTCTACAATCATCTGTAAACTGTGTGTTAAACTTAAACTAAAACCGGGAGAAGCCATATCCCTGTTCTATAATCATCTAAAAACTGTGTGTGAAACTATAGCAGAGAGAAGAACAGTGATATGGGTTCGCTCTGCTATAGTTTAACACACGGTTTTTAGATGATTTTAGAACAGTGATATGGGTTCGCCCGGTTTTAGTTAAAGTTTAACACACAGTTTCCAGATGATTGTAGAACAGTAGTATGGGTTCTCCCGGTTTTAGTTAAAGTTTAACACAGTTTCCAGATGATTGTAGAACAGTAGTATGGGTTCTCCCGGTTTTAGTTAAAGTTTAACACACAGTTTCCAGATGATTGTAGAACAGTGATATGGGTTCTCCCGGCTTATTTATACTTTTTTCACACAGTTTGAAGATGATTTTAGAACAGTAATATGGCTTCTACCGTTAATTAATACTTTTCAGACACAGTTTGAAGATGGTCCACATCCACCTCCATTTTTGATTTTTTTTAAAAAATGCTTTTAGTTATTCTAGGACTTTCCAGGTCTTTTTTACAGCCATTTTTGTGCCTCGGGTCCCCATTGATTTCAATGGGGTTCGGGACTTTGTCCCGAAGTTCGGCCGAACCAGCAGAACCTGAACTTCCAGAAGTTCGCTCAACTCTACCTATGAACCAAGATATAGAGCCAAGCAATATAGTGCAATGTAACTGTAAAAATAAATACACAGTTCAAGGGCAAGGAATAGGAAAAGATCTAGGGATATATCCCTACCTATAGCTGTAGTACTGGAAGAGATAGACCTCTAGGGATGTTTTAGTATTCCAGTCAAAATGCAACAAGACTTTCATGTTATAGTGGTGAAGGTCTCATTTCCATTTGACAAATCTATATGCAAATAAAATATCCATGCAGGAATTGGTGCCCCATAAAAGATCTTTCTAACAATTCAAACAAACAATACTGGGATTATATATTCCATGTATCATACATGTCACACTGAATATCTGATGTGTCTCAGATCAATGCAGTCCCAGGAAAAGTTCCATTAACCACTTCAGCTCCGGAAGGATTTACCCCCTTAATGACCAGGCAATTTTTTGCAATACAGCTCTGCGTCGCTTTAACCACTTCCCACCCGGCCACTGCACATATACGGCCGGGTGGGTGCTTCCTCCTTTTGAGTGGACGTTCCTTCAGAAGGAGCGGGATGCCCGTGCAGCAGTGCGATCCCGATGCATTTGTGTCACCCAGACACAGCACATCTAAGATCAGCAGGAGGGCTCTGTGATTAGCCCTCTTGATCACATGATGGCTGTGTCCAATCACAGCCATCATGTGATGTATACATGAAGCTGGTTGCTAGGCAATCGGCTCTCCCTCTCCTCAGACGGAAGTTGCCAGTGAGGAGAGGGAGAGCGGATTGCTGCAGCTGGCAGTGATCAGTGTGTATGAGCTGTTTTTTATAGCTCTTTATACACTGATCACTGCCCCAGTGTCCTTACACAGTGCAATCATCCTAAACATGTCCCCAGTGTTCCCACACATGTCCCCACACTTGCCCCCCCCCCCACAGTGTCACCCCACAGTGTCCAAACACAATAAAAACATCGGTCCCACTGTCTCAGTAAAATCACCTGTCCCAATGATCTTCTGCACACACACATGTCCGTGTGATCATCTGCGCACATCTGTACATGATTATCTGTGTACATCTGTCCGTGATCACACAAACCAATTATTATACACTTATTCAGTTTTTTTTTTACCAAAGACATGTAGCAGAATACATTTTGGCATAAATTTATGTCAAAATTTGATTTCATTGAATTTCTTTTAAAACAGAAAGTAGAAAATATTGGGGTTTTTTTTTCAAATTTTTCGCTCTTTTTCAGCTTATATCGCAAAAAATAAAAAATGCAGTGGTGATTAAATACCACCAAAGAAAGCTCTATTTGTGTGAACAAAATGATAAGAATTTTATTTAGGTACAGTGTAGCATGACCGCGCAATTCTCATTGAAAGTGCGAGAGCACAGAAAGCTGAAAACTGTTCTGGGAAGGAAGGGGGTGAAAGTTCCCAGTATTAAAGTGGTTAACTGAAATTGCACAACCGTGCGACACTGTACCCAAACAAAATGTATGTCCTTTTTCCCCCACAAATAGAGCTTTCTTTTGGTGCTATTTCATCACCTCTGCGTTGTTTTTTTTTTGCGCTATAAACAAAAAAAGACTGACAATTTTGAAAAAAAACAATATGTTTTACTTTTTGCTATTATACATATCCATAAAAAATATATAAAGAAAAACGATTTTCTTCATCAGTTTAGGCCAATATGTATTCTTCCGCATATTTTTGGTAAAAAAAATCACAATAAGCGTATATTGATTGGTTTGCGCAAAAGTTATAGCGCCTAAAAAATAGGGGATAGATTTATGGCATTTTTATTATTAATTGTTTTTTTTAATAGCAATGGCAGTGATCAGCAATTTTTAGCAGGACTGTGACATTGGGGCGGACAGATCTGACACTTTTGACACTTTTTTGGGACCAGTGACATTTATACAGCGATCAGAGCTAAAAATATCCACTGATTACCGTATAAATGACATTGGCAGGGAATGGGGTTAACATTAGGTGACGATCAAGGGGTTAGGTGTTCCCTAGGGAGGTGTTTCTAAATGTGGGGGGAGTGGACTGACGGGGAGTAGAGAGAGATCGTTGTTCCTAATCACTAGGAACAGACAATATCTCCACTACAATGTCAGAATGAGGATCTGTTTGTTTATATTAACGGATCCCCGTTCTGGCTCTCTGTGGAGCGTTTGCGGATGGCCAGCGGACACCGGCCATGCGCATTGGCTCTGGGGACACTCCTGCTATACACATTAAAGGGACCGCCGTACCGGTATGGCGATTTGCGCAGCCAAGCCAACCTACGGCAGTATAACTGCGGCGGCTGGTCGACAAGTATTAAAAAATGACTAGGCCTTCTGTTACCGTAAAATACATTTGAAATAAAAAAAAGAATGAAACTGCTGGTAGCAACAAAAAAAATTCCATTTCCCTCCTTAATGTCACTAAATCCACATCATAAAAAAACTGTCAATAAATGGTGTATTACATGCTGTTCATACTCACCCAGTCACTATGGGATTCATTTTCTGTAATGTGCAAACAACCTGGTTGATCCTGCTGTTCTTTATCTCCACCTTCTGTCCATGTCCCCAATTCAGCTGGGCATTTTGCAGAGCAGTGTCGGCAATTCTGCACATGCTCAGTTTTCAGTGAGTTTCTATGCTGAGCATTTCCTCCCTACCACATATGAGCAGCACATGTGACTATAGAGTCACACATGTGGGTGTAAGCACAGTGGTAAATGCCCACTCACTCCCTCCTCCTCCATGCCCACTAACAGCTAAAGACAATGGGATATTACAGGTAAATTAATGGAGGCTTCACCTCCCTCTTATTCTAAAACACAGGCAGGAGGGGTGTGATACAAATTAATCATTTATAAAATTAATTTATAAAATAATAAAAATTTAATTTTAAACATATGTATATTTGTATGACAATTTGAAACAGTTTATTGATATTATTCATTTATTTTTACTTTATTTTATTTTATATATTTTTTACTCTGTATTCCAAAGGCTACTTTTTTTTGAACATGTAGCCACCAGCAGAGGACTAGAAGCTCCCCCTGCTTATGTTTCCCTGCAGACAAGCTGGGAAAGAACTGGGTCATGTGACAGCTGGATATTTCCCTACAGAAATAGGGACAATGTAAATTAAACAGTGTGTATTTGGTATCACTTTAATGGGCACTAAAATTTACATGTACCAAAGGTACCTTGTCTGCCTGAGCTCGCTACATGATCAATACTTTATGAAGACTTTGGGCTTCATGTATAATGGGTGATGAATTGTGTATGGTAACCTCAAAACAACCATTTAGCTTCTTCCTTTTCATCATAGCATGACACGGGGGAATCTGATTGGTCCCTAGAAAACAAAAAAAGTAGCAGTACTGTACTCATAGTTGAGGCCCCTTATGTGTCCTGAAAAGGCAGCAGTTCTAAAAAATGTACCTTCTGCACCAACCATGCTGGATCCATTGAACATTGGGCATCCCTCATTTGACTTCAATGACAGCAAATGTAATGCCTAAATTTAAACAAAGAACACATATGTCCCTTAACCAAAACTGCTCTACACATTATTTGATTAGGCTTAATGTGAATTAACTTCTTCGGTAATCAATCTTCTTATACCAGGAAGGGCATCAGGTTGTACATTAGGAGTTCATGCTTGTCACCATTAACATTGTTTAGTTTTTAGATTTTTCCCTAATTAAGGCCAGTTCCCACCAGCAACTTCAAAAAAATCACCCCATCCCTTTCATAAGAGTTGCTGCTGCTCTTCTAAATTACTTTTGATCTCCATACTGATTAAATTAGGTTTCTGGGCCTCAAGTGAAATCTCGGGGAAATTATCTAGAAATCATGAAATCAATTCATTTACGCTGCTTTAGCCTTTTATAATTTGGCCTCAGAGAGGGATGGCCAAACAAGTGCAGACCCTATGAAAGTGTGCAGCCTGGGATGGCTTGCCAGCCTCCCAACTGCCTTTGAGAACCATCTGGGTCAATTTCCTTCCAAGTTAATGAAATGCAAATATACATTCCAGCAGTTCTTCAGCTGCAGGCTGCCCAGTTCATTAGCATGACAGAGGCTGAGAGATGAGGCCTGACCCTGTGCACTTCCCCTCAATCTCATTAAGTTGTAACTCTATCGTCGCCACATTCATGGTGTCTATTGACGTTGAAAGGCGTCTTTATCCTAAACTAGCTAAATTCACATTCAGTGTCTTTTTTTCAGGCCTACTTCTCTTCTTATATCCACATGAAACTGAACCAACTGTGGCTGCATTTGTAGCATTTAAAAATCAGGCTAATTGGCTCTATACTGCAAACATCAATTTTTGTTATTTATATTTGTATTATTATTAAAGGCATTATCTGACACTCTCATTGTCTAATTTTAACAAAAAATTGCAGTAAAATGAAAATACTAGTTTATATTATGTTTTTGAGCAATTCAGAAGAGATTCGACTACCACTTTTAATCAAAGGGAAACAAATGGCCATAAATCAGTGTTTAAATTTTGTTGATACTGATACTACCCCATTGGCTTGGTCTATTTTAAAACTGAAGTTCAGGCACAAAAACTAACTTTCCTCTGCATGTATCTCTCAATAGCCATAAAAAATATAACTCCATGTTGCAATAAATACATTGCATTTTAAGTGCAAACAAAGTCCATCAACCCCCAAAATAATATATATATCCAAATGACGGAGGAGCGGTGCGGCTCTCGTTCTGGGTGGACGTCATACAACGGTGCAAAAGAACGGGCGCTCCTGCACACCCGCCGGGGCGAGCAGCGTGGTGATCGCACCTGCGCCGTGTTGCTGGGACACAGCGCGACCCCGATCTCTGTAAAGAGCCAATGACGCAGCTCTTTAACCATGTGATCAGCTGTGCCCAATCACAGCTGGTCATGTGAAAATGCGTAAGTGTCGGTAACTGGCTCTCCTCGCCTCACACTGATAGTGTGTGTGGCGAGAAGAGCCGATCAGCGGCATCTCCTTGCAGGGGAGAACAGGGCAGGTAATCAGGGCACTGATCATCATTGCCCTGATTACAGTAAAGCCCCAGCAGTGCCATCAATCAGTGCCCATGAGTGCCCATCAGTACACAAATTAGTGCCCATCAGTGACACAAACCAATGGCCATTACTTATGCCAGTCAGTGCTGCCTTTTAGTGCCCATTAGTGCCTGCTCATCAGTGCTGCCCATCAATTCCCATCAGTGCTGCCCATCAGTGCCCATCAGTGCCGCACATTAGTGCTGCCTGTCCATGCTGCCTCTCAGTGCCCACCAGTGCTACCTATCAGTGCCCACCAGTGCGGCATAATAGTGCCTCTTCATTAGTGCCCATAAGTGCTGCCTCATCAGTGCCCATAAGTGCCACCTCATCAGTAACCATCAGTGCAGCCTATCAGTGCCCATCAGTGCTTCCTTATCAGTGCATATCAGTGCAGGAGGAAAAATACTAATTTACAAAATTTACTGACAGAAACTAAGAAAAACTTTTTTAAAAAAAATAAAAACCCAGCAGTGATTAAATAACACCAAAATAAAGCTCTATTTTTGTGAAGAAAATTACTAAAAATTCATATGGTTACAGTGTTGTATGACCACGCAATTGTCGTTCAAAGTGTGACAGCGCTGAAAGCTGAAAAATGGCCTGGGCAGGAAGGGGGTGAAAGTGCCCAGTATTGAGGTGGTTAAAGCAGAGACATTGGGGAAATAATGGTGGTGGTTGCTATTTTTTATGGCATACAATGTTAGCGCAATGGTTTATCTCATATATTTAATTCAGCCTTTCTCAACCTTTTCAACACAGAGGAACCCTTGAATTAATTATTCGTTCTCGGGGGAAACCCTGCTAAGAATTAAATATCTACAACTCATGATATTTTAGTGTGATGGTCAATGGGAAGAATGCTCCTTACACTTGTGGTCACTGGGAAAAATTACTCCCTTACAGATAGCTAAAAAGATCCATCGTGTCATTGGGAATTTATCTGAGAGGTAGAAATTGACCATTGCTCAAGGAACCCCTAGCAACCTCTGGAGGAGCCCTAGGATTCCACGGAACCCTGGTAACATTGTTAGAACGGCCGAACTGAGCCAGCACCACATCCCAGAATCAAACTAGAGTAGCACCAAGAAATAGAGAACATTGGGACTTTTTAAGTGCTGGTGTAACCCTTAACTGAAAAGACACATCCAATACTAGAATTTAAAACATACAAAATGTATTGATAGGTATATGTTAAAAACAGCATTAGGTTGACTCCACTGTATTGGTGGAGATCTAAACATGATAACCACAACAACAATACATAAATGGTATGACTGTAATTTTCCGTCTGTACCCAGTATTAGGACAGTGTACCAGTTCATGGACAAAACTTTATACCCCAGAGACCTGACAGACTCAATTAGAATGATGATAGGCCAAGGGTAGGAGAGTTGATGAACTCCAATCTCACGGAGTGGTGCAGTGATCATGTCAGGCTGACGCATTTCGCCCTGGAAGGGCTTCCTCAGGGGATCATAACGAGGATCGGGGGATATAGACACTAAGAATGATAAATACAAAAATCAAAAAAAAGAGAAAGTACAAGTATACAGAAAAAATGTATATCATAATTGTATACAGCTGTGTTACAGCAATCTTACACTTAAGATATCACCAGACATGTAGATATTGCCTTAATAAACATTCTAGGTAAATTACAAACACATTGCCAAATATGTACCTGAAGATAAAAAGTGAGCATATGAGGATGGAGGCTTCCAAACAAAGGAGATAAAAATGGCTAAAGATGTAAAGAAGGGCTTTCCAGTTGAGGGGGGGGGGCAAATATCAAATCACTACAGGAAGACCTGGCTGGATGCCTATTTCCCTGTGGACCATGAAGAGTACAAAATTGGTTGTATTCAATAGGAAGGGCACCTGGATGACATCTAATCTGCAGGCCCAAATCAAATGGAAAGGAGAGAAGCAGCTAAAGAGGCCAGGGTATACCCGGACTACGTATCTGTAAATGAAAAATACAAAATACCATGGAACCCTGGTTGAGAAACTCTGATCGAATTAATGGCAATTAACCCATCGGGAGTCGGTGAGCAGGGGCACATAAGGAGGGGAGCATGGCACTGAATTGCATAATATGCTCACTAACGACTCAAGCTAACCAAGCTAATATCAGCACGGGCTGCACTTGAAGATTTCTTCAACTATTGACACTACATCAGTATACCAGTATATGTACACTCGTTGAATCTATATGAACTTTTCATTGTTTAATTTTTTTTCATTTATTTATGTGCATTTTCGTGTTGCATTTCGTTTTGGAAGTTTTAGGAACGCCAGCATTTTGAATTCAACAGATTTTTATTAACTTTTAACAATGAAAGAAGACAGTATACATCATAGATATCCAAGGTTTGACCTCCCTGTATGGAGATATTTAGAGCAATAGAACATAAACACGAAAACCTGGGAGAGATATAACAAGTTCAATCTAAAATTGTCGGTTATGATTCCTTAGGGAGTGTATATATCCAGTAACATCTTTATTGTAAAAATATACTGTATATGGTAACAGAGAGGAAAAAAAAAGGAGAAGGAGAGACAATAAAGTGCACGGTAAGTACTAGGACCTCATCTGAGAACTATATAGAGTTTTACTGAGCTCCTATCCTAAAGTGTTGCCATATTGACCATCTATTGTGGAACTGTACTTGGGTGCCCATTTTATAGGCCATCATTCGCTCAAAGCAATGAATGGTATCCATGTGATTCTTAACCTCAGAAATGTTTGGGATTTGTGGAGATTTCCAGTTTCTTGCAAGCAGGGTACGGGCCACTGAGAAAATATTTAAAGGGGCATATCTCACCTGAGGGTGAAACCCTTCCAGATTAACACTAAGCCAAGCTTGTGCCATATTTGCTTTAGTAAGGACACCAGTTACTGCAGAAATAAGCTTAAAAACAGAGTTCCAATAGCTTCTCAGGCTGCGGCAAGACCACAACATGTGTTTTAGTGTTCCTACCTGTCTACAGCCCTTCCAACAGGTATTATCCCTAGATATGGAAACTTTAAACATGGTATAAAGGGCTAAATAACATCATAGATGGATGTTTTTGGGCAATTTTCCAAAGGCTTGCACACTTGGAGCAGGAGTAATTGAGTTGGATAGCTTTTAACCATTGACCCTTAGACAAGGAGATATTGAGATCTTCCTCCCACTTGATTAAAGGAGATGTTTTAAGAAAGGTCATTTTTGATTGTAGGGTATTGTATAAAAGGGAAATCCCCTTATTCTTGGATGGGCTTGCAGTCCAAAATGACCACGAGGATTCAGAGCTGGATAGCTCGGCAATTGAGTATTTATGGATACAAACTAGAAGGCTAGCATTTTTATGCAGATTGATCATTTTTAACACTAGATTAGGACAGCACTGTGGTTTCACATATAATTTTGCATTGAAGACCAATTATTGTACTCTCTAGTAGCACAACCAAATTCAATATATCATAAATATAAAAGTGCATAAAATTCTCGAAGCAAAAGTGTCAATAACAGTGAAGTCCATATAATGTTCATAAACCCATGCACACATCAATCCATAATATCTTCATGAACTTGAACAATTAATATCCTTATTCGGATATTTGTGCAATTCTCCAATCCTCCACCGCGGTGTAAATAGTTTATATTGCTCACTTATGTCACCACACTTAACAGAAATAATTGCCTCTCACTTTACTGATTGTCAAAAAAGGCATTCGAGAGGATCCTCTTTCATCCAGCTCTGTTCCTTTAAGAAATCGTGATCAGCTCCCCATAATCTCCATCCTTATATTTAAAGGTCTTGATCTAATATGAATGAACGTCCCCTGTGTGTAACAGGTGGGTGCCACCTTCAATAAATGTCCCCTCCCCCATATGCAGTCTGATGTTTACAAACACACATGCTTCATACATAACATAACAATGATACAAACTACAGCTGGAGGTCTCATTCACCGCCTCGGATGGAGGAGAACAGCCGCCATAACACTTCACAACGCCCACAGACTTCCTGCCAATTCTGCCAATCAGTAAAACTAGAGGCAATATTTTTGGTGAGTGTGGTGACATATGGGATCAGTATACATTATTTGTACAAATACATGTACTATTGCTCAAATATCTAAATATGAATATTGATTGTTCAAGTTCATGAATGTATCCCGAATTGATGTGTGCATGCGTTTATGAACATTATATGGACTTCACTGGTATTGACAATTTTGCTTTGGGTGTTTTATGCACTTTTATGTTTATGGTATATTGAATTCGGTTGCGCAACTAGAGACTACAATAATTACTCTTATTCTCTTTTTATTTAAAGTGATACTAAAGTCTCTTTTTTTCTTTAAAAATAACAAACATGCTATACTTACCTGCTATGTGTAGTGCTTTAGCACAGAGCAGCCTGGATCCTCCTGTTCTTGGGTTCCTCTTCGGCTCTCCTGACCCTTCCCTCCTGTTGAGTGCCCCCACAGCAAGCAGCTTGCTATGGGGGCACCCGAGCTGCAGCTCTGTGTGTCCATTCAGACACGGAGCTGCGGTTCTGCCATGACCCCTCTCTCCTCATTGTCTAACTGACTTTGATTGACAGCAGCAGGCACCAATGGTGCCGCTGCTGTGTCTCAGCCAATCAAGAGGGAGAGTCCTGGACAGCCGATGCACTAGTGCACATTGCTGGATCAAGATGGGGCTCAGGTAAGTATTAGGGGGGCTGATGGGGGCTGATGCACACAGAAGATTTTTTATTTTAATGCATAGAATGCATTAAGATAAAAAAAAAATCTGCCTTTAGAATTACTTTAATTTTATTTTGAATATTTTGTAGTGGCAGCAATCTTAAAAGGATTACACTGTATTATTATCATTTAATTTTTTTTTCCTAAGCACAGGGTATTAAGAGGTTGTAAGGCAGGTTTACTGCATTAGCAAGGTCTCACACAGGCAACAATTTCAAAGCCGACTGGGGTTTCAAGATGTGCTGTTCAAGCTTTTTTGAAGAAGCACAAAGAAACGGGCAATGTTGAGGACCATAGACACAGTGGTCAGCCAAGGAAACTTAAAGTGTCATTAAACCCACATCAATAAATGGTGTATTACATGCTGTTCATACTCACTAAGTCACTATGATATTTGTTTTCTGTATTCTGCATAAAACCTGCTTGATCCTGCTGCTCTCTATCTCCCTCTTCTGTCCATGTTCTCACTGCAGTTGGAGATTTTTCAGCTGTACTGGCAGCTCTGCACATGCTCAATTTTCAGTGAGTTTTTATGCTGAGCATTTCCTCCCTATCACATATCTGAGCAACCCATGTGATTATAGAGTCAGACATGTGGGTGTATACACAGCGGTAAATGACAGGCCCTCCCTCCCTCCTCCTCCATGCCCACTAACCAGCTAAACACAATGGGGGTGGGATATTACGTCTTGATTGATCTAGGCTTCACCTCCTTCTTATGCTAAGACACAAACTTGGAGGGGCGTGACACAGCTTGTGACCGGCAGAAATCCACACACATTTTTTTTGTAATTAACATAATTACAGTGCCATCATCGTCATACAGAAAGAGATGAAACAATGTAAATTAACCTGCTTGCCGACTGTATAACATAGATATAAGTGGCAAGGCAGCTCGGCTGAGCCAGATCATGTACCTAGTATGTGATCTGACACCTCCAGGTAGGGGGCGCAGCGATCTGGCCATGCTGTGATGATACACAGCAGATGTCAATCACCGGGTGCCAGCCAATGGATTACCACTGGCACCCAGCGAACGTCATGAAACAAGGCAGAGCACTATCCTGTCAGCAGGGAAATAATAGATTTTCTTTCCCCACAAAGCAGGGAATTAAAGCGGAGTTCCACCCAAAAGTGGAACTTCCAATTTAAGGGAAGGTGACCCCCTGACATGCCACAATTGGCATGTCATCTTTTTGGGGGGGCAGCAGGGACCCTGTTTTCACAGGATCCCAGCTGCACTTCTTCTCCTGGCTCCGCAGCATAGGAAGGAAGTTAATCTCTCCCCCCTCCCTCTCGGCGATCTTCTGGGACATGTCACAAGTTCCAGAAGATACACCAGCCATTCACAAAGTGTGGCGCATCTCGCGCATGCACAGTGCGCACCCCGCTTTGAAGCCAAAGTCGGGTGCCCACATTTGCGATGCTGGCGCTGCACAAAGGAGGGGGAGAAGAGTGACACTGCGGACAGCCACATCGCTGGAGCATGGAACAGGTGAGTGTCCGATTATTAAAAGTCAGCAGCTACACTTTTTGTAGCTGCTGACTTTTATTAGGGTGGAACTCTGCTTTAAATCCATTACTTCCCTTAGTAAAAGCACCTAACACAGTACACAAAAACACAGGCTAGGCACACACTTAACACTTTGCTTGCCCTAGATGTTTAACCCTTTCTCAGCAAGTGTCATTAGTACAGTGACAGTGCATATTTTTAGCACTGATCACTGTAGTAGTGTCACTGGTTACCAAAAATACAAAGAAGAACTCCAGCCAAAAGTAACACGGTAAAATATGAATAGCCCATTAAAAGATGCAATAACAAAAATAATGTATTTTAGATGGGGTCATATACCACCTATTAAATAGTTTCAATGAAGTCTCTCTAATTGAGACCGAGCAACTGCCCTTTCTAAGATTATCAATCATGATTTACCATTCATTGGTGGTAAAGGAGCAATTTAATTAAGTTTCCCAATAAATCATGGGTTTATCAGGTAGGGAAAGATCATCTATAAATCTGTAATAGCTTGAGATTAAGCTTTTCCCCCTGGGACACGAGATACATGTCTGTTCAAATATAGTGAAAGGGGGCTGAAGGGTAGTGCTATAATATTTTGAAAAAAATTCTTTGATTAGTGTATCATTTCTGTGTTTAGTTGCTGGGAGCTTGTATGTAGATTGTAGCTGTTCAAATGCTCTACACTTTTTGGAGCTGTAGTCATCTTAAACCCACCTGGCAACAAGCCACTACCTTAGCATCTAAGATAGCAGGCAAAGAATTCACCCTAACACCACAGATATGTCTTCTGTACTCTACTATACCTAACATTCCAACAGCATGTAATAGATTAATCCATTCATTATGTAGTGCAATTCAATGGATGATTGCTTTTAACTGGAGAGCTACTTCCCTACCATGGTCTCAAGTATTATCTAGAATGGAGCTCATCAAAATCACTGAACGTATACATTATAGCCTCATACATAATTTAAAAAACTTTTACAAAAAAATTGCGTCATTGGGACACCTCCTAGGAGGATGTAAAATTGGTACTCATATTTATTGCTTCATTTATTCTTAATCCTCCCATTTGTATTTCATGTCATATGTACATTTGCCTAGTCAATATTTAATATCTATACCATACCATGTATTGTAGGCATATACTATTCTGTATTTAAAGTTTGTATGATTGTCTGGCCTTCTAAAGAAAATATAATTTGTAAACAAAAAAAAAAAAGATAAAATAACGAAACCAGCTTTTGCTGCAATATTTTTCTTCAATGCAGTCTTTCGGGCAGCATCATTCAACCCCCTTCCTCTGAACCCAGGTTGTCCTGAACCCACTCAAGCCTGTGATTGGAAAGTAAAAATGGGGTGGTTATGAGTTCCCCAAATTTATTTGTAACTATATATTAATTGTCTATTGCTCTAATACGTTAACCTACTAAAACTCTGATAACAGTAACGATAATAGTACGATAATAAGGTTAGCTTATATACAGTGCCTTTATGTTTACCCTCCTAATTCTTATTTAC
>BLSH010447839.1:228994-258309 GCA_018402905.1 Glandirana rugosa | reverse complement strand
TTTCCCTCTCCCCATTTTTTGTAGGGCACTTGCCCTAGTTTGAAGATGATTTTAGAACAGTTATATGGCTTCTACCGTTAATTAATACTTTTCAGACACAGTTTGAAGATGATCCACATTCACCTCCATTTTTGCATTTTTTAAGTTTTTATTTTTTTAAAAATATTTAAAGTTATTTCCCTGTCCCCATTTTTTTGTAGGGCACTTGCCCTACCCTTACCCCCATTTTACTTCCTTTTGCAGCCCTCTGGGGCTTTCCAGGACTTTCCTACAGCCATTTTTGTGCCTAAAAGTTCGGGTCCCCATTGATTTCAATGGGGTTCGTTGTCCGTGCGATCGTTCGGGTTCCGTCCGGACCCGGACCCGGACTTTGTCCCGAAGTTCGGACGGACCAGCAGAACCCGAACTTCCAGGTGTTCGCTCAACTCTAATCATAAGCTTAATAATATCATACAATGCCAAGCTGTGGTTTCCAAAGTGAGCAAAATCCTTTCTTGTATTAACAGAGGTATGGACTCCAGAGAGAGAGATATCATTTTGCCCCTGTACAAATCATTAGTAAGAACTCATCTGGAATATGCAGTTCAGTTTTGGGCACCAGTTCTCAAAAAGGATATCGGGGAACTGGAGAAAGTGCACAGAAGGGCAACCAAACTGATAAGAGGTATGGAGGAGCTTAGCTAGGAAAGATTAGAGGAGCTTAGATGAATTAGATGATTAGATTAGATGAATTCGATGATTAGATTAGATGAATTAGATAAATTTTTTTTGAGAAGCGGAGATTAAGGAAGGATATGATCAACATGTAAAAATACATAAGTGGTCCTTAGTCCTCATACACATGGGCATTTTTTGATGCCACGTTTTTCTCCATGTTATTCAATGGCCACCTAAAAATGCAGACATTTTTGAGCAGTAGAGGGCGTCGGCGTTAGTGAGCTGTAACTATAACGCGGCACCAGCGCGTTCCGAGGCTGTAACATTTTGGCGTTTTTGGCGCCGACGCCGCAAAACGCTCACTAACGCTCACTAACGTCGTACCGGCATTAACCAGCGTTTTTTTTTTCCAACTCTTTATTTATAAAGAACACACGGGATATACAGGAATCACCATCATGACATGTCTGACCGAATACAATATTAAAAAAGACAAGGCTCAATATCACACAGGTCAATGTTGGACATCGAAAGCTAATAACCGTAGCGGTACAGTTAGGCATTTCGCCCTCAGCTCTAGCAAATCTCTGCATCCCACATGGCATTTTGTGCGGCAAAAATAATAATAGAAAAAAAAACGTGTATCAGTAAATACGGTGTAATCGGAGAGGGCCAAAAACCTCTCTATCAAACGTAGACAGTAATAATAAAAAAAGAAAAAGAAGAGGAGAGGAAAAAGAGAGCAAGAGGAAAAGACAGAGAGAAAGGCAGAAAGAAGTAAAAAAAAAAGGGGGGGCAGGGGGAGAGAGGAGGGGGCAGTGCAGGGCAGGGGCCACCCACCCGCCACTCCAACCAAGCCAGGGACTCGGCATCGCACACCTCTACCCAAGAGGAGTTTAAGTCATCAGTTGCGTGTACTCTTCGGAGTAAACAAACTCGTGCCAGTAGAACCATTTCTTAGTGAATTTCTCCCTGTGGCCCTTTTCTGTGGCCACCAAGTCTTCCATTGCGTTAATTTCCGCTACTTTTCTCAACCAGATGGCCACCGACGGCGGCTGCGACTGCTTCCAAAGCAAGGGGATGCAGCTCTTCACGGCTGTGAGCAGATGGGGCAGGATAGACTTCCTGTATGCCTTACTCGGGATATTGTGGTGGTGCAGGAGGAAAAACCCGGCTCCTTCGGTAGTTCCTGATCCGTGAATTTCTGCACAATGCAGTGGACTTCCGTCCAGTAAGACTGCAGGTGGCGGCACGACCAAAAGATGTGGAGAAGGGAGCCTGTTTCCTCACCACATCTCCAGCACAGGTCCGAGCACCTAGGGGACATTTTGTGGATCTTCACTGGGGTGTGGTACCATCTTGTAAGTACCTTAAACCCCGTTTCCTGGTGTTTGGCACAAATCGAAGTCTTAAAGGTGAACAGGAGGATCCATTAAGCGACGTTTTTGACTCCAACGTTTTCTGGTTAAAAAATAGCAGAGGAATGTTTTTTTTAAAAAACGCCTATTGACGCCAACGCTCACTAACGCTCATTAAAGCTCACTAACGCCGATGCAAAACGCCGAAAAAAACAGCTGATTTTTCCCTGACGTCGGGCCCGACGTTTTGCAAATTTTTTCTCATACGCCCGTGTGTATGAGGCCTTATAGTGAACTTGGTGTTGAGTTATTCACTTTAAAGTGGAGTTCCACCCAAAAATGTAACTTCCGCTTTAAGCACTCCTCGCCCACTTATATGCCACATTTGGCATGTACATATTTTTTGGGGGGGGCGAGTGTGTACCCGCTTTTCAGAGGGACTTCCTGTCCCTCTTCCTCCTTCCATTCCTGTGCCGCCTAGGCGAGTTCTACTCTCCCCCTAGGCAGCTCCTCCCTCCTGGCAATCTTCTGGGACACGTCACAGGTCCAGAAGATTGGCTGGCATGTGCATGTGCGTGCCCGGCCATGAAGCCATGGCCAGTGCCCACACTTGCAATGATGACGCCGTGGGGAGGAGGGGGAGACAAGCGAGACTTCGAGCGCAGCCATCGCTGGACCGTGAGACAGGTAAGTTACTGTTTATTAAAAGTCAGCAACTACACTTTTTGTAGTTTGCTGACTTTTAATAAACTAAAAAAGAGTGGAACTCTGCTTTAAGGTCAGCACAGAGGACAAGGGGGCACTCTTTACATCTGGAGGTTTACATCACCCTCCACGGTGATGGTACCCTGTACTCCCCCCTCCACAGCTTCCTCAGCTTCTCCTCAAGGCCAACCTGATCCACCTCCTGTCCTGATTGGCCGGGAGGAGAAGCCGGAAGACAATATTGAATATTAATTTGCTAGTGTCACAAGTGGGTGGGTTCTGGGGGTGAGTCCATGTAAAGGATTTTTAAGTCCACAGTTTTTCATGTCCCTCTCAGTCTGCGACATGCTGTCACATATTGTGCAGCTATTTTCACCATTGGCTCCTCTTCTCCCAGTAGGGTTTGGAGTTTCCTCCTCTCTTTCGGGTGGGTTCTGGGCACAGTGCCCAACCTTTTTTTTAAAAAAACTCATACAAACATATGAGTCCTGCGCCCTGCAGGGGGGCCGAACGACCCCCTGTTCAGTGCACACCAGAACTTTCGAACATTGCGAAAGTTCGGAACCAAATAACGAACCCCATTGACGTCTATGGGACCAGAACATGACAAATCAAAAGTGCCCATTTTGAAGGCTTATACAGTTGTGCTCATAAGTTTACATACCCTGGAAGAATTTATGATTTCTTGGCCATTTTTCAGAGAATATGAATGATAACACAAAAACATTTCTTTCACTCATGGTTAGTGTTTGGCTGAAGCCATTTATTATCAATCAACTGTGTTTACTCTTTTAAATCATAATGACAACAGAAACTACCCAAATGACCCTGATTAATAGTCTACATACCCTAGTTTGAATGGCTATCAAAGGTAACCATCCTCACCTGTGATCTGTTTGCTTGTAATTAGTGTGTGTGTATAAAAGGTCAATGAGTTTCTGGACTCCTAAGAGACCCTTGCATCTTTCATCCAGTGCTGCACTGACATTTCTGGATTCTGAGTCATGGGGAAAGCAAAAGAATTGTCAAAGGATCTGCGGAAAAAGGCAGCTGAACTGTATAAAACAGGAAAGGGGTATAAAAAGATATCCAATAAATTGAGAATGCCAATCAGCAGTGTTCAAACTCTATTCAAGAAGTGGAAAATGAGGGGTTCTGTTGAAACCAAACCACGGTCAGGTAGACCAACTAGAATTTCAGCCACAACTGCCAGGAAAATTGTTCGGGATGCAAAGAAAAACCCACAAATAACTTCAGGTGAAATACAGGACTCTCTGAAAACATGTGGTGTGGCTGTTTCAAGATGCACAATAAGGAGGCACAATAAGAAAGATGGGCTGCATGGTTGAGTTGCCAGAAGAAAGCCATTACTACGCAAATGCCACAAAGTATCCCGCTTACAATATGCCAAACAGAATAGAGACAAGCCTCAAACCTTCTGCCACAAAGTCATTTGGAGTGATGAGACCAAAATTGAGCTTTTTGGCCACAACCATAAACGCTTCATTTGGAGAGGAGTCAACAAAGCCTATGATGAAAAGTACACCATTCCAATTGTGAAACACATAGGTGGATTGCTAATGTTTTGGGGATGTGTGAGCTACAAAGGCACAGGAAATTTGGTCAAAATTGATGGCAAGATGAATGCTGTATGTTATCAAAAAATACTGGAGGAACATTTGCATTCATTAGCCAGAAAGCTGTGCATGGGACGTACTTGGATATTCCAACATGACAATGATCCAAAACACAAGGCCAGGTCAACCTGTCATTGGCTACAGCAGAATAAATTGAAGGTTCTGGAATGGTCATCTCAGTCTCCTGACATCAATATTATTGAGCCACTCAAGGGAGATCTCAAACATGCAGTTCATGCAAGACAGCCCAAGAAATACCAGGAACTGGAGGCTTTTTGCCCAGAGGAATGGGCAGCTTTACCATCTGAGAAGATAAAGAGCCTCATCCACAAATACCACAAAAGATTTCAAGCTGTCATTGATGTTAAAGGGGGCAATACACGGTATTAAGAACTGGGGTATGTAAACGTTTGAGTCATTTGAGTCGTTTCTGTTGTTATTATGATTTAAAAAGAGTAAACACAGTTGATTGATAATAAATGGCTTCAGCCAAACACTAACCATGAGTGAAAGAAATGTTTTTGTGTTATCATTCATATCCTCTGAAAAATGGCCAAGAAATCAGAAATTCTGCCAGGGTATGTAAACTTATGAGCACAACTGTATGCAAGTAAATGGGCATACAATGGTTATGGGGTCTGGGTACTGCCTTGGGGGATATGTATCAATGAAAAAAAAGCTTGTAAAAAACGTCATTTTTAAATGAGCAGTGATTTATTGATGCTTAAAGTGAAAGCATAAAAATGAAAAATTCCTTTCAATATAATGCTTGAGGAGTCCCCTTAGTGTCTACCTGTAAAGTGTCACGTCTGTATTGTGTATAGAAGCTGCTGCAGCAATAATTGCATTTATAAAGCCAAAAAAATTACATTTGCCTGCAAGATTTCTTTATTTTGTAAGCAACGGCTTGGGGAGCCCGTCTGTATGATGAAGCCACAATGTAGTACACTGGGAACAAGATTACAGTTTTTTTGCATGAATTCTGGTGTCTCTTCCACAGACTTTGGATAGAAATAATGGGTGCAGAAAAATTGGTCTTTGGGTGTCGTTGGCGCCTTCTCACCGTAACAATATTGAAGTACTCTTGATGAAAGCAAAATTGGCCTTGCTGTAAAAAATTTAAATGATATGCACTTGTCAAACAGGTGTGGAAAAATTGGTCTTTGGGTGTCGGTGGTGCCTTCACACTGTAGCCCTATTGTGGTACTCTTGATGAAAGCAAGAATTGGCTTTGCTGTAAAAAATTTAAATGATATGCACCTGTCAAACAGGTGTGGAAAAATTGGGTGTTAATTGTGCCAATGAAACTTACACCAAAAACATTCTTCCAGAAGAAATACACACCCACAACGTTAGGCAGCCTAGAAGTCCTGCAGAGATTCCACATCCCAAAAACACTTAATCGGCGACATCGGCATCAGGGGCTTCATAGCTGCTGGTAGTCCAGGACTGATTCATTTTGATAAAACTCAGACGGTCCAGAGAGTCTGTAGACAGACGCGTTCTATTATCAGTAACAAAACCATCAGCAGCACTGAATGCCCGTTCGGAGAGCACGCTGGATGCAGGGCAGCCCAGCATCTCAATTGCATACTGGGCAAGTTCTGGCCAGTGGTCTATTCTCATGACCCAGTAAGCCAGTGTATCGTCAACTGGAAAGCTCTCCATCTCTGTTTTTGCCCCTAGATAATCATTCACCATGTGATGCAGATGCTGCCAATGGGATGTGGAAGCTGACAGCCCTGGGCAGCGAGGACTAAAAAAATTGAGAAATGCTTCACTTAGGTGGCCACTTTATCCACTGCTCCTCTCTTAACCAACAGAAGCCTCACAACTACATCTTCCACGACACTGTAACCTACCAGAGTCTGGAAAAGCATTTGATAAAGCCTTTGATAAACTCCTCTTTAAAGTGTCTTCTATGTGGGGACGGGATGAGTTCTTTGACTTTCCCCTTGTAACGGTGGTCAAGGAGGGTTGCCAACCAATAGTGATCCTTTTCCTTTACACCAGATATTCTAGGGTCCTTTTGCAGGCTTTACAGCATGAGGGAGCCCATGCACTTCAAATTTTGAGAGGCGTGAGAAGCAGCCTCCTCCCAGCCACATACTACTCCAAAGGGTTCTGGGGATGGAAAACCATCTCTGACTGTTTGACGTATGTCTTCCTCTGCTTCAATGCCTCCAAAACTGCCAGATTCCTCCTCCTCTCTCTCCTCTTGTGTGTTCTGTGGTGTAGGAACAATGGTGTCTGCATAAAGTGAGCCTTGAGAGGAAAGGAAGTTTTCCTCTTCCTCCCGCTGCTCTGCCTCGAGTGCCCTGTCCATAATGCCATGTAGAGTCTGCTCCAGCAGGAACACAACAGGGATTGAGTCACTGATGCATGCATTGTCATGGCTAACCATCCTTGTGGCCTCCTCAAATGGAGACAGTACAGTGCATGCATACTTTTGGCGTGGTGAAAAAAAGCCTAGCTGGCCTGAGCCTGTCGTTGGGCCATACAGGTACTAGTTTCAGCCCTCTGCTGCATTTGTAGCCGCTGTGGCATTGCCAAAGTCGAGTTTCACCTGGTGGGCATGTCACAAATCAGGCAGTTTATGGGCAGGTGGAATTCCCACTGAATTTCAGTCAACCGAGCACTGGCTGTGTATGACTGCCTGAAATGGCTACAAACTACTCTGACCTGCTTTAGCAGATCTTCCAACCCTGGGTACCTATTTAGGAAATGCTGCACCACCAAATTGAGGACATGTGCCAGGCATTACACATGTATCAACTTTTCCTGTCTAAGGGCGGAGAGGAGGTTTGTGCCATTATCGCACAATACCATTCCTGGCTCCAGCTGGCATGGCGTGAATCACCCCTGGGCCTGTCCCTGCAGAGCTTCAATAATTTCTGTTCCAGTGTGGTTCATGCCCCCTAGACACACTTAGTGAAGCAGTGCATGGCACCTTATAGCCTGACTCATTGCCTTTTGAACACTTAGGGGGTACTTGAGGTTTATAGGACAATTCAGCAGAGGAGGGCATGGAGGAGGAGGAGGAGAAAGAGGAGGAAGGGGTAGAGTTGACAAATTTTGCATTATCACCAGCTGTATGGAGATGTGGGGGCACAACAAGCTGCAGCACTGTGCCATGTCTTGCATCCTTCTTAGTTGCAAGCAGAGTTACCCATTATGCTGTGAACAAATTATATTGTCCCTGTCCATGCTTGCTGGACCACGTATCAGCAGTAACGTGGACTTGTGGCTGACTGCCTTGCCCAACGATGCCACAACATTGCCTTCCACGTGATGGTAGAGAGCTGAAAAGGCTTTAGGTGAAAAGAAATTAGCGACTGGGAACATGCCATTGTGGTACAACACATTCTGCAAATTCACAAAAGGGGCAGAATCCACCAGACGCTGCAGCAGATGGGGCAGAGATATTTGCCAGCTATAGTCTACAGCTGGAGGTGTCCTGCTGGCAGATGTGCTGCAAGGACCTGGGACACCCTGCGCTTTACCATAATTCCTGTCATTGGAGGCTGCTGAGAGGTCATGAGGTATAGCAAGGGCAGATTAAGGTGAGTAAGAAGGAGGAGGGACAGATCTGTGCCCCTTTTGTATGACTTTTAGGTGCTTTTGCCAATGGGCTGAGTGGTGGGAGATTAAATGCCTTGTCAAGCATGTGGCACCTAAATGGCTGGTGTTTTTGCCATGCTTGGTGTGCTTGAGACAAAGTTTGCAAATAGCAATAGTGTGATCAGCTGCACATGTACTAAAAAGGCCCAGACAGCTGAGCTGTGGGAAGTGGGCTGGGAGTTAACAGCTCCACAATGTGTTGGAATAGGATGACTGCTCTCTACTCTTCCATGATGGCTGCCTTGATGGGGTTGTGCCTCATCCTCACTTTTCTCCTCTGCTCTATCTGGCAGCCAAGTGATGTCAGTGACCTCATCATCATCATCTCCTCCATCCTCATTACCAATGGAGACAACTTGGCAATATGCTGCGGCTGTGCGAACATGAATGCCAGTTTGTGTACCAGTGTTCTCCCCTCTCTGTAGGCTATGTTCCTGCCTTCCTCAACTTCAAAAACAACATCTGAATCAAGTAATGGCTGTGCATCATCAAGGAGCAAGTGGCTGATGCTGTGTTCAAATAACTCAGATGACTGATCCATAGCTGATGCTGGGGCTATGGCAAGAATAGCTGTGGACAAAGGGGCGGGTTAAGCCACTCTGACAGGTGCAGGGGACTGCAGGGTGAGGAGGATGAGGACGGTTTAGGAAGCCAATCCACCACCTGGTCTGCATGCTGTGGTTGGATAGAACAGGCAACATCACTAAACAGAGGAAATGATGCCCTGTCTGAGGACTGACCACGTCCACCTTTGCCTGTGGACACATATGCTGCTGGCCTCCTTTCAGTGCCATGGGAACTTCTGCCTCTACTTGTTGTCCTCCCAGACATGATGGGGGGGTGGTGCTTATTAACAAAATGTAATAAAGATGAGGAAATGCGTATGTGGATGCACTTTAATCAATGGAAAGTGGTGTTTGGTGCACTTTAATTTGAGTACTCAGTACACAGACACACACCACGGATACACTATAATATACTGCAATATACTGCGTCAATAGCAACGCACAAATATACTAAGTTAAACGTGCACTAATGCAATGAAATATACGGCCTTAAACTTGCAGTAACACACAGATCTATATTGCGTTAAGCTTGCAGTAACAAACAGAAATATATGGTGTTAACCTTGCAGTAACGCAATGAAATTTACAGCTTTAAATTTGCAGTAATGCACAGAACTATATGGCGTTAAACTTGCAGTAACACACAGATCTATATTGCGTTAAGCTTGCAGTAACAAACAGAAATATATGGTGTTAACCTTGCAGTAACGCAATGAAATTTACAGCTTTAAACTTGCAGTAACGCATAGAACTATATGGCATTAAACTTGCAGTAACGCAATGAAATATACAGTGTTAAGCTTGCAGTAATGCAATGAACTATAGAGCATTAAACTTTCAGTAACACAATAAAGTATACAACGTTAAACTTGCAGTAAGGCACAGAACTATATGGCGTTAAACTTGCAGTAACGCAATGAAATATATGGCGTTAAACTTGCAGTAACGCAATGAAATATACGCCTTTAAACTTGCAGAAATGCAATGAAATATACGGCGTTAAACTTGCAGTAACGCACAGAACTATATGGCGTTAAACTTGCACTAACGCAGTGAAATATACGGCGTTAAACTTGCAGTAACATGCAGAACTATATGGCGTTAAACTTGCAGTAATGCAATTAAATAAACAGCGTTAAACTTGCAGTAATGCACAGAACTATATGCCATTAAACTTGCAGTAACGCCATGAAATATACTACGTTAAACTTGCAGTAACGCAATGAAATATACGGTGTTAAACTTGCAGTAATGCACCAAACTATATAGCGTTAAACTTGCAGTAACACTATGAAATATACTGCGTTAAACTTGCAGTAACACACAGAACTATATGGCGTTAAACTTGCAGTAACCCTATGAAATTTATGGCGTTATACTTGCAGTAACTCACCAAACTATATAGCATTAAACTTGCAGTAACACTATGAAATATACTGCGTTAAACTTACAGTAACTCACAGAACTGTATGGTGTTAAACTTGCAGTAACACAATGAAATATACGGCATTAAACTTGCAGTAACGCTATGAAAGATACGGCGTTAAACTTGCAGTAAGGCACAGAACTATATGGCATTAAACTTGCAGTAATGCAATGAAAAATATGGCGTTAAACTTCCAGTAATGCAATGAAATATACTGTGTTAAACTTTCAGTAACAAAATGAAATATACAGCATTAAACTTGCAGTAATGAACAGAAATATATGGCGTTAAACTTGCAGTAATGCAATGAAATATACAGCGTTAAACTTGCTGTAATGCACAGAACTATATGGTGTTAAACTTGCAGTAGTGCACAGAGCTGTATGGCGTTAAACTTGCAGTAATGCGCAGAAATATATGGCGTTAAACTTGCAGCAATGCACAGACATATATGGCATTTAACTTGCAATAATGCACAGAACTATATGGTGTTAAACTTGCTGTAATGCAATAAAATATACGGCGTTAAACTTGCAGTAACATAATATAATATACAGCGTTAAACTTGCAGTAACACACAGAACCATATGACGTTAAACTTGCAGTAATGCTATAAAATATACGGCGTTAAACTTGCAGTAACGCACAGAACTATATGCCATTAAACTTGCAGTAACGCTATGAAATATACTGTAATGCAATGAAATATACTGCGTTAAAATTGCAGTAACACACAGAACTATATGGGGTTAAACTTGCAGTATCCCTATGTAATATACGGTGTTAAACTTGCAGTAACGCACAGAACTACATGGCGTTAAACTTGCAGTAATGCAATGAAATATCCTGCGTTAAACTTTCAGTAATGCACAGAACTATATGGCGTTAAACTTGCAGTAACACACAGATCTATATTGCGTTAAGCTTGCAGTAACAAACAGAAATACATGGTGTTAACCTTGCAGTAACACAATGAAATTTACAGCTTTAAACTTGCAGTAACGCACAGAACTATATGGCATTAAACTTGCAGTAACGCAATGAAATATACAGTGTTAAGTTTGCAGTAATGCAATGAACTATATAGCATTAAACTTTCAGTAACACAATAAAGTATACAACGTTAAACTTGCTGTAAGGCACAGAACTATATGGCATTAAACTTGCAGTAACACAATGAAATATATGGCGTTAAACTTGCAGTAACGCACAGAACTATATGCCATTAAACTTGCAGTAACGCAATGAAATACACTACGTTAAACTTGCAGTAACGCAATGAAATATACGGTGTTAAACTTGCAGTAATGCACCGAACTATATAGCGTTAAACTTGCAGTAACACTATGAAATATACTGCGTTAAACTTGCAGTAACACACAGAACTATATGGCGTTAAACTCGCAGTAAAACTATGAAATATACTGCGTTAAACTTGCAGTAACTCACAGAACTATATGGCATTAAACTTGCAGTAATGCAATGAAATATCCTGTGTTAAACTTTCAGTAATGCACAGAACTATATGGCTTTAAACTTGCAGTAATGCAATGAAATATACAGTGTTAAACTTACAGTAACTCACAGAACTGTATGGTGTTAAACTTGCAGTAACACAATGAAATATACGACATTAAACTTGCAGTAACGCTATGAAATATACAGCGTTAAACTTGCAGTAAGGCACAGAACTATATGGCATTAAACTTGCAGTAATGCAATGAAAAATATGGCGTTAAACTTCCAGTAATGCAATGAAATATATGGTGTTAAACTTTCAGTAACACAATGAAATATACAGCGTTAAACTTGCAGTAATGAACAGAAATATATGGCGTTAAACTTGCAGTAATGCAATGAAATATACAGCGTTAAACTTGCTGTAATGCACAGAACTATATGGCGTTAAACTTGCAGTAGTGCACAGAGCTATATGGCGTTAAACGTGCAGTAATGCGCAGAAATATATGGCGTTAAACTTGCAGTAATGCACAGAAATATATGGCGTTAAACTTGCGGTAACATAATGAAATATACAGCGTTAAACTTGCAGTAACACACAGAACTATATGACGTTAAACTTGCAGTAATGCCATAAAATATACGGCGTTAAACTTGCAGTAACGCACAGAACTATATGCCATTAAACTTGCAGTAACGCTATGAAATATACTGTGTTAACCTTGCAGTAACGCAATGAAATATACTGCGTTAGACTTGCAGTAACACACAGAACTATATGGCGTTAAACTTGCAGTAACCCTATGAAATATACGGTGTTAAACTTGCAGTAATGCACAGAACTATATGGCATTAAACTTGCAGTAATGCAATGAAATATCCTGCGTTAAACTTTCAGTAATGCACAGAACTATATGGCATTAAACTTGCAGTAATGCAATGAAATATACAGTGTTAAACTTGCAGTAACTCACAGAACTGTATGGTGTTAAACTTGCAGTAACACAATGAAATATACTGCATTAAACTTGCAGTAACGCAATGAAATATACGGCGTTAAACTTGCAGTAATGCACAGAACTATATGGAGTTAAACTTGCAGCAACGCTATGAAAGATACGGCGTTAAACTTGCAGTAACGCACAGAACTATATGGCATTAAACTTGCAGTAATGCAATGAAATATACGGCGTTAAACTTACAGTAATGCAATGATATATACGGTGTTAAACTTTCAGTAACACAATGAAATATACAGCGTTAAACTTGGAGCAATGAACAGAACTATATGGCATTAAACTTGCAGTAATGCAATGAAATATACAGCGTTAAACTTGCTGTAATGCACAGAACTATAAGGAGTTAAACTTGCAGTAGTACACAGAGCTATATGGCGTTAAACTTGCAGTAATGCGCAGAAATATATGGTGTTTAACTTGCAATAATGCACAGAAATATATGGCAGTAAACTTGCAGTAACGCAATGAAATATATGGCATTAAACTTGCAGTAACATAATGAAATATATGGCGTTAAATTTGCAGTAACACACAGAACTATATGGCGTTAAACTTGCAGTAACCCTATGAAATATACGGTGTTAAACTTGCAGTAACGCACAGAGCTATATGGCATTAAACTTGCAGTAATGCTATGAAATATCCTGCGTTAAACTTTCAGTAATGCACAGAACTATATGGCGTTAAACTTGCAGTAATGCAATGAAATATACAGTGTTAAACTTGCAATAACTCAAAGAACTGTATGGCATTAAACTTGCAGTAATGCAATGAAATATACGGCATTAAACTTGCAGTAATGCAACGAAATATACGGCATTAAACTTGCTGTAATGCACAGAACTATATGGCGTTAAACTTGCAGTAGTGCACAGAGCTAAATGGTGTTAAACTTGCAGTAACCCAATGAAATATACTGCGTTAAACTTGCAGTGGTGCACAGAAATATATGGCATTAAACTTGGAGTAATGCAATGAAATATATGGCGTAAATCTTGCAGTAACGCACAGAACTATATGGCGTTAAACTTGCTGTAATGCAAGAAAATATACGGCGTTAAACTTGCAGTAACACAATGAAATATATGGCGTTAAACTTGTAGTACTGCACAGAACAATATGGCGTTAAACTTACAGTAACGCTATGAAATATATGGCGTTAAACTTTCAGTAACACACAGAACTATACGACGTTAAACTTGTTGTAATGCACAGAACTATATGGCGCTAAACTTGCAGTAACGGAATGAAATATACAGCGTTAAACTTGCAGTAATGCACAGAACTATATGGTGTTAAACTTACAGTAAGGAAATGAAATATACGGTGTTAAACGATCACTACACTCACAATGACTGAACTGTCCCTAGGTTCACAGTAATGTAAAGAAGAATGGTGGTCTCTCACTACACTCACACTGCCTGAACTGTCCCTAGACTTACACTAATGTAAATATGAATGGTGGTCACACTACACTCATACTGACTGAACTGTCCCTAGATTAACACTAATGTAACGATGAATGGTGGTCCCTAAACTCATACTAATATAAAGATAAATGGTGGTCACACACTACACTGACTGGACTATCCCTAGATTCACACCAATGTAAAGATGAATGGTGGTTGTCGCTACGCTCACACTGACTATCCCTAGATTCAAACTAAACTCACATTCTACACTGACAATAGAATCACAATAGCACACTATAGCACACTAACTGTCTAGTAGCACTGAACCAAACCCTGTTCTATCTCTCTCCACGCCGATATCACACTAAAATGGCCGCTATTGAAAGAATAATTTTATAGTGTGAGGCAGGACTAAGAGAAATGAGCCATGATTGGATAGATTCATCATGACAGCCTCCAATCATGGCTCTGACAGTGCTCTGTGCCCTGATTGCGCAAATCTTTCATTGCTTCAGCCAATCAGGGCTTTCAATGCACTGTGCAGCGGTGCAGTGCATTGCGGTCGTTCAGCAGCCCGAACCAACGGTCGAATGACCTGATGATTCGGTTGTTCGGCAAACGGGTAAACAGCCAATGCTCGGCCCGAGCTCATGCTCAGGTCAAACCGTTCGCCCATCCCTAATCAGCATGTATTGACAATATATTACTTTGTTGAAAGACTACATTTATAGGGAATGTTTGGTGGGTTTTTACATATTCTATGTCTTTATTAATTAAGGCCTGGACTAAATTACTTTAAAAACAGGTGACTATGAAATATTGCTTATGAATATTTTGTAGTGCCAGATTCAGCAAGAAGGTGGAGCTCTCATCTCTTTTTCACATGTATGTCAGACTAGCCTTTTGTTTACAGAGTTCAATAGATCAAGCTCCGGTCAGAGCACTCTGCTCCCTAACCCACCTATTTGGGTATAGGCAACCCTATAGACGGTTAATAGCATATTAGCATATGTTCTGCCCCACTTTCATGCATTTTTTTACGTCTTGTATTGATCCGCATTAGGTTGGTATTGTTTTGTAGTAAGCTGACATCTAGTGGCAATTTTGGACCACTATTACTAGTTTACTAATGTGTATCTCCTTTTTGTCCTCCTCTCCTGTTTGGGCTTATTAGGTTAGTCTTAGCAAGACCATCCCCCCCCCCCCCCAACTTTTCCACATTTCTTCAGTCAGTGTTATTTAATGGTGGAGACAAGGCTGAGAAAATCTATTGCCTTCTTACACTTCAAAAGACTGGAAAAGCATCATCTGTACTGCAATTAGCTAAACTAAAATTGTATCCTGTGGATGGTGCCAAGTCAACAGGTGACCATACTGTTCAGAAAGACTGAGTCTAAGGAGCAGTGGCATCCCTAGGGTTGGTGTCACCCCCACCCACTCCATCCACAATTGGGCTCTGTCCTGTCTAGCCTGTCACAGTGCCCTGCAGGGTTCTGGGCAGGATAGTTTCACAGATGGGAGTAACTCCATCACAGTCAGATATCACTTCCTACTTGATGGTGTTACACCTTTGGCGGGTTGTCACCCCCCCTTGCACCTCCATAATGACGCCACTGCTAAGGAGGTATGTAAATACACAAAGCGGCATTTGAAACAGATCTCTATGAGGAAACCTGTCCTATGAGATGCCATGCAGCCATCGTTGGAGTGAATGTAGACAGGAAGGGGCCACAAAGAGGCTACAGGAGCAGTATATTAACATTCATGGAGGAGTTACATGACCTCTACATATACATTGCCTTGATCACAAAACTCCTCAAGCAATAAGCTTATAACATATAATTCACACTAAGTGCAGCGCTTATCACAAAAACATAAATTAATTTGAATACAAAAAAAATATAAAAATACAGTCCTTTCAAAAAATCCATGCATAAGTGTTGATATATAGAAAAAAAGAAAGTCCACAAATGTGCAAAAAAGTGCTTGCCACAATCATGAACCAGAAGACACAGTTCCAAAAAAGCTCCAAAGGAGAAAAAGCAAGAGACGTCTAGTGGAAGTGAAGGTAAAGGTGGCTGCTTACCAGAGGTTATTGGCTTTCAAACAAATGAAAAGCCAGAATGACTTTAGGGAATAAACCCCAAATAGATCCACAATGAATGAAAAGACAACCCTTGGCCTCTCAATACATTGGGGATATATAATATGTAAAAACTCATAGTACAGTATGTTGTTATAAGAGTTTTTTAAAAGCACAAAGAAAATCACTCACATTTGAGATTAAAAAGACAAAAGCAAATTGCCGGCGGCAGGTTCCTTCCGGCCAGCAGCTGCTGTACATGGTGACGTCACGCTAGGCACCTCCCTAAGCATTTCGTCACACGTTTGACATCATCAGGGGCGTGGCTAGTGAATTATATGTAGTAGGTTTGTATCTGTTGACCTGTGCCAGCAGCTGTGCTTTTTTTCTTTTTTTTCACTCTTTATTTATATCTAGCGCAGATTTACACAAGGTTATAAAGCTTATAGCATGCAGTTGGTATTACATCATCTTGTGTATTATTTACCTCTGCACAGATCAATTTTTATGGGAGTATGGACAAAAGGTGAGATTCTCTATAAGCTCTAGATATTTAAAAAAGCAACATTTTTATTTTGCATCTACAACATGCATTTAGTGGAAGTAAAGAATTGCTGAATTGAGTTATCCTGGAGGCGTCCTGCAGGCCAGATGAACAAAATTCATGTTGCTTAGCAGATTAACCTTAACCAGCATTAGAAAGGAACATCACACGAATTCCACCATGGTAAGCGTTCGTAATGAGATGCAATAGACGAGACATGATTTCCAATTAACTTATGTTTGTAATGAGCTGAATGAGAAAGATCTATGCATTCTACATTAATTCCCTATCATCTTTTGTTCCAATATTTATATCTTAGCACATATCACCTTTTAATTGGCTTTGCAAATCACCAATTGTGCTGGGCCATTTCACTGAATCACATATAAAAGTATCTTTTGTGCAGTGTCCACGATTGTTTCAGCTTAGGTCTTATTTATGAGATTAAACAGTTTTTGTTCTGCAACAAGTTCAGCAATGCTAAAAAAAGAGAACGGGTATTTATATCTTTGCTTTCTTCCTATGTTCTCACTGCTTACAAAGTATTCCGTAGACTAAGAGGGATTTGCTTTCAATGTATAGTTTCCACTAGATTTACTTCTGTAAGACCTATAGGAAATTTAGCCATTTGATCCACAAGGGATTACTCTGCAGAAACAGACTACCTAATCTTCTCTAGCCTATTGATTGATGGTGGTCAGTTCGATTCCCCGCTATTAGCTGTTCAACCAGGAAGACATGGGTGACAAGATAAATGGTGCCTAATCTTAGACAATGCCCTTTAACATCATTCTTCCTCTACTGCTTTTAGGTAACCACTGAGAAATACTAGTGACTTCTTTTAGTATTAGTATTGAGACACAAAAAAATGAATATAGCTGAAATCAGTCTACGTTCACCCCATTGTCGTTAGAAGTGTTTTGAAAATATTTATTAGGTTTAAAAATTAAAGCCCCACTGTAAGAAGACCAAGAACTTCTGCACTGTCGCTGTCTGACACCACTGGGGTGGGGAATTTCCCCTGATTTTTTGTCCCTGTGACACCAGGATAAGAAATGAGGGGATTGGGTTTCTACAAGACAGGACAAAAAGTTATTTTGTTACTATCGTCATTTGAGAGTTTTTCCTTTATGTTCTGTTCCTATGATGCTCTGTCACTGGGCCAAGAAGTGAAGGGAAAGCTCCCCAAATGGGACACACATGTAAATAATAACCTCACAGTCGGGCTGCAGTAAGAAATGTGTTTTTTATTCTATACTATTGTGTTCCAGCTGGGTTAAAATGCCCTGTGCTGGGCACTGGAAATCGGGACCACTGCTTAACACAATGTGGGGATGCTCAGGGAGCATGGGCACTGTTGATTGAAGTACTGTGCATGGGCATGCCAGACCCCTATGGACCTGGACCACCACACTTTGTGTTGAGCAGTGGTCTAATTTGTCAGCACATGGCATGCTAACCCTAGCTAACCAGTCAGCCATCACAATAGTATACTACCATAGTCCACCACCACAATAGTATACTATTATAGTCACCCACCACTATAGTATACTACCATAGTCTGCCACCACAATAGTATACAACCATAGTCAGGCACCACAACAGTATACTACTATAGTCACCCACCACAATAGTTTACTACTATAGTTGCCCATCAAAATAGTACACTATAATAACTATATATACTATAATATATAGCACTCATCAATGCCTGGGATCAGGAGGGGACTGTGGTCATGTGAATAATCAAACATTAAGGCAGCTCCCTGACTCAGAGATGAGCTTTACTGTATGCAGTAATAAAGTGCAGAGCTCCTCTGAAAAGCATCTTGTCCCGTGTCTCTGCACACTGTAACTTGTATGTTACATTAGGAGGGACGTGCTGAGCCTGGACCCACTGCAATCCAACATGCCTCTGTTATCTCACTCCCAATAACAGAATGGGGTCCCACCGATCACATAGTGTAGACCTTATGCTTGCTAATTAACTCCTTCCTTCCCGTACTTCGGGATCAGGCCTTGTATCTCCATATTGCTAGTCTGCTCTTCCTTATCTTGCCGAGTTAACCTCTTGTGGTTGTGTCCCTCATACCCCATAGTGCTTTACAGATCCAGGTTCTTTGGAATATGCCAAAACCAACATGCACCCCTTTGAATAACTTCAGATCAGGCTCAAAGCAGCTGAAACTATTTTACTGTCGGAACTTAACATAATAACAGGCAAAGGTCCTTCTCCTAACTAATTCTAACTGTGGCTGCCCCCCAGCATACCTGCACAGGAAGTGTGCTTATAGGCAAAGTCCATAGTGGCGATAGCCCAGATGCTGGTGTCCCAAAGAGTCTTCTTCACCAGCAGGAGCTCTTCTCAGGTCCGGACCCCTGTCCCTTTTATAAAAACACAAGACCAGTGGGTAGGACCCACAAAAAAGCCCAAGAATATAGGTTGTGAATGGGGGCAAGAGACATTAATCCTTTCCTCCTGGCTAGAGCAGGCATTCTAACTAGCTCAGAGTAGGCAACCTTCCTACAGGTTAAATACTTCTAAAAGGATGCAGACACTGCAACATTTCTCTTCAGAACCCTGAAAGTAAGTCAGCTAACTAATTAATATGAATTAGTCCTATTCTTAATCAGTATCCAAAGAAACAACGTAGAACAAATGGCTATTTTTTCAGAACAGAAACAGGTAGGAAAGTTTGTTAAAATCCTTACATAGAAGGTCACTCAAAGGTGATTGTTTTTTCTCAACAAATGTGGCGTCACTTTTCAATGTACTTACTGTATCCCAGTCTATGAGCTTGTTTTATTCTGCAGGACAAATAATATCTTGCGTTTACCCGAACCTTTTTCAAGGGTTTTGCCCAATTTTAGTCTCATCTGACCATAACCCACCCCTTTCCTCTCTCTGACCACAACCTCATCACTTTCACAATGTGCTGTAACAGCTGCTAGCAATAATCACATGTAAAGCATGCAGGTTTCAATGTTAGAGATGTCAGGAAGGAAGGGGAATGTTGCTCCATATATTTTGGTCCTGCCCCAAACTCATCCATTTCTGGATGGAAGTCCGGAGAATTACTCAGGAGTTCACTGATTATAAGATCTCTGACAATCTGCTTATTACATGTTTCGAAAATTCCAGAAAAAAAGTTATAAAAAATCAACTATACCTCACCTGTTGAATGCCATCAAAGCCTGTATCCCCTTGAACTGGAAAAATCTGCTACCCCCCACTATCAGTTGCTGGCTCCGTAAGGTAGAGGATATCAACAAAATGGAAGACTAGATTCCCACGGCACAAAATAAACACAAAAAATATTCAAAAAGCTGGCGATGGTGGAATATGTTTGTCCGCTCTGATAAAGGGAAAGCACTTTTTGACTTTTAATTCATCTGATAAGATGACTCTTCCTGAAATCCTGAGCCTGGTGGAACCTTTGCACCACCTTAGTTCCCCGCCCGTTTTTCCCCCTCTCCCCCTTTTTTCCCTTCTTCTTCTTCTTCTTTTTTCCAGCTTCTCTATTTTCTCTTTCACTTTTTGTTCTACTACTAATTAAAAATAACTGGAAGTAGGCGGCCCCATACCTTTCATAGTAAACCTTACTTCTTAGTCTTTCAACAAAAAGGATTGCTTTGCAATGATTCCTTGCCACATATGTTTTTCCTTTTTTCTCTTCCTTGTTCAACATTGCATTCTGTGGTTGGATGCTCTGTATGCTTTATTCATTTTATGATGTGAATCATATACTGATAATGTGATGTCTTGGATCTGCCTGTTACTGGTGTTCAATAAATAAAATATTTGCACACAAAAAAACAGGCAGGCTGGTTGAGTTGGCTTGGGTACATTTAGCCTGCCCATACATAGTTTGAATGTTGGCTAGTTCAGCAGGAACTTATGTGCCGTCTATGGCGGTTTTAGATGGCTGTTGGCTGCCTATCTGACAGACCTGATAAGCAATCCAACAGTATAATGAGAGTGCTCACTACATTACTTATTGTGAGGCAGTGGATGAGTATGGTCTGTAACAGCAAGTGCTGTTATTGGTCAGATCCCCAGGTGAGAAACTTGCAATACATAGAAACATAGAAAAGTGACGGCAGAAAAAGACTGAGTAGTCCATCAAGTCTGCCCCTTTTTTTTTATATTTTGTTTATTTATTTTTTTACATTAACCTTGTTGTCTGACTATAGATTTATGTTTATCCCAAACATGTTTGAAGCCATTTACTGTTGACTGTCTCACAACCTCTGTTGGTAGTTTATTCCAATCATCAACCACCCTTTCAGTAAAATAATACTTTCTAAGATTAGTTTTCAACTTCCCTCCAGTTAATTTGAGGTCATGTCCCCGTGTTCTTGATTTTGATTTCATATTGAAAAGACTGCCCTCCTGAACCTTATTCACCCCCTTGATGTATTTAAAGGTTTCAATCATGTCTCCCCTCTCCCTTCTTTCCTCCAGACTGTACAGATTACGTTCCTGAAGTTGCTCTTGATATGTTTTATCCCCCAGACCTTTCACCATTTTTGTTATCCGTCTCTGAACTCGTTCTATCTTAGCAGTATCTTTCTGTAAGTGTGGTCTCCAGAACTGGACACAGATCTATATAGAGGAATCAGAACCTCCTTCCTCCTGCTGGTGATCCCTCTACTGATACATCCCAGAATTCTATTTGCTTTTCCCACTGCCTGGTCACACTGTTTGCTCATTTTGCAATCATCTGAAATAAGCAACCCCAAATCTTTTTCTTCTGTAGTGCTGGCTAACACTATACCCCCAATGCTGTACTCTCTAAGGGGATTCTTTTTCCCTAGATGCATTATTTTACATTTAGAAATATTGAACTGCAGTCTCCACTGCTTTGACCAATCTTCCAGCAATGCCAAATTCATGTTCCATGTTACAGACTCCTCCAGGGATATCAACCCTATTACACACATTTGTATCATCAGCAAAGAGACATACATTGCCCAACAAACCTTTAGTTATATCACTTACATAAAGGTTAAATAGAACAGGACCCAGTACAGAGCTGTGTGGTACCCCACTAGTGACTGGTCTCTGTTCTGAGTGAACCCCATTTACAACCACACTCTGGGATCTATCCTTTAGCCAACATACACATTTTGTATTTAGCCAAATACAAAAATAAATTTGCCTACATAAACTGCATACAGTGAAACATGATGCCAAACATACTGAAAACATAGCTGCCTAATGTGCCAGATCCTGCAGGACAGTCCTGGGATTTCAGACACTGTCCCACTGGCTGTCCCACAAAATCCATGAGACTTGGCACTTACCAGAGTAGAAGCCCAGCAGTCACAGTATAGTCTCCGCAGAATGTGTTCAGGTAAGTAAACACGTATTCTTGCTCCCACTAACACAAACAATTTCGGGTTTATTTTGCTCCCACTAACACAAAAGATAATTAGGCATATTTTATCTCATGGACATCAAAGGTTGACAGTTAAATTTTCACACTATACCAATGATACGGGGCTTATTTTAAAACCTCTAATGTCTCTAAACATCTAACATCCTCCCTCCTTAAACTCTCTCTCCTTCACACATCTTCTCCATCCCACAGCTAATATATATCACCCTCACTCCTGTCTTTACCTTATTACTGCACTAATCAGCTCCTGCTAATTCTGAACCCACGTACCAATAAAACCTCCAGGACACTGGGAAGTGTCCTCCCCCCACATACGTCACATTCCCATATCACCTCTTTTACCCTCCTGCTTCTCCTAACTTCTGGAGATATTTCCCCAAATCCTGGGCCGCCATCATTTACCTTTGGCCAATGTACCCGGCACCCCCTATCCTCTGACAGCAGCCGCAATCCACACAATCGAATTTCTATTCCTCTTCTGCCGAGAACCAGCCTCCCCTTCTCCTGTGCCCTTTGGAATGCCCACTCGGTTTGTAACAAACTTACCACTGTCCATGACCTATTTATCACAAACTCCTTCAACCTACTTGCAATTATGGAGACCTGGCTTCAAAAATCTGACTTTCTTTCTCCTGCTGCCCTCTCCCATGGTGGCCCCCTGTGGACTCACTCTCCCAGGCCTAGTGGATGGAAAGGAGGTGGTTTTGGAATACTCCTATCCCCTCAAAGCACTTTTCAGGTTCTTCATCCAACCCCTCTCTGTCCCTCTCCTCATTTGAAGCTCACTGTATTCGTCTATTTTCTCCAGTTTCGTTGAGAATTATTGTGATCTATCGGCCTCCTGGACCGGTATCAAGCTTCCTTGATGACTTCACTGTCTGACTACCCTACTTTCTCTCTTATAAAATTCCAACCATCATTCTAGGTGACTTCAACATCACTGTTAAACTTAACACTCCTGCTACTTCTAAATTTATGAGCCTAACCTCCTCTTTTGACCCAAAGCAATGGACAAGCACATCTACTCATTCTGATGGCAACTGCCTTGACCTCATATTCTCCTACCGCACAACCTCTCCAACATTCCTTTTCCTCTCTCTGATCACCACCTTATTAGTTTCACTCTCTCCTTTTCTTCCTCCTCCTTGCCTTCCAGCTACCCATCGAAACCTTCGCCATCTTCTTAACCCTTCTCTTCTTTTTTCTGCTACAGATTGTCTCTACGACAAAATCTCATCCTTGTCCGGCTCAAACCTGGCCACTTCTATTTACAACAGTTGACTGTCATCCACCCTAGATACCTTGCCCCCCCCTCATTTCACACAGAATCAGGCCTCAACTGCTAAACCCTGGCAAGCAGACAATACCAGAAGCCTCAAAAAACAGAGCCGCACTCTTGAGCGTCTGTGGCGTAAGACAAAATCACAGCAAGATTTCAGCCAATATAAATCTGCCCTCCAAAAATACAATTCCTGCCTCCACACTGCCAAACAGGCTTACTTTATCACTGTCATTAACACCCTCTCATGTAGTCCCTGTCAACTCTTTTCTACCTATAATGTTCTACTTCGCCCTCCATTACCTCCATCCACTAACTTACTCACTGCCCAGCAGATTGCTAATCACTTCAAAAATAAGATTGATACAATTTGTCTCGAATCTCCACTCTACAGATATCTCCCTCACTTCACACTCTTTGTCCTCCTGCACAATCAATACTCTCATAACCCAGCTACTATAGAGGAAGTCACTAAACTTTTTTCTAACACCCACCTAACCTCCTACCCCCTGGACCCTATTCCTTCTCAAATACTACAGACACCATGGTCTGTGCTCTCCGTTGGTTCGAATCTTACTTATCTCACTGCACCTTCAGTGTTACGTACAACTCCACTACCTCCTCTCCAACTCCTCTAACCGTTGGGGTCCCCGAAGGTTCTGTCCTTGGACCTCTACTATTCTCGATCTAGACGTCCTTCCTGTGTCAACTGATAGCCTCCCATGGCTTCCACTACCATTTATATGCCAATGACACCCAAATATATTTCTCTACCCCTCAGCTCACCCCATCAGTCTCCTCACACATGCTTTACTAACAGACATATCAGCTTGGATGTCACTACACTTCCTCAAACTGAATCTATCTAAAACCAAACTCATATTATTTCCTCCCCCACGTGCCCCTTCCCCTGACTTCTCTATTAAGATCAATGGCACAACTATCAGTCCGTCCCCACATACCAGGGTGCTAGGGGTAACCCTAGACTCTGAACTGTCCATTCAGGCCCACACCCAATCCCTGTCCAAATCATGCCGCCTTAGCCTCCACAACATCCCTAGACTATGCCCCTTTTTAACCAATGACACCACCAAGCTTCTAATTCACTCTCTGGTTATCTCTCGCCTCGACTACTGTAACTCTCTCCTCATTGGATTACCTTTATATACACTATCCCCCCTTCAGTCCATATTAAAAGCTGCTGCAAGACTCATCCACCTTACCAACCATTCAGTGTCCTCCACACATCTCTGCCCATTCCTCCACTCACTCAAAAAATATAATTCAAAGTACTAACAATAATTTACAAAGCCATCCATAACTCTGCCCCTAGCTAAATCTCTAACCTAGTCTCAAAATACCAATACCAAGCCGCTCTCTTCGGTCCTCCCAAGACCTCCTGCTCTCTGGCTCCCTTGTCATCTCCTCCCATTCTCACCTCCAGGATTTCTCCTGAGCTTCTCCCATCCTTTGGAACTCCCTACCCCAATCTGTCCGACTGTCTCCTAATCTATTCATCTTTAGACAATCCCTGAAAACTCTTACCTTTAAAGAAGCCTATTCTGCTTCTAACTAATACACTGTTTTACTTTCTGCATCAGCTTATCCTCCACAGCTATTACCTTTTGTATCAATTGACGCTCCCTCTTAGATTGTAAGCCCTAACGATCAGGGTCCTATGATTCCTCATGTGCCAAATTGTAATGTAACTGTACTGTCTATTGTAATATAACTGTACTGCCATTTTGTTGGAGCTATATAAATCCTGTATAATAATAATAATAATAATCTAAGATACTACAGTTCACAAACTATTTTTATCCCACTGACAAAAATGATTACCATTTATTTGATCTCACTGACAACAATTAGTACTTATTTCAATTGCATACTTACTGACACCAATAACTGGTACTTATTTCAATTTCATACTGGCATCAATGATTGGCACCTATATTTTACCAATAACACAGAAAAATGGGTTTATCTTACCCCACTCACACCAAAGATAGGAATTTATCTGGCCCCTGAAGTATGTGTGCTAATTAAACCTGATTCCTGAACCTTACAATACTTGATCCTGACCCCTGAACTCTCAATATTACTTAATCCAGGCCTCTGAACTCTGTGTATGTTGCGTAATCCTGCCCCCCTGAACTCTATGCATTACTTAACCACTTGCCGACCGCCCGCCGCAGCGTGACGGCGGCAAGGTGGCTTGTTATCGCGAAGCAGCGTCACAGAACGGTGGCCGCCATAACTAGCATTGTGAGCGCGCACCGCCGGAGGCGCGCTCGCGTGCTTACTGTGTTCAGGGGGAGCCAGGGAGTGGGTAGGGCGGACTCGATTGCCGCCGGCTACCCGCGATGGCTCCCTCGCACTGAAAGAACGGAGGTCCGTGTATGTAAACACGGATCTCCGTTCTGTTGAAGGGGGAAGGGCGATAATCACAGCCTTCATGTATATGGAAGCTGTGATCATCCCCTTTCCCCAGCCAGGGCAGCCCACACACAGTTAGAACACGCCCAGGGAACACAGTTAACCCTTAGAGCGCCTCCTGCAGGTTAACCCCTTCATTGCCAAGGGCATTTACACAGTAATCAGTGCATTTTTATAGCACTGATCGCTGTATAAATGCCAATGGTCCCAAAAAAGTGTAAAAATGGTCCGACATGTCCGCTGCAATATCTCAGTATCGCTAAAAATCGCAGATCGCCGCCATTACTAGTAAAAAAATTTAAAAAAAAACAGAAATGAATTCTCATCATCCGTAAACGTGGCAACTTTTGCGCAAACAAATCAATAAATGCCGATTGTGATTTTTTTTACCAAAAATATGAGGAAGAATATAAATCGGCCAAAACTGATGGAAAAAAATGATTTTTTTTTTTTTTTTTTTTTGGATTTGTATTTTATCAAAAAGTAATAAATTTGTTTTTTTTTTGCGAAATTGTCGCTCTTCTTTTGTTTATAGCGGCAATCAGAAACGATGCAGAGAGGATCAAATACCACCAAAAGAAAGCTCTATTTGTGGGAAAAAAAGGACGCAAATTTTGTTTGGGTACAACGTTGCACGACCGTGCAATTGTCAGTTAAAGCGACGCAGTGCCGAATCGCAAAAAGTGCTCTGGTCCTAAAGTGGGAAATCCTTCCGGGGCTGAAGTGGTTAAACCTGACCTCTGAACTCAGTGTGCTACTTAATCCTGATCCCTATACTTTGCTACTTAATCCTGACCCCTGCACTCTGTCTGATACTTTAATCACACCTCTGAACTCTCTGAATTACTTAATCCTGACCCTTGAACTCTCTGCATTGCCTAATCCTGACCCCTGAACTTTGTTTGTTACTTAATCCTGACCCATGAACTCCCTGCTTTACTTAATTTTGACCCATTAACTGTCATGAATCTGCAGTAACGTTTCATGTCCTGACTGTCTGCTTACCTCTCTGGTCTGTGTATCAGCTTTAGGGTCCGTGCTCTCACAAATGTGTTCAAGTAATCTTCTCTCAGCATGGCTCCACCCCGGTAACAGGAAACACTATTTTACCCTGCTCACTGCAAGCCAACCTTGCCCAAGCAACAATTGTGGGAAAGCTACCCTGGGTGATTCTTGACATGTGCTCTACGTTTGATTCCCATGTATTGACTTTGGTTTGTTCTCCGGACCATCCCTGTCTGCTTCTCACCCCGACCTTCGGCTCGTTTTTCTGGCCATCCCTGTCTGCTTGTTGCCCCAACCTTTGGCTTGTCCTCCTGACTATTCCTTGTTGCCATGGACTGCTGCTCCTCTCCATGCCCCAGAGCCAGCCGTGAGCGTGAGCTGGGAGACCCTGGGGGCCACGACCTGGAGTCAACTGCAGCCAAGTCCATCCTCACCATCAGAGGCCCTGGGGAAAACCTGATGGCTCTTAGATTCTGCACCCTGGGGAATCTTATCAGGCCCGGTCTGGGACAAAAAATAGGCCCGGGCATTTTAGACTGGGCAGCCCGATCAGGGAAGGGGGGATGGGATGAGCGTTCGCACGTGTGGTCGAAGACAGGATATTCTGAGAGACATTCCAATCCAGCAAAGGGCCATCCCCACCTGGCAAAAAGACATCCCCAATCCAGGAAAGAGACAACCCCAATCCAGTAAGGATACATCTCAGTCCAGCAGAGACAGCCCCAGACAGGCAGAGACAGCCTCAGACAGGCAAAGACAGCCACAGACCGGCAGAGACAGCCCCAGACTGGCAGAGACAGCGCCAGACTAGCAGAGACAGCACCAGACTAGCAGAGACTGTTCCAAACCAACAGAGACAACTCCAGACCAGCAGAGACAGCCCCAGACCAGCAGAGACAGCCTCAGACCAGCAGAGACAGCCCCAGACCAACAGACAGCCCTGACCAACATAGACAGCCCCGGACCAGCAGAGACAGTCCCAGACCAGCAGAGACAGTCCCAGACCAACAGAGAGAGCCCCAGACCAGCAGAGATGGGCTCAGACCAGCAGAGACAGCCCCAGACCAGCAGAGACAGCTCCAGACCAGCAGAGACAGCCTCGGACCAACAGAGACAACCCCAATCCAGTAAGGATACATCTCAGTCCAGCAGAGACAGCCCCAGACAGGCAGAGACAGCCTCAGACAGGCAAAGACAGCCTCAGACTGGCAGAGACAGCCCCAGACCAGCAGAGACAGCACCAGACTAGCAGAGACAGCACCAGACTAGCAGAGACTGTTCCAGACCAACAGAGACAACTCCAAACCAGCAGAGACAGCCCCAGACCAGCAGAGACAGCCTCAGACCAGCAGAGACAGCCCCAGACCAACAGACAGCCCCGGACCAACAGAGACAGCCCTGGACCAGCAGAGACAGTTCCAGACCAGCAGAGCCAGCCCCAGACCAGCAGAGATATCTTGGGGGTCAAAAATGCCCCCCGCTGCCACCCAAATGCCATCTCTTTACCGTTCAGCATAAATTAATACAATATAATATTAATAGGCACTTAGGCATGTTAGGCCATATTAATAGGCAGGCTGGCATATAGTGGCAATGGCATTGGATGATGACAAAATGACATCACTTACTTTTCTGCAGACAGTTCAGGGCCCCCTCGCCTCGTGTGTGTCTGCTGCAGTGAGACTCCTCCCCCTTCCTTCATGCTCATGGTCACGGTGGTCACCTGTCCTGGGCTGGACTCCTGGCTTATCCCCTTCATTTCCAGCCGGTGGCCGCTCTCCTCAGCTTAACAGATTGCCGCGCCACCGTGGTTAGGCTGTGTGAGCGGCACCGGCTCATGGAGCAGCCCGGGAAGGGCCGGCGGCAAGAATGGATGCGGAGCCAGCCAGGCTGCCTGTCACTGACTGTGTGTCTGACTGACTGTGACTGTTTACATAGGCAGGTGGGCGGGCAGGTGGCACACGTTTACCACCTCCTCCCACACTCCATCCATCCACAGTTCTCCTGCACTAGCAGCAGCTGCAGCCGGTGGGAGGGGGAGGAGGGAGAGCCAGCCAGCAGCTGCATGGAGGGGCGCCATGTGATCAGGAAGGTGGGGGGCACTGAATGGGCGGTTGGAGGCCATATCATGGGTCCCACTGGGTCCATTGGACCCAGGCAGCACTTTGAGATGGGCAGCAAATTGACGCCCAAGAAGAATTTTGCCAGCAGTTTGGTGCACACCATCGGCACCAGATCAGATGTACAGCTTTCCACCTAGCCCAGCAGGCGTGGCAGGTCTTTCCCTTCCTTAAGATCGCAGCCCTCTCCCTCTCTTCCCCTACTATATTTATACAAGACGGGAAGCATGGCAGGTCTGACAAAGGGCGGGACTTTTCAAGTTAAGAAGCGGGGGATTGGTTACTAGACAGCAGGGCGGTCCCAGCAATAAATCACCTGCCTTTCACATGAAATGTCCCATCCTTTGTCCGGACCTGCCGTGCTTCCCGTCTTGTGTAAATAAAGTAGGGAAGCTGAGTGGAGTGCTGGGATCTTATGGAAGGGGCAATCTGTAATATCAATGCAGGACTGTGATGGGGGGTCTGTGATGAGGGGAGTCTGGGATGGGGGGTCTATGATAAGAGGGATCTGTGATGAGGGAGGATCTATGATGGGAGAGGAGTCTGATTGGGGGGATCTGTGATGGGACGCTAGAATTCCT
>BLSH010447839.1:214867-228581 GCA_018402905.1 Glandirana rugosa | reverse complement strand
GAGTCTGTGAAGGGGGGGGGTCTGTGATGAGAGAGGAATCTGTTTGGGGGGAGATCTGTGATGGGAGAGGAGTCTGATGGTGGGGGGAATCTGGGATGAGAGAGGAGACTGATGGTGGGGGGGATCTGTGATGGAATGGAGTCTGTGATGGGGGGATCTGTGATGGGATGATCTGTGATGGGGGAGTCTGATATGGAGTTTGTGATTTGGAATTGTACATAATTATATGTCATATAATAGACAAGGTGCTGTTGCATGTAAATATGACTTCCTGATTAATTTAATTTTAGTTTTAATTACCATGATATAAAAATTTTTTGGTGGGGGGGGGGGGCAGCATTTCATTCTTGGACCCAGGCAGCACAATGTCTTGGGCCAGCCCTGGTCGAAGGGGGGAACTATTAGGCCAAACATAGAACAGAAAAAGAGCAGCGCCAATCTAAGTGCAGCAGTATAAAAACATCTTTATTAAAAAGACAAATGGCAACTCACAAGATAAAAGCGTTATCAGCGCATGTGTGGCAATAAGCCTTATGCAGAGTGTTAGGAGAAGATTGTGCTGAGGACGTGTTTGCATTTGATTGTTGTTTGCTCTAGCTCGCAGAGAAGGCGGTGCTGGGCAGCTCTATTTAAACAATGAGTTTCCTATAGCAAGTGCTGTCCGTTCTACAGCGTTACCATGTTCCCGAGCGACCCGTTCTGAGCTACCTGTTACCTGTGACCCGGCCTGAACCCGCATCTGCTTGAACTCCGCCTGCACCGACCCCCGGCTTGCCTACGACCACTCTTCTGTCTGATCCCTGTGTACTTCAATCTGCCTGCCTGTTAAAGACCCTGCCTGCACCTGACCACCCAACTGCCTGCTCCTCCTGTACTGCTCAGCCCGCATGTTATCGGCCCGGCCTGTCTCACTACTCTTCCATCTTGCACGACCTTCTGGACGACATCTTACCACCACCAGTGTCTTATCCAGCCCTCGTGCTCCCCTGTGCTCCAGCGCTCCCTGTCTGCTCTATCAGGGGTTCTGGAACCAGGGCCGTAAGAGAGGTTGCCTTATCGGGTTTGCCAACTTCTATAGGAAGTTTATTAGAGAATTCTCTGCGGTGATCGCACCCATCACCCAACTCACTAAACAGGGCTCCCGTTTCCATTGGTCCCCTGAGGCCCAAATGACCTTCCAGAAACTCGAGGAACTGTTTACCAAGGCCCCTGTTCTCAAACACCCAGATTCGGCTCTGCCTTATACTCTGGAGGTGGATGCTTCTGAGACAGCAGTGAGAGCAGTCCTATCCCAGAGACGGGATCCCAAGGCCTCGCTTCACCCCATTGCTTTCTTCTCCCGCAAGCTCACAGCGCCAGAAAAGAATTATGATGTGGGAGACCGGGAACTTCTGGCAATCAAATCCGCCTTGAAGGAATGGCGGTATTTGCTGGAAGGAGCCTTACCCCCTGTCATGGTATTCACTGACCTTAAGAACCTAGAGTACCTGCGCACTGCTAAAAGGCTGAGACCACGCCAGGCACGATGGGCTCTATTTTTCTCTTGTTTTAACCTGCATATCACTTACAGGCCCGGGTCGAAGAACGTGAAGCCAGACGCTCTGTCCAGGATGTTCAGTGAGCCTAGCGACTCCACGCCACCTGATACCATCCTCCCATCCCGGAGCTTCTTGCTACTGCAGGAGGATTTGCTGGCTCGAGTTAAGTGGTCCCTGGCGGGATCAACCATGTCTCCTGATTCCAGGCTGACACACAAAGATGGACTGTGGTAGTTCTGGGATAAACTCTTCATTCCAGAACAGCAGCGTCTAACAGTGCTGGAACTCTGTCATGACCACCAATTGGCCGGACACTTTGGCGGTCGTAAGACTGTGGAACTGCTGTCTCGCTCCTTTTGGTGGCCTTCTGCTGACAAGGACTGCCGGAAATATGTCAGCGCTTGTCCGGTCTGTGCCCAACACAAGACCAGCCGGGCAAAAGCATGGGGTCAGTTAAATCCACTGCCCATTTCTGAACGGCCATGGTCACACATATCAATGGATTTTATTGTGGAACTACCCCCATCTGAAGGATTCAATTCCATTTTTGTCATTGTGGATCGCCTCACCAAAATGGCCCACTTCATTCCAATGAAGGGCACTCCCACGGCAACTGAAACGGCAGGGACATTTATCAAGGAAGTGGTCCGACTGCATGGACTCCCTATCAACATTGTCTCTGATCGTGGGGTGCAGTTCACTTCCCGGGTCTGGAAAGCCCTGTGTTCCGCATTAAACATTGAACTAGCATTCTCCTCTGCATATCACCCCCAGTCAAATGGCCAGACAGAGAGGACTAACCAGACCCTAGAGCAGTACATCTGCTGCTACTCATCTTTTGCCCAGGATGACTGGGTCTCGCTGTTACCTATGGCGGAGTTTGCGTACAACAACACCGAGCACTCAGCCACAAAGCAGTCCCCGTTCTGGGCGAACCTGGGGTACCAACCTACCTTTATACCAAACTTGATTCATGAAAGCGAGGTACCTGCTGTACAAAAGACGGTGGAATTCCTAACAAGGAACAACAAGGTGCTACAAGAAACCCTAGCCCAGACACAGGAATGGAACAAGAGGGCATTTGACAAGGGCAGATGTGGGGAATTGGACTTGCAACCAGGTGACCGTGTATGGTTAGCAACCAAGAACCTGAGCTTGGCATGCCCTTCCAGGAAATTGGGCCCAAGGTTCATTGGGCCATTCCTAGTGAAAAGGAAAATCAACAGGGTGGCATATGAGCTGGACCTTCCGCCTTCCCTGCGAGTGCACCCGGTATTCCACGTCACCTTGTTGAAGCCCATAACCCAAGACTTTTTTCCGGGTCGGAAGTTGGCCCCAGCTGAGCCCATCCTTGTGGATGGCGAGGAGGAATTTGAAGTGGAAGCTATCCTCGACTGCAGGAAGAGGGGTGGATCTACCCAGTTCTTGATTAAGTGGAAGGGGTACGGGCCCGAAGCTCATGGGAACCTGAAAACCACATCCACGCTAAAGAGCTTGTCAGGTCCTTTTGGATAAGACATCCAGAGTTAAAGGCCCGGTTGGGCATCCGGAGGCTGCCCCTTGGGGGGGGGGGGCAATGTTAGGAGAAGATTGTGCTGAGGACGTGTTTGCGTTTGATTGTTGTTTCCTCTAGCTCTCAGAGAAGGCGGTGCTGGGCAGCTCTATTTAAACAATGGGTTTCCTGTAGCAAGTGCTGTCCGTTCTACAGCGTTACCGTGTTCCTGAGCGACACGTTCTGAGCTACCTGTTACCTGTGACCCGGCCTGAACCCGCATCTGCTTGAACTCCACCTGCACCGACCCCTGGCTAGCCTATGACCACTCTTCTGTCTGATCCCTGTGTACTTCAATCTGCCTGCCTGTTAACGACCCTGCCTGCACCTGACCACCCGACTGCCTGCTCCTCCTGTACTGCTCAGCCCGCATGTTATCGACCCGGCCTGTCTTACTACTCTTCCATCTTGCACGAACTTCTGGACGACATCTTACCACCACCAGTGTCCTATTCAGCCCTCATGCTCCAGCGCTCCCTGTCTGCTCTATCAGGGGTTCTGGAACCAGGGCCGTAAGAGAGGTTGTCTTCTGCATAAGCCAGACTCCACCATCAGGTACGTGACACAGAGGTTCATCCACTCCTTCAGGAGGACGGGCTGCAGGCGGGGAACACCGGTGGCCGCTGGTACTGGCTGAGCCAGGGGCTTCCAGAGACTGAGATGGGGCTCAGGAACTGCCGCTAACGTCACTACCGGGTGCAGGGTGGAGTGGGAGGTGCTCGCGTTCGGAACATTCGTGCTCCTTTCTCAGGCAACCCTTTCAGAGCTTTCAGCCGCCTAAAGCCAGCATTTTACCTTCTGAGACCTCAATAGACACCTTGGACTTTCCACCCATGGTCCACGGATGACAGACTCATCCAGTGCCCCCACATTCTCTCCATCCAGCTCCCAGGGTGCCCAAGAGGTCACATGTTTGTCTTGTATTCGGCCAAACAGATCCTTCTGTGGCTGCCCAGCTCCCAAAGTTGGTGGGAGGGCAGATGAGGGAAGCCGACAGCAGCAGGGCATCGAGTTTGTGAGGGGGGGGTCAGGGCAGTGGGGTGAAGTGGTAGGGAGAGGGAGCCTGGGGGTAGCGCCTCCCCCTTGAAAATGTCCACCCAAGGCAAATGCCTTTTTTGCCTTGTGGTAGATACGCCCCTGGATGTGGCTACAAATAAGGATGTGGTTCTGTGGGCATAGTCAGTAGGGTGTCCCCAGATTTAATTTCGAAAATCTGGTAACCTTTTGCTACATGTAATTCAAATGGATATAAATGTGGTTTATTAACTGCATATTCCCAAAACAATGGAGTACATGTGACTTTCATTTCAGAGGGAAGACCTCATTTTTCAGATGACTAGAAATTAATTGCAGATTGTGCTGCCTTTTATTTTATGTCTTCATATATGGGATTTTGATGTTTATCGTAAATCAGTAAAGCATAACCATATTGTTTTTTTTGTATTGTATTGCAGTGTACCATATGACTAGCAGACAAATTAAAACACGCTATAAACATGTTGTAATGAGTGTTAAAAACACATACAACTGCATGTATTTTCACAAAGCAAATTGGGAATTCATCCCTAAAACACTACAGGTGGCAAAAGACTGTGCAAATGTCAACATTCATTGGAAAAAATCTATTTATTTTTTCTGCCCCCATTCCAGAGTAATAAATTCTGCTGTAAACTACTGTAGTGTGCACATGCTAATTGCTTGCATTCTGTGCTTTCTGTGTACATCACTACAGGGCACAGTGGTGACATAAAAGTTGACGGGTGGAACAACCACACACAGCAGTTTGCAGAAATGTATTCATTTTTTTGTGTTTGGGTTTAATACCGCTTTGACTGTTTAAAAAGTGTGATTTTTTACAAGTGTGTGCTATCTGTCTGTTACCATATATTTAAAATCAGGTAGCTCTTTCTGTTATTTCATTGTACATTCATCAAAGTGTGGAGAATTTCAGTGGGTTGATGAAAAGTGCCACAGATAGATTTGAAATTGGGATCAAAGCCTAATTTCTCCCATTTCATCTGACTTTGTGGGCTTTTAAAAACTTAGGTCAAATCAATGAATTTAATGAAGGCCCTTAAACACAATAGCTTTCCATTGCTTTTTGACCTATATAAAGAAAAGTCAGTCCAGGTCACAAAGCTTTAGTAGAACTTTAAGTAGTTAGTACACAAATGTGACAGAACATTAAGAATCCCAGAGTCTTGCAAGTCTCATTGACAAGCCGTTAAAAGTATTTCAAATAGCTGCATGACTGAACTGTGATAAGGTAGTACCATTGTCTCCCATTGTCTTCTTTCTCTTCAAATGAAAACTTCCCCCAAAAGGAACAAGACCATGAATGTGAAATGCGTTGTCTGCTATACTGTGATCACAATCTCTTTCAGTGCACTGAGAAGTGTTCATGGCTGACAACTATTCCCTGAGATTTATATCATGTGTCTCTTCTTTCACAACTTTTTGTTTTAGGGTTAAAACTATAATAGAGGAAAAAAGAAGAAGGATCTAGCGCCAAAGATATTTATAGAAAACTAAGGGATCAAACACAATCTCTGTCACCTGGATTCTGGTGAATCACCAAGAAATGTTATCAATGAAAAGAAGACAAGTTACGCAGATCTGTAATCCCAGACAATATTAAATTAAAGTGAAATAAACCCACTACCTGAAAATCAATGCCAATATATACACTAAACATATGTGCAATGAAATCATTCCAACAAGTTTATACAATATGTATCAATAAAGATAATTATCTCTATGAAAATCTCTGCGAATAATTAAGAAAATGCAAATGCATTAAAGCAAAAGAAGTGCAAAATATGTGTGCTGTCAATACAGAAAAAAGTGCATAGTGCAAAAAATAATCTCCTTTTCAATATTAAGGTTCATATGTGATCCAAAAACTATATAAAGTTCATATAAAGTCCCAAAAGAGAAAATCCAAGGAAATGTTCAGAGGTTCTTCAATAGAAGTCTTATCACTGCAGAAAACACCCAATGTGCTCCTTCATCATTCGCACCAAACTGACTCGCCAGGAGTAATGGCTGGTAATATTTTAAACCAGCAAAAGGAATCCACAACAAACACAAAGCAGGAAAAATACCCATGCTGATCTCCTGATGTAACCTCTCATCAATCACCCTCTCAGGTACAATACATGAGGTTCGGAAAAGAGGAAGGAAGATCTTTATAGCGTGGGTTTATTTCACTTTAATTTAATATTGTCTGGGATTATAGATCTGCGCTGCTTGTCCTCTTTTCATTGTTAAAACTATAATTTTTCTTTTTTGCGCAAAAGTTGCCGCGTTTATAAACCATGAGAATTAATTTCTGGCGTTTTTACAATTTTTTTTTTTACTGGTAATGGCGGCGACCTGAGATTTTTATCAGGACTGTGATATTGGGGTAGACATGTCGGACATTTTTTAACACTTTTTTGGGACCAATGACATTTATAGAGCGATCGGAAATTTAAATGTCCACTGATTACTGTATAAATGGAATTGGCAGTGAAGGGGTTAACCTGGTGGGCGCTCTAGGGGTTAACTGTGTTCCCTGGGTGTGTTCTAACTGTGAGGGGGCTGGGCTGTCAGAAGCATGGGAGATCTAACTGATCCCAGTGACAGGGATCAGTAGATCTCTGTCATGCTGCCTGGCAGCGCAGGGAACCGCCGTGTTTACATTGGCGGTTCCCCTTGGTTCAGCTGTGGCCAGCAATCGCGGCTCGCCGGCGGACATCTGGGTTCCCCAAGCCACTCCTGCAGAGTGCGGCGGGCAAGGGAGCCCGCTAGCCACGCGTTCGCGAGCCGCTGTTTATAGATGCCGATTTGCGAAACAGCGCCACTCTGCAGCAGTAAACGTACGTGAGCCGGTCAGGAACCGGTTAAACAACACAAAACATTTTGACTTACAGGGCGATAATACAGACAAGAACCCAAAAAAAACACACCGCACTTACAGCTTGCTAGCAGTTACTATGTATTCCATTTGTTTTTGCAATTAAAAATTACCATAATACTGTATATTACTGAATTTTTCCCTGATTGGAAAATTCGGGAAATTCACGGTTTTATGTAACCGCTAAACATATAAAAACTGGATTTTTATTTGATTTTTGATTTACCAGTAAAATCCATTTTTTAAAGTACATCGCAGGATAAAGAGCCACCATATTTATTATGTGCCACCTGCAGGTTATTGGACACTGGCGGCCCCATATAATCCATCGACTACAAGAAGTACCTCTGTTAGCAAGCCATACATGTGATGGATTTTACAAGAAAGTCAAAAATCCGATTTTCTTTATCACACATCTCTGGACACAGAGCCACCATATTATTCCTTAATCATAGGGATGTCCTAAAGCAATGCTCAGGAGGACAGGGAGACACAGCAAACACTGGCAGGCCAAAAAGAACCTACATAGAAGCCTGCAAAGCATTGAAACCAAATGCAGCATGCTCAGTGGTTCTAACATCTACCTGGTAAAATCTTGTAAAAGTGTGACCCAAAGACCAGGTTGTGGCCCTGCAGACCTGAGTCACTAAAGCCTGATGACAGCTAACCCAGGAGGCACCAATACCCCTGGTAGAATGACTCATCACTGGAAAAGGTGGAACCTTTCCTTTCAAACCATAGACTTGAGAAAAAAGCTGACATACCCAATGTGAAAAGGTAAACTTTGAAGCTGTGTGACCCTTCTTTGGTCCTTGTGGAAGCAGTCAATTTCAGACACATCCTGACAGCCTGAAACACACCTGCAGTGTGTAGAGTCCTGTCCCCCGTTGACTGAGGTATGATGAAAAAAGACAGAAAAACAATATCCAGGTTCAGTAGCAAAAAAATTGCTGTCTGAAGTCAAGGAACCACCTTGTCCTCTAGAGGTACCAGAAAGGGCTCCCTGGAAGAAAGAGCAGCCAGCTCTGCTATCTTTAAACCAAAGTAATGGCATTGGCAACCAGGAACACAGTCTTCCGCATCAAAAGGACTAAAGGAATGTCCCAAATAGGCTCAAATAGCGGTTTCTGTAACACTGACAGCACAAACTTCCCACAGATTCAAAGGTGACCTGAAGGGAACACATACTAAGGAATGAGCAGCAATTGGCCTTGAAAAAAAGATCTGCCTTTTGATAATACCAAAGCCAATATATGATAAAGCCAAAATAAAGCCTATAACATACCTGTGAGCATACAACCTTCGAACCTCACACCAGACCACTTAAGATTTCCAGGATCTGTAGTAAAGCCTTCCTTACTCTCAAAAGTGTGGATATGACAATGTCAGACACTTCCCTATCCTTCAAGATTCTGGTTTCAATAGCCATGCTGTCAAAACCAGTGACCATAAAGAAAGATGGAAGCATGGACCCTGTGACAGGAAGTCTGGAGAGATGAAAGCATGCAAGGACTGTCCAACGACATAATGTCAGAATACCACATTCTTCTGGCCCAAGCTCATGCAATCAGAATCCCTGGAATCCCTTTCACTCAAATCCTGTGAAACAGACATGGAAGAAGCTGTAATGAAGGAAAGGGATACATTATATCAGAGAGAACTGTTCCCACAGCATCCCCAGGGCATCAAATGCTTGAGGATCCCTGGCCCTGCCAGTGAGCCTGTCCAGTTTTGCACTGAACCTGAATGCCAACAGATCCACATCTGCAGTACCTCCTCCTGGTGCTCCCTTGATGATACAGTATATGCCAGCTGTAGCATTGTCCGAATGAACCCTTACTGAGAGACCCTGCAGCTGAATCGACCAGTGCAGGAACACCAGACCATGGACCTCTTGCAGTTCCAGCACATTGATAGGCAGGGACCTTTGTAGCAGAGACCAAGTCCCCTGCACCAAAAGATGATCCAGCGACCCCCCCCCCATCCTGTCAAACTGGTGTTTGTCTTCAGCACTTTCCAAGAAAAGTGGAGAAGTAACTTCTCTGCCCTTAACCTTTGGGAAGACATCCACCAGATCAAAGACTGAAGAGTGCAGGAATGCACGGACATTAGAGAAGCCAATGACTCTGTCCTCCTGTCCCATATCCCCAGAACTTTTCGTTGCAGAGGTATGGGATGGAACTAAGCAAAGGAAACCACCTCTAACTAGGCCTCCATCTTCTGCAAAACTCTCATGCAGAGACAAATGGAGGGATAATGCAGGGTTCTGAGAAAAGGTGGCTGCAGCTATTCGGCCATGTGAAAGAGACCTAAGGCAGATGACAAATCCTTCTTAGGTACATAAGCATGTGTCCTGAAGATAGCTAAAAAATCTGACAACTTGACAAAGGAAGGGGTTCTGAACCACTGGAGACCCCTGGACCTGCAGGGGATACTGCACCAAGGAGCTATGTCTAGAGTCTTCCTGACCTTACAGGGGCACCTGTGAGCCCTGCCCCGCTGTGCTGCCATCTCTCTGCCATTTAGAAGATATATGGCCTTCCAATAGGACCTGAGCTAAATAGCAGCCCCAATCAGATGAGAGGACACTGTGTAAATAAACAACCAAACAGCATGCTGGTTACCCTAGGAGATAAACCCCAGCTGAAAGTGCTCCCAAACCAGGAGAGCCTGCCCTGTGTCTCTTATGATGTCTACAGCAGCACTGCTGCTTCCACTACTGCCGCTACGACTGCTGCGACAATCTTCTCCCTTCAGTATGTATAGTGTCCACTATGCCACCCCTGCCTCTCTGACACCACTGCTGCTTGGCCCAAAATGCTGGACAAGCCACTGAAGCCCAATACAGGCTGCACAGCCTAAAAAGTGATCATGGCGGGCAGAATCCCACCCACCCCATGTATAAAAATAATACTAAATCCTAACATAACAAAAATCATGCACATGTGGCAGCAAGCCAATATAGCAGCATATACACAGTACCACTGCTCCCAGTGGTCATTCAGCCAAAGGACACAGGAAGATTTTAAAGACACAGCTTCTACCCCCTAGTGGAGACCAAGGGAGGGACTCTCCAACTAGGCAGCTAAGAATCCCTTCATAAAGGGGAACTCTTTTTATGGGCTTTTTATGGGTAGCAGAAGGCTACCCAGCCACTCACCATTCTCGCTGCAGGATCCATCTCTTAAGAGCTATGGATCCAACCTTCACCCATCACAACAAGCAATGCCTTACAGGACCTTCAGGGACTCAATCCCCCTTCCTGGGGAACACTGCCCTGGACCCATATGTCACCTTGCCGAAAACCTCCTTTTCAGTTCTTACTGCACAGCGTTCTGTGTACACAGGGTTGAGTGCCGACTGGCCATATTACAGGCAATCTCTGTGTCATGTCCTTTGCCATTGATGCAGGGTAAGGGTACCACTTTTTCGAGCATTTAAAGCTATAAGAATGGATCTGGATCTGCTGATCTCTGCAAGAACCACTGAGAATTTTGTAATATTGTGCAGAGAGCTGCATGTCAGTGACCACCACCTACTGCTGAAAAAAACAGAGGTACTTCCTGTATGGGAGGGGTTAGATAGGAGAGGACTTCCTGTCTTTTTGCTAGTGTTCAGTCACCTATAGGTGGTGCATAGCCATATGAGTAAGGAATAATGTGTGTGTCTTTGTGTCCAGTGATTAACAATAAAGAAACCATTTTAAAAATGATTATATAACTTTATTACCAAATGTGAGAAAAACAGCTTGTTAGCATATCACAGTTAGCATCACCGAACAAGGGACAAATGAAGAGGAAAGAGGGACAGAGGGGGGTCATTGTTGCAAATCACAGGGACTGTCCCTCAAAATCAGGGACAGTCGGGAGCTTTGATATAAGGTAAGGAATGGTTACATTTGCTATAGTGAGCTTTTCCTTCACTTCTTGCCCTAGATATACAACAGGAAGTGAGAAAAAGTTTCTCCAAGATGAGAGGACTTTTTTTAGCACTTACACACAAAACTAGACTTGTAAGTAGTTGGGTAAATATGTTTTGGTAGATGTAGTCCTTTAGTGCACATAGAGTTCAGCACTTCCATCTTGTTTGTGCTTCAGTTCCACCCATGTTTTCTCCATGTTTGTGCCTAAATGCTCCAATTTTCACCCCCACCCCATCCTACACACATGTACACACCCAAACCACATACTGTTTTATTAACTGGTTCCTGATTAAACTGAACAATGTCTAAGGGACTGTGATGGGACATTAGATTGTAAGTTCAACTGCTACAAAGACTGATGCAGCTTTTTCACTGTGGTCTATAAGAATATAAATTATTAAAAACAAAAAAAATGTTTTAGAATCAAATATACAGTATACAGGGAGTTTGGAAAACATCAATTTAGCAAGCACCTGCTTTATTAACTTAAAAAAAATAAAGCAAAACCAATATACAAACATAAAAAATTATAGAGCACATCAAACAGCAGGGATATTGAGATGGGTAAGGTGGAAACAACATACCTACATTATCCCATAAATGCCCTATGGAACGGTGCAACTCATTGATAATTGATTTGCAAGCCAATGAACATTCTGTAAGTTTACTTTCATTATTTTTCTGTAAGATTTATTGTAGTTTCTTCTTTTGTCCCTTCACATTTTTTTCAGGCTTCATTCATTAACCAGTAACTTTGTCACCCAAAGATGACTTTCCCTTTTAAACCTGCCTTAAAGCTGTCATTTACGTAGGTTTCTCCCACCCCCCCTCTTCTTCTTTTTTTCTTCTGAATATTTGACAGCAAAGGCTTTCTGTGGCTTTTATCCCTTTTTGTTCGCTTTATGACATAACCTGTGCAAAGTGGCAAAGCTACTCAGTCCTTGTATGTAAAATTTGCTACATTTTTTCGAGACGGGTCAATGCCCATTTTTGGACTCTTTTCTTCATCTGAGTAGCGTGTTAAAACTTTTTTTTTGCAGATGCAAGCTATTCAGCAGCGGCCCGTTGGCTGCATGCAGAGCGAAGGAGAAAGAAAAGGCCTGCCTATTTTGTGATTGCCATAGTAACTCAAACATTACTAATGCGTTTGTGGATTTGGTAGACCCAGGCTAGTGAATTCAGTTTCCTGTGCAATCTAGCCCTCTACTGGAGATCCTGGCTTTGGTGACATGAGGTTACAGAGAGGACAGTCGGCTTGTAAGGCCTGAAATTAACCATTTCACTTTAAAATAATGCCCATTTGTATCCATTTTGTTCAACATAACAACAGCTGCTGCCCTTGGGCTGACAGGTTTTGGCTTTCCAATCAAAGCTCAGTATGACAGTTATGAATGAGGCTGAAGCAATTCATTTCAGAGCTCAATTCAGAAAACCAATTTTTGCATTTTTATCTGAAAAGTGGACCATTTCAAATTCAAATTTGTACAAGGGCATCAAAGACCATATGCATTTCATTGCAGAACGCATTGATGAAGCTCTTTAAAGTCATAAGAGTTTAAGGTAATGGGCAGATTACAAAACCTGTATATATATATATATATATATATATATATATATATATTACACAAAATACAAAATAATTATTTGCTCCTATTCAAGAATAATACAGCAACTTCAGGCTTCCTTGGAGATTTGTTCATGCTAAGGTCCTAGATGGCTTCCATACAACACAAGAGATAATAAAAAGGTGGAACCACACGTTACCCCTTGCATATTCATAGCAAACTTTTGCTTGAAAAATAAGGTTCCTTAAATTGACCATAAACGAGTCGAATTTCATTAAAACATTTTCATTTCAAGACTGTTTGTTTGATTTTCTGATGATTAATGGGGGTCAAATCAACGTTTGTAGTCAACCATAGTGACAAGAAAATTTGAAGGTGCAGGGTCAAATTTTTTTCTTGAAGGAACTTATTTCCGTGAATGCGGTTTACCTTTGGGCTACCCAATCATTCCAAAATTGAATGTTAAAAGCAAACAAAAATTGAAAGAACTTTCAAACAACATTCGCTAAGACATCAAATGTACCGTACTGAAAATTTTCATTCAAATGTTCATCTAAATACTTGTACACATGGTTATTTGAAATCCACTAGTGTATGGCCAGCATATCACAATACATGTTCAAGCTGGCCAACTGCATTAAAGTGTTCCTTCTCTGGCTGTCTGTAGCTCGACTCCAGCTGTGCCTGTTTGCTCCACATTAGCACTATATGCCCATACTCCTAAGAATATGCTGTTTAGCCAGTAAGAATATGTCAATTTGCAAGGAAGAGAAGGGACTGGCCATGCTGGGATCAATTTGGTGCAATAGGACAACTGAAACATGCACAGTATTTCAATATATGCAAACTAAGAATACCTGTTTTTAACCAGTTAACAACCGCCCTATAGACAAATGACGTCTACAGAGCGGTTGCTTAATTCTGGGAGGACGTCTATTGACGTCCTCCCAGAATCGCGGTTCCCGCGCGCCTATCTGCAGGAGGGTCTTAATTCGTTGGCGAGACATCTGCAGTAAACAGATATCCCGCCAACAATTGACCAATTTTTGTCCATAAGAATCAAACGTATATAACTTTATGACACGTACAAAGTCAACAGGATAACGTGGTTTAACTAGGGTCGTACCGGTCAGGGAAGAGAAGGAACGTTTAACTGTATAAGAATGACCGATTTGTCGTATAAGAATCCTCATACCCGTATATCACGATTACACCTCGTTTGTCCGTGTCGACCTCAGC
>BLSH010447839.1:190018-213079 GCA_018402905.1 Glandirana rugosa | reverse complement strand
GGCACCATAGCTTGCAGACTCTATAACTTTCACAAAGACCAAATAATATACACTAATTTTTTTTTTTTTTACCAAAGATAGGTAGCAGTATAAATTTTGGCCAAAATTTATGAAGAAAAATTACTAATTTGCAAAATTTTATAACAGAAACGAAGAAAAATTCATTTTTTTACAAAATTTTCGGTCTTTTTTTAATTATAGCGCAAAAAATAAAAAACCCAGAGATGATTAAATACCACCAAAAGAAAGCTCTATTTGTGTGAAAAAAAGGACGCAAATTTCATATGGGTGCAGTGTTGCATGACTGAGTAATTGTCATTCAAAGTGTGAGAGCACTGAAAGCTGAAAATTGGTCTGGTTGTTAAGGGGGTTTAAGTGCCCAGTTGTCAAGTGGTTAAGGAAAGGTTTGCTATGAATATGTAAGGGGGTTAACACATGGTTATACCTCCTTAGTATATCATGTGTTATTTATAGGGAAGCCATCTAGGAATAGGACCCGAGCACAGAAATATCCCCATTATTATTCCATAGTGTGGGTCAGTGATTTAAATTGTAGAAATGCCTAAGAGCCGGTTCACACAGGGGCGATCCGACTTTAGGAGCGACTCTGAGCTGCCCCGCACAGCGCGACTTCAGCGCAGTTTGCAAACGACTTCTGACAGTAGCACAGGAACCTTTTTCTAAGTCGGAGCTACTTGGGTCGCTCCTATTAGAACGGTTCCATTGCAATGCATGGAGCACGACTGGTCAATCGACTCAAGTCGCCTGACAAGTCGCCCCTGTGTGGACCGGCTCTGAAGTTGCTGTATTATGCTTTATAGAAGCAAATAATTATGCTTTATATGTTGTAACCGTTTGTATTTTGTTTATTTAGTCTATTGTGTTAGTTTTTTTAGATACAGCTGTGGATAGATTACAATATCTATCTACCATTACACACAAATTGAAAATGAGTTGCAACAGAGCAGTATTGAGCAACCTGAACTCTTGGCAGATATAAAAAAACCCAGAAAGGAATACAGATCTTTATACAATAATACATAAATAACCCCGACTACAGCACTAACCCTTGAACGGACACTCATGAGCCTGGACTCCCATCTCCGGCCTCAAAGGTCAGGAACCTTCGCTCTTGGGAACCCTTTCTATCTATCAGACCTCTCTTCCGCAGCCTCCCACCCTTCCCAAGCTTTACCTGTCTGTCTAATGGCAAATTAGATTCCGACACCTTAACTAACCTGTCTATATTCCCCAATTGTGAATATGGTCTGTTCTTGGTCTCATGAAGTATTACATGTAATGTACTGCTGTTGTTTATTCAATAAAACTTTTTGAACCAGAAAAAAATAACCCCGACTACAGCACGGCTCTCCAGTTCTGCAACGTCCTCCCAGATCTGTGCCTCCTGCGCCTGTCCTTTGGAACACAGAATGCGGTAAAGGGCCAATCACAGCATCCCATTATCATGAGGTCAGCTGTGTCCAATCACAGCTGGCCACATGTAAATAGACTTGGTGGGTATCGGCATTCCTTGATCATCTGCAAGGATGACAGGGCACAGTGAGTATATTGTTTACACTGATAATCAGGGCACTGATCATCAGTGCCCTGATTATCAGTGCAGCCCCATCAGTGCAGCTTATCAGTGCCCATCAGTGCCGCCTATCAGAGCCCCTCAGTACCGCCTCATCAGTGCTGCCTCATCAGTGTCCATTAGTACAGCTTATCAGTGACCACCGGTGCCACCTCATCAGTGCCTCATCAGTGCCCATCGGTGCAGCCTCATCAGTGCAGCCTTATCAGTGCCCATCAGTGCAGCCTTATCAGTGTAGCCTCATCAGTGCCTCCTCATCAGTGTCCATCAGTGCCGCCTCATCAGTGCCCATCAGTGCAGCCTCATCAAAGCCCATCAGTGCGGCCTCATCAGTGCCTATTAGTGCACCCTCATCAGTGCCCATCAGTGCAGCTTATCAGTGCCCATCAGTGTCGCCTCATCAGTGCCCATCAGTGCAGCCTCATCAGTGCCTATCAGTGCAGCCTCATCAGTGCCCATCATTGCAGCCTCATCAGCGCACATTAGTGAAGAAGAAAAATGACTTATTTGCAAAAATTATAGCAGAAACTGAGAAAAACTTTTTTATTCTAAATTTTTCATTCTTTTTTCTTTTGCTTAGCAAAAAATAAAAAACCCAGTGGTGATGAACCACTTAAAGACCAGTCGCCATCATTATACTGCGGCAAAATAGCTAATTCACGTGTATTGGCATAGGTTTACGCCAGTGCAGGATCAGTCTTTTGTGGGTGCACTCCCACTGGGCAGCGGGGAACCAATCAGCGGATGGGGCGTATTCGAGACCTTCCCCCATACAGTTAGAACAGACAATGAGGGAACACAGTTAACCCCTTAATCACCCCTAGTGTTACCCCTTCATTGCCAGTGTCATTAGTACAATAACAGTGCATATTTTTAGCACTGATTACTGTAATAATGACACTGGTTCCCAAAAAAGTGTCAAAAATGTCAGTAAAGTGTCCGATCTGTCCGCCGCAATCCCACTAAAAATGCTATAAATCTATTCACTATTTTGTAGATGCTATAACTTTTGCGCAAACCAATCAATATACGCTTATTCTGATTTTTTTTTTTTTTTTTACCAAAAACATGTAGAAGAATGCATATTGGCCTAAACTGATGAAGAAATTGGTTTTTACTTTTTTTTGGATATTTATTATAGCAAAAAGTAAAAAATATTGTTTCTTTTTTCAAAATTGTTGCTCTTTTTTTTGTTTATAGCGCAAAAAATAGAAACCACAGAGGTGATCAAATACCACCAAAAGAAAGCTCTATTTGTGGGAAAAAAGGACATAAATTTTGTTTGGGTTCAACATTGCATGACCGCGCAATTGTCAGTTAAAGAGACGCAGTGCCGTATCGCAAAAAATGGCCTGGTAAGGAAGTGGGTAAATCCTTCCGGTCCTTAAGTGGTTAAATATCACCAAAACAAAGCTCTATCTGTAAATGATAACCATTTCATATGGGTACAGCTTTGCATGACCGTGCAATTGTCATTCGAATTGTGACAGCGCTGAAATCTGAAAAGTTGGCCTGGATAGGAAGGGGGTGAAAGTGCCCAGTATTGAAGTGGTTAAAAGTATTTTAAATACAAGAAATGTATGTAACTATTTGACCTGTTATCAGCCTCTTACAGTTCATGGTAGATCAGAGTTTGGACTTAGGGAGCAGCAGCAAAAGGACCTAATCAGTTGTTGCTGTGTTAACAAGGGACATGCTGATAGGAGGATAGAGCAGAGTGACAGGCAGATGAGCTTATCAGTCTGCTGCTTCTCCTTTCATTGGCCAGTCACAGGTCGGGGGAGGGACAAGACCTGTGTTACTTAGATGCAGCAGACAAAAATCAGGTCTCCTGTTCAAAGACTGAATGCAATACCAATAAGTGGGGACAACTGCAGTATCAGACTGGAGATTTCTATGCAGGAGTAACAGCAGTTGTAGTCCCATGTCAAAATGAATGTTGCATAGGCTGTCAGACAGTTCTGTGTCACACTAATGGCAGCCACATGTTTTCCATTTGTAGCCATGTGCCCCCTTGGGGGTGGCTGATAGTAGTAGTTCATCTGTCTCCCTGCCCTCAATCACACATTTGTCCTTTCATCCAGAGTCATGGAACAGGCCGGTATTTTGTTTTTTGTTTTTTTTATTTGGGGAATAAACTTGGATAGGGAAGGGATGACTGTGGAATGCCGAGTAGATCAAAACGGGACTGTCTATATACACTTCCATCTGTATATACTCATTCACATCTCTCCAGCACATACACTTGCAGAACGTTACGCTCCTTCTTGGTGAGACCTGAAAGGATGTTAATCAGGCCTCCATCACCTTTCTCTCCACCCTGGCTAGCACATGGTGAGCCAGCCTGCATTCCTGGTGGCAGGACCTCCAGATCACCCATTACAGGTAAGGGCTATGGGCCCTATAAGTGTAGCTCAGTACGTTGATGCTAGCTGGGGTTCAATGGACTACTGCTCCCTGCCCATCCTCCTCCAGGCCTCTTCAGCCCTCTTGGCTGACACCGCTCCCCTGGCTAGCTCCTCTGACCTCCACAGACTGTCCACTGTATCCTCCCAGCCTGCTCCAGTCCTCTTCTCCAGCTCCTAGGTATGTCACTCACTGACAACAACACCGGTGGATACTTTAAAGAGTCTTTTCCTGTAGCCTCTTTGTTGCTCTCCTGCTCCCATGTGTTGCTCCAAGATCTCTCTCCTCCTGGCTGCACCCGAGCTCCCAGGCCTCAAGGTCACCCCCCCCCAGACTAGGGGCTCCCGGGTGAGGCCTCCACAACACTGATACATCTCCACTCTTCCGCCCGGCTCACTCCTCCCAGACTGGGCTGACCTTGGGTATTCAAGGAGGCCCGCCCCCTGCCAATCCAGGTTGGGGATTAGTCAGGGCTCCTTAGAACACCCCAGATGGCTACACCTCCCTCCCACCTTTCCTTCCAAAAAACACCAGCACCTTCTGGAAAGAAGCGGGAGGTTCTGATGACACCATCTTTGATCCACCCAGTCCTTCCTGGCCACTCCCAGCCCAGAACCAAAACAATCAGGCCTGCACAACAGTCAGACCTGAATAAATTTACCTCTCCTAACAAAAAATGACTTACACAGCACCTATCACTATGGGGGCGCTACACATTTGTAAGGGTCAGTCCTTCTTTTTGAATCAATAGCTCTCTCCTTCTTTCCTCAGCAGTTATCCGTCTTTCATTCAACCTCTAAATTATTGTATTTGTTATTTTCAAAAGCCAAGTATGAGGGCTCATGCACCTGTACAGAGTAGGCACAGTGCATATTTTGGTATTCAGAATGTCTTTGTGATGCATACAGCTAATCATAGAAATTAAAGGATGAAGGAGGCTGTATCCAGCTTTGCACAGTGCATGGCACATGCACCTAAATGCACACTACCTCTATTCTGGACATTACGTCTGCGCATATGTGTCATTTTACACAAGTAGTGGTATGCAAATTTGTACTGCCACCTTCACCCATTCATGTCTATGGGAGGCTATAGGAAACAGTAGACCATCCTGGACACATGTGGGTTAAGTCAATCAAGTGCACGCAAAAACATTTTTTTTCCTTGCACTTGATTGGGCATTCTTTACTGAGTGAAACTTCACCACATTTACACTTACTAAGGAAAATGTGTGCAGCTGCACTTACAAAGTGCACAGCCTATTTGCCTATAGTAAATCCACCCCACAGGATATCTGTATACCTTTCTTCCTGCAGACAACAGTTGGGGATAATCAGGGGTGCAAACTGCAGTGGCTGCGGAGAGACATATGTTGGTGTACTGGAAATCCATGAAAAGAACAGGGGTAGCAGTGACCATAAGATGATTTCGTTTAATGTTAATTGTAAGCAACAAACACACACGGGAAAGATAAATACACTTAACTTTAAGAGAGCAAATTTTCCACTGATGAGGGCTGCTCTCCAGGACTTAGGCTGGGAGGGAATATTGGCATTGATGAACACAGAACAGAAATGGGAATTCTTCAAAAAAGACTGTATGTGAACTGCAAAATATATTCCCAAGGGCAATAATGGTCCAGAAATATTTAGACAGAATAAAGGTGGATAAAGCACCTGGACCAGATGGCATCCACCCACAGATCCTAAAAGAATTGAGCTCTGTCATTTCAAAGCCATTGTATTTAATTGTTAGGGACTCGTTAATGACTAGAATGGTACCACTGGATTGGCGTAGGGCCAATGTGGTGCCTATATTTAAAAAGGGATAAAAGTCTTCACAAAGTAACTATAGACCTGTTAGTTTAACTTCTATAGTCGGGAAGATACTGGAGAGTTTAATAAAAGACCACATAGATGAGTTCTTGCTAGAAAAAATGCTTTATGCAAAAGACAGCATGGATTCATGAAAGACAGAAGTTGTCAGACAAACCTGATTTCTTTTTATTAGGAGGTAAGAAAAACCTTGGACAGAGGGGTGGCTGTGAATGTGGTATACTTGGATTTTGCAAAAGTGTTTGACACCGTTCCCCACACACGACTAACGTGTAAGCAGGGGCGTAACGATAGGGGTTGCAGGGGTTGCAATTGCAACCGGGCCCCATGGTCCAGGGGGCCCATGTGCCTCCCTTGTACACCTGAATAGGAGGGATGGCAGAGGGGGGGCATTTAGAGGACCCAATCTCCTCCATTTTCCTCTATCCAGTTTACTTGTCTTCTGCTGTTCCCAGGGCCCCTGTGTGCTTCCCTGGTCCCCCTGGAGCCTGCTGCAGAACTTGTGAAAGGGCCCCACTGCAGTACCATAATAAAGGGACCCACGATAGGCGTAAAGGGCCCCAGGATCAGTGGGAAGAGGAAAGGGCCCTGGCCAGGGGTCAGGGGGCCCTTCATAATTTCTTGCACCGGGGCCCTGAAGGTTCTAGTTACGCCTCTGCGTGTAAGGTATAGTCTACAGCGGGGTTCAGCAACCTGTAGATCACGCTCTACCAGTAGATCACAGACAGGTGACTGGTAGATTGCAGTCTGGACTTCCTGACTCGCCATCCGAGAGCATCGGAGTGCAATACAGATTGACTACTTGTAAAGTTGGAGCTGTAGTAGGGGTCAAGAGCCGCATAACCCGATGCCCCCTCTGTAGTGCTGGCTCCTATCCCATGCAGAGTGATACCACCTGCACTCCACCTCTTATCCCAGCTATCAGACTCCAGAGTGGTGCCAGCAGCAGGACAGAAGAGATCTTCAGGTCAGTGTAAAGCAATACACTGTGCATAATAGTATAGGGCTGCCTTCACACTGATGTGCTGCGGTTTACCCATTCCGCGGATGCAGTGCAGTGTACCTGCGCTTAGCCATAGACTTCTATTATATCCTGCTGTTTCACCACCCCCCAACTGTAAGTGTGAACAAGCCCTGAGGATGCAGCTGCCAAATGCAACTAAGGGCTCATTCACAAGTGCAGCATGCACTACTGCTTCTCTGAAAAGTGATCCGAGTTTGTGTTGACGTGGTGGTGAGGAGGTGTTATGTTGCCTCCTCACCACTTGATTTAAACCCATGTTTGCCATGCAATGCAGGCAATTGCGACACAGTAGAGGTTTAATTCAGGTGTGAGGAGGCAACACTGTGCCAGATGATCTTTGACTTCTGTGTGGTTCAGGTAGATCTCCACTTTTTAAGATTACCTACCCATGGTCTAAATGCTTGGAAAGATCAGTTTGTAAATAGATAGAAAACTGGCTAAAAGACCAAATTCAGAGAGTAGTGGTCAATGATTCTTACTCAGAATGGTCTAAGGTTATCAGTGGTGTACCCTTAGGTTCAGTGTTGAGACTCTTACTTTTTAATATCTTTATGAATAATATAGGGTCTGGGATTAAAAGTACCATTTCAGTGTTTGCAGATGACACCAAGCTATGCAGTGGAATAACGTCCTTACAGGATGTCTCCAACTTACAAGCAGACCAATAAGACCAATAAGTTTAATTGGGCAACTAGGTGGCAGATGAGGTGTAATGTTGATAAATGTAAAGTTATGTACTTGGGGCTAAGAATATGCATGCATCGTACATACTAGGGGGAGTACAACTGGGGGAATCCATAGTGGAGAAGGATCTAGGGATTTGGTAGATCATAAGCTTAATAATAGCATGCAGTGCCAAGCTGCAGTTTCCAAAGCAAGCAAAATCCTTTCTTGTATTAAAAGAGGTATGGACTCCAGAGATAGAGACATCATTTTGCCCCAGTACAAATCATTAGTAGGACCTCATCTGGGATATGCAGTTCAGTTTTGAGCACCAGTTCTGCAGAAAGTGCAGAGAATGGCAACCGAACTGATAAGAGGCATGGAGGAGCTCAGTTATGAGAAAAGATTAGAGGAACTGAATTTATTCTCTCTTGAGAAGAGAAGATTAAGGGGGATATGATCAACATGTACAAATACAGAAGTGGTCCATACAGTGAACTTGGTGTTGAGTTATTCACTTTAAGGTCATCACAGAGGACAAGAGGGCACTCTTTACGTCTAGAGGAAAAGAGATTTCATCTCCAAATACGGAAAGGTTTATTCACAGTTAGAGCTGCGAAAATGTGGAATAGTCTCCCTCAAGAGGTGGTTCTGTCCTGCTCAGTGGATTGCTTTAAGAAAAGCCTGGATTCTTTCCTAAACTATATAAAGCTACCGGGTAGTATTATAGTGAGGTGCCAACGTCCTGAAAGATATATGGACAATTGAGGTGGAGGCAACCACAGACTTTAACGGTACATACAGGCTGTTACAACAATTTGATTAAAAGATATAAGTTTTATCTAATGGAGCACACAGCTCCCATGAGCAGTCATCATGATGCAGGTAGTTGTACACAAGTCAGGGCAGAAAAGGTAGCTGTCCAGAAGATGTCTTTATCCTGATGCACTTTATGTAATTGACGTACTGGCTGTTTTTGTTTGTGCTTTACCAATCTCAACCTATGTATTAGATTACATATACTTACCTCTATTCACTCCTGCTTTTGCAGGGTGTCTCCAACTAGCAACTCAGCAGCCTAGACAGCTATCTTTTCTGCTCTGACTTGTGTACATCTACCTGCATCATGATGACTACCCATGGGAGCTGGGTGCTCCATTAGGATAGTCATTTGCAATACCATTGTGCCTTATTTCGCCGCGCCCCCCCCCCCCCCCCTAAGCCTGGTCATCTACTTTTGGATGGTGGGTACATTCACTATGATTACACTCTGGGGCATAGCTGTATGTTTCCCTGGTTGGTTATTTGTTGATTATTTGGATTTTGTTATTTACAGTTCCAGTCTTCTCTGGGATAGGTGATATTGATGCTTATATAGGTTCCCTGATGGTCTTTAATGTTTACCCCAGGCTATTTACGCTCCCATTTCAGGGGTGTATTCCTGGTTTACACATTTCATTCTACATATCCCTTTGTTTGTGCTCATTGCCCATGAACGTTGGTGACTGGACCTCTAGCCATAGACATGTCATGTTTATTTTTATTTTTATCTTTAGCTGGTTATTTTATCCTGGCTCCCACACTCGCCCATGAGAGGGCTGATCTGCGTCTTGGCCCTGGTGTCCGGGCCTGGTGTTTGGAGGACAGGTGAGTACCCCCTTGACCCGTTCTGGATGTCCCCCTTTGAGTGAGCTGACTGATGTCAAATTGTATTTCAGTATTTTGAAGATGAGATAGAGTCCTGTCTGGGGCCTCAACCACCTACATGGAGGCCCTGGAGGGAAACATATCTACTATGTATCTGTATACAGTACTTATGTAATTATTTTTGTTTCTCTAGAATCGTTTAACTCTGAAACTGCTCTTTCTGAAGAAGCGGTCCTGCTGCAAAACATGTCAAAGTGCAAGCTGGATGAACTCATTATATGACCCCTCCCCACTGGGGCCTATGTATCCTGGGTTTCTAGCTGCCAGTTTCAGGTTTTGTGCCTTTGTGGCAATTGTGTGTATATGTATTCAACACCAATATCGCTAGTGGGATTGTTTTTATGAATTTTGTAATAAAACATATCTTTTAATCAAATTGTTGTAACAGCCTGTATGTACCTTTCAAGTCCATGGTTGCCTCCACCTCAATTGTCCATACTATATTCTTTCCTAAATCTACATAATATAACTGGGTACTAACATTTATAGGTAAAGTTGATCCAGGGAAAATCCGATTGCCTCTCGGGGGATCAGGAAGGAATTTTGTTCCTCTGCTGTAGCAAATTGGATCATGCTTTGCTGGGGTTTTTCACCTTCCTCTGGATCAACTGTGCATATAGGACTGTGTATACGGTATTGTATGATATATATGTAGCGGTACCCCAGAAGGAGCTGCTAATGAAATTTGTATTTGCTCCTGGGCCTCCCTCTAATTATCCTGCAGACAGTCACTATGGCATTTTCACACAGCCAGGTGTACACACAATCCTGCTCATTTCCAATAACCAGTCTAAGGGATGAATTTTCAATGCTTTATTGTTGATCTTGGATAGGAGAAGGATAGGTATAGGATACTCCAAGTTAACTAACTTTAACAGAGGACAAATTCTCCCTAGGCTCTGTATAGCAGGCGGTCAGTGGCTTCACGCAGCAGACTGACTCCAGTGAAACAAGTCCACCTTTGAGCAACAAAGGACATGCCGGACTTTGCTTCTTCAAGACACTAGCCAGTGTCTCCTTTCAGACTCAGTGTAACAGACTACCAAAGGCACTTTATGGCAGGCTGACTTTAGCAGAACAGGTCCCTTGTTAAGGAGTAAGGACAGAAGCTGGACTCTATTGTTCAAGACTCTCTCCAGTGTCTCCTTTCTAGCTGGCACGCCCAATTAAGCTGATATGAGGGCAGGTGAAAATTCTAGCAACACAGTCTCAAGGATCCTCACACAGATCTGTACTCACACCATGTCCTGGGACTTTCGGTAGCCCTTTCTGCCAACCTCCAAGTGACACTTTGCCACTGCAGCATCAGACCAAATCCAAGGACATCTTCTCTCTGTCAACTTTCAAAGAACTGTGGGTTGCAGCTTCAGCATCCGGATAGGCCTCGACTAAGCTTAGCAGACGGCAGCCTCCTGGATAAGCCCTCATGCCTAGCAGCCAGGAGCTAAACATACGCCTCACCCCTCAGGCTTGGGTGGGCTAGAACTCCTAACCTTGAGCCCATGTGCTCCTTTTTATATGAAGGTGTTCACCCAAGATGCAGTGGGGCACCACTCCCCTGCTAGCTGGTCAGAACCACCTCCAAATACACCTGCTGTCACTGGCTGAGGTTTTCTCCCTCTGTCCAATAGGGACCCATACTATTGGACAAGGTAAAACATCTCCAGACCACATGAAACAGCACCAGAGCACACTGGGCAGACCTTACTCAAATCAGGCTCCCTGATAAGCAGATAGCACATACATTTACCTGTCAGTTCTCCTGTTAAGCAGAGAGAGCCAAAAACTATTTACACTCACTAGTACCCAAACTAGGAGGGAGCTACATATATATATATATATTTTTTTCTTTTTATGATTGAACTAGATGGACTTGTGTCTTTTTCCAACCTGACTAACTATGTAACAAGTAACTGGTGACTGGATCTTTCTACATAAATAATGGCTTGATTTTCACAGACAATAGCACAAAGAAAAACAAAACCCAAAGTGAGATGGTGTCCTCTGCAAGTATTTAAAGCCCAACTCCAGCCAAAGTTTTTTTTTTATTATTATAATAGAAAAATAAAGGGTTAGAACCTGTCAGTTTCTTTCAGTTTGTTTAGGGGACTTTCCATCACTTTCTGCTCCCATGACTCTAGGACAAAAAGTAAAGGGGAAATCCCTACAATGGAGACACAAATGGCAAAATAAATGCCATTTAAACTGGTTTCCTGCTGAATATGACAATTTTTTTCTAGTGGCAGGTACTAGCTGGCTTGACAATAGTTTATTAATTCTTCAGTCCAAATAACTGGGAGTCTGGATGGAATGTGTTCTTTGCCTATATACTTTATGCTAAAGCGTGTTCCTCTATCTCATCTTAAGAATTTTGGACAGTATGAACATCCCAAGTGGACCAGTTGGAGTCTGTACTGCACTTTATTTTAGAAGTTTTCGGTTAGATATGTTTATTTTATTTCTTAGAAGTTAAAGTGGTTGTCAACCCTTATACCCAGTGAAGGGACTATTTTCAGGCAGGGGAATATCTACCGTTTGCCTTGGGTGGCTTTTTTCAGAGGGGGCGGAGCCGACCCCAGGCAGAAGGGCAGAGGTGGCTCTTTAACCACTTCCTCCCCTTTCTGTGGTTGTACTGAGATGATGCCTGCAGCTTTAGGCATCACCCTGGTATCATTTTATTAGAGGTCACATCTCTTGTAATAACAATTGAGCGGCTTACTAGCTGCTCAATTGCTATTACAAACATCAGGATGGGACACCCCCCCCCCCCACCTTCTGTGGCTCTCTTGGGTTCTCCCATCCCACGGGGAGACCCGAGCAGCCAGCTGGTGCATCCACTGGCTGGCTGGACAGCCAAGCAAAGTCACAAGAAATGTAGCAATGAATGTTTAATCCCTAGGCACTGACGGTACGCAAATATGCGGCCTCCCAGCGGACAGGCCTTGGCACTGAGTGACTGCATATTTGCGCACCAATTAGCAGACACAGCTGTGCCGTGAGCGTGCTCCAGGCAGTTACAGCTGGCTAATGGAAAGCTCACAATCACTTCTTGCAAACTGGAACTATGCGATCATGTGACCGCCGCGACAGTCAATCACATGATCTAAAACCCCGCCTCGCCTTTTAGCATCTGAAACCCCTTAAAGAGCCATGAGGCTCCGGCTCCAAGGGGTTAAAAAGCAGGATGCTAAATGCTGTAGGGACATTTATAAATTGCGTCACACAACAAGGCAATCCTAAACAGGAGTAGTAAGATAGGTTTACTATACAATATACAAATTTATAAATTCCTCCCTCTTTTGCTCTTAATTAGCACTGTGAGACTGTGACAACAAAATAAACCTGCCCCTGACCACTTAAAGCTTTAGAGAAAAATCTGTCTCATCTACAATAAATAGGTCAGGATAGTTTTCAAACATTAACACTTCCCATCATGTTTTTGAACAATCACCATCTGCCTTGACACATTTCATGGTGTTTGGATTAAAGTGATGGTAAAGTCTTGTTTTTTTTTTTGTTTTTTTATATAACAAACATGTGTATACTTACCTGCTCTGCAGTGGATTTGCACAGGGCAGCCTGGTTCCTCTGCTTCTCGGGTCCCTCTTCACTGTTCCTGGCCCCTTCCTCCTGTCGAGTGCCCCCACAGCATGTAGCTTGCTATGAGGGCACCCAAGTCGAGCTGCAGCTCTGTGTGTCCATTCAGATATGGAGCTGCGGTTCGACCCTGCCCCCTCTCTCCTGGTTGGCTAACTGGCTTTGATTGACAGCAGCAGGAGCCAATGGTGCCGCTACTGTGTTTCAGCCAATCAGGAGGGAGAATCCCTGGGACTCGTTGACATCGCTGGATAGAGATGGAGCTCAGGTAAGTATTAGGGGCTGAGGGGGGCTGCAACACACCGAAGGCTTTTTATCTTAATGCATAGAATGCATAGAATGCATTAAGATAAAAATCCTTCTGCCGTAACAAGGTGACAGGTTTACCCAGTTGGTTATTAATGCTGGGGTATGTCCCTGATACATATTAGAACTATAGTAGCTGCTTGTATAGGAAGCAAAACACCTTCACTATTACAGAACAAGTCCATCTGATTGTAATTAATTGCTTCTAGCTATGCCTTGTTCTGAATGCATGAGAATCTTCACATGCATAACTTATCTACAGTGCTATATCTGTCTCTAAACATTCTAAAACTGGCTCAGTTGGCTGCCCAGGATTGCAGGGGTTGCAAACACACAACAAGCTGTTGCGTATATTTTAGTAAATGAGAGAAAGCCTGATTTGCAATAGATGGGTATTTTATTTTGTAGTTAATATGTTTGGTAAATGTCCCTTGGTAAATGATCCTGTTTTAAAACACTATTATTGATTAAAGATTCTGGGAGCGAATAAGGAATTATGCTAGAGCAGAGAATAAAGAGTGAACTCCTGCTGCTAGTCTTATCTCCATCTCTCCTCTGGCATACATAAGTCAGAGCGGTGGAGTCACCATTAACACTATGCACATTAAACCTTATTCGGAACACCCCATAAACGCAGGGTCCGTAATACGATTATACTTGTAAAGCTGGCTGGCAGGGGCAATTTGCATAGTTTACAATTGAGAATATATTCTTTTCTAGATGTGAAGTTGAAAGTTCATGTTGCAGTCCATATTTATTCTATAGAAAGAGAAAACAATGAAAGCATTTTATTTACCCTGACTGAGAAGGCAGAGATGACCCCAGGCAGAGTGCTGCAGGCTGCTTCAAATTAATCCACAGCCCTTATTAAACTAGTTTTAGTGTGTATTCCCAAGGTTTGTATAGGTGAACATTCATTTCATTTCATTCATGATTGAAAAAAAAAAACTAAAGGAAAGCTGTCAAAAAAACGAAAAAACCCATACCCAACCCAATCATGAATATGTACTTTCTGACAAATTGCCTTCAGAACTATTTCCCTGCCACTTCAATACTGTCTAGTCCTTAATCAAATCCCCAGTACTTCCAGTACATGCCCTTGCCCCACTTTAAGTCAGCACATGGGGCATAAGAGGCCATTGGCCAGGCTCCAGTACATGGGGGTAATGGTTATAGCACAGAGGGTACATTTTGGGGTCTTTAATAGGAGAGGGGTAAATTGAGGGTGCCAAGCCAAGGGTAGGGGGTTTATTTTTTATGGCAGCTTTGCTTCAAAAGAAACCTATAGTCGGTTTGTATATATTTCCAGCTTCATTTCTAAAGACAAAAACATTACATTTTTAAAGTATTTCTTTTTTAGTAAATAGATAAATATAAAATATTTTATATTATTATTTTGCATTTTTTTAGGCCAGCAGTAGGAGCTCTAGGCTGCTGTTCACGCATTCACATCTTCCCCTTTACAGCTTTTACAGTTTAAAACCTTTTATTTACAGAGTTCAATAACTCAAGCTGCAGTTCTCAGAATGAAATCCCTCATTGGGGTAACTTATCGCTTCTGGTGGTTCAGCCCGAAATTTTAATCAGGCAAACAGGGCCACAGCTCAGTAGAACAGCAGGATTACTGTATGACCAGGATAACCTAAAATCTTCCTTAATGTAACATGTCAAACAAGAATTCAAGTTTTTACATATTTCCAGCTGCTACCAGTGCTTTGTCAAATAGGCAGCCACTGTTGTGTTGTTTCTTTAGCTTAGTCATAGTGCTATGGGAATCCTAATTTGTATGCTGATTTTCTTCTAGCAGGTAGAGCGTTTGGCTTCATTTCACATTTTTAAGGCTACAGTGGGGAAAATAATTATTTGATCACGTACATATTTTGTAAGTTTGCCCACTTACAAAGAAATAAAGTGTAGCACTGCCCCCTTGAAGGCTGCTTGGATTTACCTGTTCCTCTGCACCACCTTGTCGCGGTGAACCTTCCAATCCACCTGAGACTCTAGGTTCAGACATTTTTGCATGCACCTTTAAATGAAACTCCGACACAAGATAGATAAAATATTATCTTAGATTTTGCTGAAACAAAGCTATGTTGATGAAAAAGGGTATATATCAGCTGAGTCCTGGAAGACAACCAAGGCTCAGGTGAGAGATCCCAAAAACACAGGGCACTTACAGTTCAGAATCATGAATGCAAGATATATATACACATATATATATACACGTATGTACATAAAAATAACAGTCAGAGGATAGGATGGTAATTATAGAAGAATCCATTAGCTTTTGCAATATAATACACTCTAAAGGGGAATCCCAGGCCGGTCTATTAAACTCTTAATCCTAATAAGAGACCAGGTAAAATAAGAAATAGCTAAGGGGGCTCCTTTTAGTAATAATAAACAGCAAGGCCCAGCATGCACAGCCTGCAGTAATCTTCACTGGCAGTTGGAGCGCTTTGAGTTGTATCCAAGAGAAAGCACAGTGAGGTTTGAGTGAACAGGACAGCCTAAACTGGCTAGCTGTATTCCCTGGAGTTATTCAGGGTACAGGTGTCTATGTACAATGTGTTATATAATGCAATAAAGTGATCCTATGGAAGAGATGTCTATACACAGCGTCCATCAAGGAGAACAAATCAGAAATGGTAACTGGCGAGCGACTGCCCTCTCACCAACTGAAGAACCTGATAGGCACCCTCCAAACAGCAATTCTGGATGAGATGTCCTTCTGCGGAACGATCAGAGATGGCTGACCCGCTACTGGATATTGCCTGTTGTCAGATCTGTCTGATGGATTGGTGCTGCAGTGAAGTCTCACGAACAACAGGCAGAGCTGGGCCCTCCGGGACTGGGGTGGAGTCACCGGATCACCGCGTCGTAGGACGCAGCCCTTTTGCACAGCAGCGGGGGGATGTTCACTCAATCAGGCCCAGGAAGAAGAGAGTGTTGGATCTGCTGGCCCTTTTATAGTCTCTCCCAGAGGTCTGTTGGTGTTGCCGAGGGCCCTCTGGGCTGTGTAGTCCAAGGATAGTTCCACAGCTCCAGAATGTCTGTCAAAGAGACTACTAGTCCCACAATCCTTTCTGCTTGGCTCAGAGATATGATGTCAGTCACTAGAGCTCAGCATAAGAGGGACACAGGAACAACTGGAGAATGACGGGGGTGGTCTGCAGGTTCAGGTAACTGTAGCCCACTGTCGACTACATCTGGGTCTATAATTTTTATGATAGGTGTTTAAATGATAGAGACAGAATATCAACCAAAAATCCAGAAAAAACACACGATACAAATGTTACAAATTGAATTGCAGTTTAATGAGTAAAATAAGTATTTGATCCCCAAGCAAAACATGACTTAGTACTCGGTGGAGAAACCCTTGTTGGCAAACACAGAGGTAAGACGTTTCTGGTAGTTGGTTACCAGGTTTGCACACATCTCAGGAGGGATTTTGGTCCACTCTTCATTACAGATCTTCTCTAAATCCTTAGGGTTTAAACAAAGTGGAAGAAATAAACAGAATGGAGAACTTGACCTTGTCGGCGCAGCACAAACAGGAATTGTATACTAAGACTTGGTCTCAATGGAATGTGTATTTATTGTCAGATGCAGGCCAAGCCAGTGCTGGGATTAGAGCTCCTGCGGTCCCTGACCGGCCGTAACTAATTCCCGGGACTAGTCCGTACCCGGCCCCGGCCCCCCCCCTCCCTATCTTCACTCCACCCTCTGTTTCTGATTTCCTTCTCTCCCCCTATACTCTGTTTATAACCTATTTTTGCTATATATATTTGGGTTAGACCAGTATAGACGACCGTGATCCGTGTCGGTGGGACCCTTTCGGCCCCACAGCCGCGGATCCTTCACTACGTCACCAAACCCAGTTACGCTGTTGAGCAGCCACACATTTAGTACTTGTGCTAAATATTACATGGAATTGATATGCCCCTTGTACATGATGTCAGCTCAGCTGCTCAAGTTTATACATCTTGACTGTCAAAAGTTCTATGTAACTGTTATTATTGCTTTTTTATTGACATGTAAAACTCTAAATAAAGATATTTGAAAAAAAATCCTTAGGGTTTCTTTGCGGTCACTTGGCAGCTTGAAGTTTCCACCCCCTTCATAAATTTTTAATAGGATTAACCACTTCAGCCCTGGAAGGATTTCCCCCTTTATGACCAGAGCACTTCTTGCGATTCAGCACTGCGTCGCTTTAACTGACAATTGCGCAGTAGTGCGACGTTGTACCCAAACTAAATTGACGTCCTTTTTTTTCCCACAAATAGAGCTTTCTTTTGGTGGTATTTGATCACCTCTGCGTCACTTCTGATCCCTGCTATATACAAAAAAAGAGCATCAATTTTGAAAAAAAAAATATATATATATATTCTTCCTCATATTTTTGGTAAAAAAAAAATCGCAATGGGAGTATATTGATTGGTTTGCGCAAAAGTTTCTGCGTTTACAAACAATGAGAATTAATTTATGGGGTTTTTATTTTTTTTTTTAATTTTTACTAGTAATGGAGGTGATCTGTGATTTTTAGCGGGACTGGGACATTGCATCGGACATGTCGGACACTTTTGACGCTTTTGACGCTTTTTTGGGACCATTGGCATTTACACAGTGATCAGTGCTATGAAAATGCACTGATTACTGTGTAAATGTCACTGGCAGGGAAGGGGTTAACACTGGGGGGGATCAAAGGGCTAACTGTGTTCCCTAGGATGTGTTACTAACTGTGTGGGGATTGGGCTGACTGGGGGAGGAGAGTGATCGCTGCTCCCATATACCAGAAGCATACGATCACACTCCTTTCCCCCCTGTCAGAACGGAGATCCGTGTGTTTACGCACACAGGTCCCCGTTCTGTCACTGCGGTGGAGCGATCGCGTGTAGCCAGCTACACAGTGAGCATGCAAGCGCGGGCGGTCGGCAACTGGTTAAGGTCTGAAGACTGGCTAGGCCACTCCATGACTTTAACGTGCTTCTTCTTGAGCCACTCCTTTGTTGCCCGTATGTTTTGGTTAATTGCCATGCTGGAAGACCCATCCAGGACCCATCTTCAATGTTCTGGCTGAGGGAAGAAGGTTCTCATCTAAGATTTTACAATACGTGGCCACGTCCATTGGCCCCTCAATGCGGCAAAGTTTGGCTCTACCTTTAGTAGAGAAACAGCCCCAAAGTATAATGTTTCCACCTCCATGCTTGACTGTAGGGATGGTGCGCTTAGGGTCATAGTCAGCATTTTTCTTCCTTCAAACACGACAGGTCGAATTAATGCCAAAGAGCTCAATTTTGGTCTCATCTGACCACAGCACTTTCTCCTAATCCTTCTCTGAATCATTTAGATGTTCATTGGCAAACTTCACTTTGCGACCTTGCGGGCACTTCAGGATTTCAATCCATGTCGGCGTATTGTTACCAATAGTTTGGTGACTGTGGTCCCAACTGCCTTGAGATCATTCACAAGCTCCTCCCGTGTAGTTCTGGGCTGATCCCTCACTTTTCTCTTGATCATCCTTTCCCCATGAGGCGAAATGTTGCATGGAGCTCCAGACCGAGGGCGATTGATGATTATTTTGTATTTCTTCCATTTGCAAATAATCGCTCCAACAGTTGTCTCCTTTTCACCAAGCTTCTTACTAATGGTCCTGTTGCCCATTTCAGCCTTGTGCAGGTCTACAATCTTGTCCCTGACGCCCTTTGACAGCTCCTTTGTCTTGCCCATGATGGTGAGGTTTGAGTGGAAGAAAGAGATTCTGTGGACAGGCGTCCTTTTATACACATAACGAGTTGTCATTAGGAGCACCTTCTTAAATCAATATGACTAATCTATGTACCACATGAGCATATACTGTAGCCAGTCTGTGGGGGCCAGACTTGTTGGTTGGTAAGGGATCAAATACTTATTTTGCTCACTGAACTGCAACTCAGTTTATAACATTTGTATCATGTGTTTTTCTGGATTTTTGTTTGTTATTCTGTCTCAATCATTTAAAATACATCTATGATAATAATTATAGACCCTTCATTACTTTGTAAGTGGGCAAAATTACAACATCTGCAGGGGATCAAAAAATTATTTTCCCTACCTTGTTCTTAAAAAAAGTCAGTTGCTTACAGAGATCAGTAGCTCAAGCTGAAATCTACATAAAACTTAATGAATCATTAAATTGATTCCTGCTTGTTTCGAAAACCAACAAACCCATGTGAATCCAGGCTTTATTTGTAAAATAAAGATTTCATATAACTAGCATAAAAATAATATAAATAAAGCTCTCCCAAGGTAATTATATCTTCCGTGTAAACCCCCCTTTTCAGTGCTGCCAAGTTTGATATCTGACATATATATATATATATATATATATATATATATATATATATATATATATATGCATTCAATGGGCATTAACATTTGCCAAATGTCTGTAGTGTGGTAACAATTTAAGAGGGGTCCAATACATAAAATGGCCTGAAAAAAATGTTTTGGTGTTGAATGAAAAGTTAAAATGTTAGGGCCAATTAAACTTTTTTAGATCTTATCTGTCGTTAATTGGTTTTTATGTTAGAAGCAGGTCATAAAATGAAAATTCATACCCATCAGATGCTTAAAGGGTAACTCCGCTTTCATGGGGGGAAAAAAATAGCAAATAAAAAATAATAATAATATATGGTATACAATTGCAACACAAGTCATACTGTAACTGTATTTTATTAAAAATTGCCTTTCCTTTTCAATCTGCAGCGCTATAATTTCTGTAAATGCAATACAATATGACTACCTGGAGGTGTTCTATACAGAACGTCACCCAGGTATGTCATTTCCTGCTTGTGTGATTGGCTCACTGATTTTCCCAGAAGTCTGCACTAAGATGCAAGTCATATATTAGGCATCCCCTGCAAGACAACTGTCATTTTTTGGGCGAGATACTCCCAGTAGTAAATTATGTCTAAAGGGATGCAGACCCTGCAGCTTTCCTCATTAAAGTCCTGCAGGTGAAGCAGCTGATTGATAATTATGAAACCACTCCCATTAGATTCACTTACCACATGGACACAGACAAACACACAGTGATTTCTTCAGAATAACAAAAGGTAGGAATCTGCAACACAGTTTGTTAAAATTATTGCAATGTACATAGATCACCCAGAGGGGAATGTTTTTCTCTCAACAAAAGTGGAGTTACTCTTTAAACTTTAACACTTGCCACTCCAATCCCCGCCCCTGCTCAGAAAAAAACCCTGCTATTTCCCTTTTGTCCCCACTAAATTCAGCGGATTAGAGTAGAGACTTTATTATCATTTTACTCAATACAACCAAAGTTTACATGTTGATACATGGGGCATGAGTAGCCATTTCATGATATTTTTAGATCAGGTATCCCGATGGTGGCAACAGTGCTCCATGCCTGTGTTTTCTGAGACAAATTTGTGAAGGCAAAACCTTTTGTGATTTAAAAAAAAAAACATTTTTTTTTTTTACTGTTACATTGGGGTGAATTACCTTCACGGCCTGTTCCTAAAATTGGAAGTCTCAGTAAAATAAGGGAAATCCTCTTTTAGAGAGAAACAGCTGAAACTGTGCTCACTTGAAAATTTTGGATTCTCCCTTGACTTTCATTGGAGACAATAACCAGAACTGGAACAACTAATATCAAACCCCATCAATTGTTTTTTGTTTTTTTTCTTGCTCTCTTCATACTGTTTGGAGATTTGCCTTAATTTTCTGTTGCAAGGCATAACAGCAAGTGGAAAGAAGTCTTATAGAGTAAGGAAAATTCTTTTTAGCACAGTTGCAACCCAAATTTATGTCCCCATCGGAAGATTGCACTTCTACTCCTGTTGTAGTGACAACTCAAGCTTTTAAACTTTCCTTCACTTTCAGTCCCACTAACAGTGGTCAATGGAGCATTAACCACTTCCCGACCAGCGCCGTAAATAGGCATCGGTTGTTTTTGAGCGGCTCTACTGGGACATAGCCTGCAGCTGCAGGCTATATCCCGGTATCATTTTTTAGAGCGGGCGGTCGGCTATCCAGGGGTAATGACCGATCCGGCTCGGTCATTACCCCAGGGGGCGGGAGGGGACATCCCCCCCTCCCGCCGCCTTCCGCCGCTCTTCTCTGGCCTCCCGTCCGCCGGCTGGAAGGAGACCTGATAGAAGCCGTAATCGGCTCCGATCGGGTCTCCTTCGGCAAATTCCGGAAGCGACGTCACAACGTCACTTCCAGTTTACTCGTCGGCTAACAGCGCCAATTTAAAAAAAATGACAGTATTCAGAATCGCCGTTTTTGGCGATCTGAATACTGTGAAGTGCAAAGGAGGGATGGGGGGTCTTTTAGGCCCCCCAGCCCTCCAAAAAGTGTATCTGTCATCATATATTACTATCACAAGGGATGTTTACATTCCTTGTGATAGCAATAAAAGTGATCAGATTTTTTTTAAAGGAACAGTGTTAAAAATAAAAAAATAAATAAAATTGAAAAAAAAAAAATTGAAAGCGCCACCGTCCCCGCGAGCTCGCAGCAAAGAAAACGCATACCTAAGTCACGCCCACACATGAAAACGGTGTTCAAACCACACATGTGAGGTATCGCCGCGATCGCTAGAGTGTGGGCAGTAATTCTAGTAAAAGACCTCCTCTGCACCTCTAACCTGGTAACCGATAAAATTTTTTAAAGTGTCGCCTATGGAACTTTTTAAATAACGGACTTTGTCGCCATTCCGCGAATATGCGCAATTTTCAACCGTGTCATGTATGGTATCTATTTACTCGGCGTAACATCCTCTTTCACAATATACAAAAATATTGGGCTAACTTTACTGTTGTCTTATTTTTTAAAAAAGTGAAATTTTTCCAAAAAAATCGCGCTTGAAAGACCGCTGCGCAAATACCGTGTGACAAAAAGTATTGCAACAATCGCCATTTTATTCTCTAGGGTGTTTGAAAAAAAATATATAATGTTTGGGGGTTCTAAGTAATTTTCTAGCAAAAAAAAACAGTTTTTAGCTAGTAACCAACAAAGGTAAAAAGGGCCCCTTTTGGGGTTTGGGATTTATGAGATGTCCAGAAGAATTCAAAAATTTGGTTGGGACCAACTATGTACACTAGACCTGTGCACAGCTGAAAATTTAGATTATTTTCATTTTCATTTCATTCGGTTTTTTTTTTTTGGAAATTCGGAATTTTGGAAATTCAGGAATATGAAGATTCTTGGAAATCGGAAATTCTGAAATTTTCGAATTCACAATTCGAAAATTCTGAAATTTTCGAATTCGGTTATTTGAAATTCTAAAATGCAGAAATTCGGAAAATCGAAAGTGGAAAATTCAAAAATCCAAAAATGTGGAAATTTGAAAATCCAAAAATTTGAAAATAAAAGAAAGAAAATCAGAAAATTCATAACAATAACTAATAAATAACTATTAAATTATAGGTATTGGAATTTCCTTTAAAGTGTGGTATAGTGAACGTAAATACAAATTTATCACTAACAGCCAAATCTTATAGGAAATTCCAATACCTATAATTTAATATTTAGTAATAGTTAACTGCTTCCCGACCGCGCGCCGTCTTTTCACGGCGGCAGTCGGGGAGCTGGGCGCGAATCGCCGTAAATATACGGCGATTTGCATATTGGCCACCAGGGGACGCGAGTAGCGCCGAGCGGCCGCCTGTAGCCCAGGCGGGCTCGGCGCCCGTGTGAGGAGTCCTCACGCCGCCCACGTGCGCGCGCGGCGGCCGCCGCGCGCGCGCAGGGGACCACCGGTTATACGTTTAGCGGCATATAAATGCCGCTAAGCGCGGGTCGAGGGGCTGACGGCGGCACTTTTCTGCCGCGCGCCAGCCCTTCGTCAATTGATAATGATTTATAATTTAATATCCATAACCTTAAAGGATATTCTAAACCGACAATCACTATTTAAA
>BLSH010447839.1:148523-190008 GCA_018402905.1 Glandirana rugosa | reverse complement strand
ATAAAAAAAAAATAAAAACCCCAGAAATGAATTCTCATCATCCGTAAACGCGGCCACTTTTGCGCAAACCAATCAATAAACGCCGATTGCGATTTTTTTTATCGCAAATATGAGGAAGAATATAAATCGGCCAAAAACGGTGAAAAAAAATGTTTTTTTATATTTTTTTTTTGGATTTGAATTTTAGCAAAAAGTAAGAAATTTGGGTTTTTTTGCAAAATGGTCGCTCTTCTTTTGTTTATAGCGGCGATCAGAAATGACGCAGAGGCGATCAAATACCACCAAAAGAAAGCTCTATTTGTGGGAAAAAAAGGACGCAAATTTTGTTTGGGTACAACGTCGCACGGCCGCGCAATTGTCAGTTAAAGCGACGCAGTGCCGAATCGCAAAAAGTGCTCTGGTCCTAAAGCTGCAAAACCTTCCGGGGCTGAAGTGGTTAAGTTATTATTAGTTAGTTATTATTTCAGATTTTCAAATTATCGGGTTTTCGAATTTGAGGATTTCTGAATCTACAAATTTACAAATTTTAAAATTTTTGATTTTCCCATTTTCGAATTTCAGATTTTCCCATTTTCGAGTTTTCAAATTTTCTTTGGAGAGAAATGAATTCTCCACCCTCATTGGCTGCTTTCCAACATTCTATTCTGAGAAGAGCAGCCTGCTGGGGCATCTGAAAATACAGACCTTCACCTGCCTAGTCCATTTGGTCCCTCCCTGGGGGGGAGCCAAGATCTTCTCTGCCTGCAGGTGCCCATCCTGGCCTTCTGCCCAGCCATGTCCCCCCCCCCCCTCCACAAGTCGCACTCCGACACTTAGTCTCTACCTTTCCAGCAGTGTTTCCACTCTCCACCAGGGGCCCTTCCCCCGCCCACCATCTTGTACAGAGCAGAGGAGGAGGACATGAGTGATCAGTACAATGGAGGAGAGGAGAGGGAGCAGCACAGCTCCTGCCTGGGTGGGTCATCATGGGTGAGTTCAGCTGGAGGGAAGGAGAAGCTCAGCCTGCAGGCACACTGGCACTGGCAGGAAATCCTACACTAAGCCCTGACACATAGAGAACCATAGAAATGTGATGTCCCTGGTTTTTGGAACTAACATTATTATCTGTCAAAAAAGTTTATCTAAAGATAATGCTGACCTTGTCTCTTGCAAAGCACAGCAGTGTCTGCAAGGTAAGATCTCTGAGCATAAATGACAGGGAGCTCCCTGCAATACACAGGCAATGATTAACAGATGAGGCTGAACAGGTCCCTTCCAAAGCTCAGCAGTAGGATAAGAACTCTGAGCCGACACGTAAATCACAGGGAGTTCTCAGGGATACACAGGCAGTAATTGATCTGCAATTAGTCTTCTGACATCGGGGAACTACAGAGCTCAGCAGCACCGCACACCCTCAGCTCTTCATACTTTACTGTTTAACCACTTAATGCGAATTGCCGTATATATATGGCGGCTCCTATAAGTGGAGGTATCAGGATACAGCCTGCAGCTGCAGGCTTTATCCCAGTACCATTTTGTAGAGTGGGTGGTCGGCTATCCGGCGATAACAGCGGATCCAGCTCGGGAGCCGCTTGGCCATTATCCCTGGGGGCCGGAGGGGACATCCTCCCCCTTCCACCGCTCTTCTCCGGCCTCCTGTCCCACCGGGAGACCAGAGCTAGGATCCGGCACGTCCGCTGGCTAGAAGGAGACCTAAAGGAAGCCGAAATCGGCTACAATTGGGTCTCAAATTTCAAAAGTGGCGTCCTGACGGCCAACGGCACCAGTTTTTTAAAAAATGACAGTATTCAGAATCGCCGTCATTGGTGATCTGAATACTGTGAAGTGTAAAGGAGGGATAGGGGGTCTTTTAGACCCTCCATCCCTCCATAAAGAGTACCTGTCACTATATATTACTATCACAAGGGATGTTTACATTACTTGTGATAGCAACAAAAGTGATCAGAATTCTTTTTTTAAAGGAGCAGTGCTAAAAAAAAAAAAAAAAAATAAAAAAAAAAAAGGTTTAAAGCGCCACCATCCCCGCGAGCTCGCGCAGCAAAGAAAACGCATACGTAAGTCGCGCCCGCATATGAAAACGGTACTCAAACCACACATGTGAGGTATCGCCGCGATTGCCAGAGTGTGAGCAATAATTCTAGCAAAAGACCTCCTCTGTAACCATAACATGTATGGTATCCATTTACTCGGCGTAACATCCTCTTTCACACTATACAAAAAAATTGGGCTAATTTTACTGTTGTCTTATTTTTTAGCTCAAAAAAGTGAAATTGTGCTTGAAAGACTGCTGTGCAAATACTGTGTGACAAAAAGTACTGCAACGATCGCCATTTTATTCTCCAGGGTCGAGCTCACGCAGCAAAGAAAGCGCATACGTAAGTCGCGCCCACATATGAAAATGGCGTTCAAACCACACATGTGAGGTATCGCAGTGATCGCCAGAGTATGAGCAATAATTCTAGCAAAAGATCTCCTCTGTAACTCTAACCTGGTAACCGTTAACATTTTTTAAAGTTTCGCCTATGGAGATTTTTAAGTACTGGGGTTTGCCGCCATTCCGCAAGTGTGCGCAATTTTCAACTGTAACATGTATGGTATCTATTTACTCGGCGTAACATCCTCTTTCACACTATAGAAAAAAATTGGGCTAACTTTACTGTTGTCTTATTTTTTAACTCAAAAAGGTGAAATCGCGCTTGAAAGACCGCTGCGCAAATACTGTGTGACAAAAAGTACTGCAACGATCGCCATTTTATTCTCTAGGGTGTTTGAAAAAATATATATAATGTTTAGGGGTTCTAAGTAATTTTCTCGCAAAAAAAAAAACTGTTTTAACGTGTAACCAACAAATGTAAAAAAGAGCTCCGGTGGGTAAGTGGTTAACAGGCAGCTTCAACCAACACAGCAACAACTCCTCTCCTGGTGGCTTCTTCATCCCTGCATTCAGTGCATTGTTGGTAATGATTCATGACTTACAATGCAGGGACCAATAAGTCACCAGGAGCGGAGTTGTTGCTGTGTTGGTTGAAGCTGCCAGTTTTCATGGAGCCTTGCTCAGCCTCTGTGTACCTCAGCATCAAACAACAGAACAAGAGCAATGTCTAGTCATGACAATTTCTCTAAAATAGCTTCTTTCCAATAAATGCCATCTTAAATCACCTGATTTTATAATTACATTGTGAACTTTTTTTGACAGATAATGAAGATTTATGTTAGTGAAGCTGTCAGTTCCAAAAACCAGGGACAGTTCTATAACTCACCATGTGTCAGGGGTTAGTGTAGGATTTCCAACATTCCTACTATAAAATAAGTAATTAGGATGGAGCTTGATGGCATACCACATAAATACCACATACATGAAAACCCACATAATACCAGTCTGTGCTGGGTTCCTGTGCAGACTTCACAGCTAATGTAGTTCTTTACCTTTGGGATTTAATGGATGAATGAGCCAGCAATATTTTATTGAGAATTAGGACTGACAGCTGAGTTATACTGTACATTGTGTACAGAGTGGGTTGAGTCTATAAGGGGTGTAGCTCCTGAGAAGTGGAAGGGGCCAAAAAGGAAGGACGGGGTCTGGCACCTAACCATCTTAAAACTTCACCAGCCGTCACTGCTTGCAGACTATTTCCTCTTCCTTCCTCCTGCACAAACTTCTCCTCAGGCGCAGCTACCACATGGTTAGGCCTAACTCTGGTTCCAGCCAGGCCTTGCAGAAATGCCTTTTTGCAGGCAGGGACTGCAGGTCCCTATGGTATAGCCAAAAAATGAGAAGTTTAAATGCTAGCTGCACTTGGTGGATTACTGTTCCCAGTCAGTCCTCTTCAGGCCCTGCCAGCCCTCCTGGCTGCAGCCACCCGATTCCACTGCCTGTGACACCACAGTCCTCACTGGATCTACACCCATCTCAGATTGTCTCTCCCCCAATCTGCTCCGGTGTGCCTCCCCAGCGTTCCAGGCTGTGTGTCAGTCACTGACACCTGGTGGATCCCTCCTGGAGACTTGCCCGGCAGTACACTCCACTGTCCTCTCCTGCTCCTGATCAGGACACCCCTGTGGTTTGTACGAGGGTCCCTTCCACTCGCGAGCTCCAGGCCCAAGGTCACCACCCCAGACTGGGGGGCTCCCTCAAAGTTCACAACAGCTGGTTTTCCATCTCCCAGTTCTTCCACCTGAACTCTCCTCCCCAGCTGGGCTGACCCTAGATATTTAAGAAGGCCTGCCCCCTGTCAATCCAGATGGAGGATTGGTCAGAGCCCCTAAGAACACCCCAGATGGCTCCACCTCCCCCAGCTCTCTTTCCAGCACCTTCTGGAAAGAAGTGGGAGGTTCTAATGACACCATCTGTGAGTCACCCAACACTACTCTGAGCCACTCCCTGTCCACACAGATCAAAACAAACAGGCCTAGCCTCCAGCTAGGCCTGCTTACATTTACCTGCACTCACAAAACCTACCTCTAGCACACTACCTAGGTAGAGGGTGCTACAAAAATATCCCCCACACCATTATACCACCAGCCTGAGCCATTGATACAAGGCAGGATGGATCCATGCTTTCATGTTGTTTATGCCACATTCTGACCCTACCAGCTGAATGTCGCAGCTGAAAATTGAGACTCATCAGATCAGGCAACTTTTTTCCAATCTTCTATTGTCCAAATTTGGTGAGCCTGTGTGAATTGTAGCCTCAGTTTCCTGTTCTTAGCAGACAAAAGTGGCACATGGTGTGGTCTTCTGCTGTTGTAGCCCATATGCTTCAAGGTTCAATGTGTTATGCATCCAGATGGTATTCTGCATATCTTGGTTGTAACGAGTGGTTATTTGGGTTACTGTTGCCTTTCTATCATCTCAAACCAGTCTGCATATTCTCCTCTGACCTCTGATACCATTAAGGCATTCTCCTCCACACAACTGCCGCTCACTGGATATTTTCTCTTTTTCTGACCATTCTCTGTAAACCCTAAAGATGGTTGTGCGTGAAAGTCCCAGTAGATCAGCAGTTTTTGAAATATTCAGATCCACCCATCTGACACTAACAACCATGCCACGTTCAAGGTCACTTAAAGTGGTTGTAACCTTGAAAAAGAAATTCACTGCCAGCCACTCTCTTTTATGAAGCCATAACAAACAGTGTATGTGTTTTTTTTTAAAAACAATGCCGCTAAATACCTTTTTTCAGATATCTTCAGGCCATTCACGTGACTCCTGGACGCTTTATTCCTCCGATCCATGGGCTACAGTGGGAGGGGCCGAGATCTCCCTCTGACATCAGCCAGGGAGGTCAGAGGGAGAGTTGGCCTTGCTGGCCGCTCAGCCCCTCCTGCTGCAGCCCTTACAGCCTTTCCCACTGTAGCCCTTAGATGGGGAGGAGATAGGCTGGGAGTCAGCTGGACAGCTGGGAGTCACATGACCAGCCTGAAGATATCTGAAAAAAGATATTTAGCAGCATTGTTTTAAAAAAACACTTACGCTGTGTGTTGTGGCTGCATAAAAGAGAGGGGCTGGCAGTGACATTTTTTAAAGTTACTACTAATAATGGCAGGAGGGGGCGGAGACAGATCACAAAGACACAGGAGCTGACAGGTAGGGGGGGGGGGGTAGGAGAGCTGTGGATGATGGAGGCATATAAACTAACCACGGTAATCAGGGTTCAGCACCCGTGATTATCATGGTCAGCACACAGAGGGGGATACAGGAACTGTCAGGATCTACCAGGTTTTTTACAGCTTAGAGAGGGACAGGTTAGACAGCACAAGCACTGTGCTGTTTAAGCTGCTATGAGGGAACCGGATCTCTTTTTTTTTTCGGGTTACAACCACTTTAAATTCTCTTTCTTCCCCATTCTGATGCTCGGTTTGAACTTCAGCAAGTCGCCTTCACTACATCTAGATGCCTAAATGCAATGAGTTGCTGCCATGTGATTTACACTCATAAGAACAGTGACAATTATAAAGAAATCTTATGCTGGTAAAGCTTGCAATGTCACACACTCTGCAGTCACTTTTTATTTAAAAAAATTGTCTTACTTGAAATACAACTAAGTAAAAACATAGAACATATGCATTTTATATGAAATATATCAATATAATTAAAATCGGCATAAATGCTAATTAGTTAGTTTTTTTTTATCAAGGTTAATGAATGCATTAAAATGTGATCACAAATGAGCAGGAACCTCATTACTTGTTTGTGTTTGTTTGGGTTAAACTTTTGGGAAATGTTGTGATTTTTTTTTTTTTTTTTTTTAAGAGCTGTATGTGCATTATATACTACAGAAATCATATTACCCAGAGAAAGACACATATAATGTTTTCTTTCCTAAAATGATATTACTATTTACTGCTTAATAAAATGTAGATTAACATTACAAATATGATATACAAAGATTCAGTTCTAATTTTTAAATTCTAAAATGTAAAAAGAAAATAAACTTCATGCATGATAAATTTCAATATATGATAACAAGGTAGACCAATTATAGCCGTACAACGCACAACATAAAATAGTAAACAATGTCATCATTTTTGTTTTTTTTATACTTTTTTGTTTTAAATTGCCATACAGAAACTAACTTGCAAAATAAAACATGTATTTATATTTTTACAGTAAAAAGTAAGTATTTCAATAGAAATAATCATATATTAATATTAATTATAGCATAATACAATTAAAATAATAAAAATCACTAGAAAAAAATCATTATTATGCTTTAAGCAGTACACTCCATGTAAAAAATAAGGCAAAAAAAAAAATGTAACATTTTAAGAAAAGATGCCAGCCAGGTTTTTAATTACACAAATAAAAATAGAATAAAAATGAAAAAAAAACACATTTCTTTCTGATCCATAAACAATTTTCAGTATATAATAAAAATGTAACTAATATTAAAACAAGCAAAAAGAAACCAAATGCATACTTTTTTTTCCCACACAAAAAGATCATTAAAATAAGTTCATCTAACAATTTCTTGATCGATGACATAAATTATAATTTAATTCCCAGAGAAATGGAAAAGGATTAAGATTATGATGCTTGATAATGAACTGGTTAACCCTCTCTAACCATCTGATTGTTTTGACACCTGCAGTATGTGAAAGATGGCACAGTGTCTTTTGTGGATTATAATGGCACATCTTCATTATTGTTCTAATACTGATTTAAAAAAAAAAAAAGAGTCTAATCTTTTATTGGTCCAGTGACAAGTCCAATCCTGGACCCAGAGATGTCACTTTTTTTTTCTCTTTATGGTTTATTGTTGCCATAGCCACAAGGCTGCAATATGGTAGGTTTAGCGCTCCCTCTGTACTGTACCACCATGAGCTTATTGTTTAAAATCTGTATTATTCAACTCTTCTGAAGATTTACATTTTTAATAGCTCATTTATGTAATCCCATAAATAAGGTAACAGAAAAGCATCCTCACACAAATGAGCGAGCCTGTCTCTGAAAAAAAGCTGCTGAAACAGGTCAGTCAAGGTCTCAGCTGCAGGGTTTGATTGGTATCGGCTATGTATCCAATGTCACTATGGACTTAAGACCACCCAGTTAGCCCAAAAATGGTGCATTACCAAGAAACAGCCTAATAGTGTTATAGTTCATCACCCCCTTTTTTTTATGCAAGAGCGTAAAACTTAGGCAGAAAAGAAAAACAGTTTAGTCAAAAACTCATTTACTTTATTGCTTTGACAGCTGAACGTCAGTAAACTTCACATAATGAATTGTCTGTCTGCAGAGCTTTCCATTCTTTCCTCCTAAACTGTTCATAAAAGAGACTGAAACTACCCCAAATGTACGGTATAGGGAGCACCTGCCCACACAAATGATAAGGGAAAATCTGTCTACAAAATGTTGTTTTTATCTCACAGAAGCAATTTGCAAAGAGATGCCATTTCATTTTTAAATATGATAACGTGGCTGATATACTAATTGATTTCTCATGTTAGCTATGTTCTCGTGAATTTTGCACATTTTTCCAGGGCAGGCATAATAAATTAATATGAGAAAATTCACTTTTAGGGGGAAAACACACTGCATTGCATTGGGGTGCATTGAAAAAAAATGTGGATGCTGCATTTTTGTTGTATTGACCTGCATAATTTCTATTTGTCAGTTGCGGAAAATAAACCACCAAAACTGCAGGGAGCCTCCATAAATGTTCAGTCATGTACCATACTCCAGCCCTTCGGCAAACAAACTGGCTTATGGTAGAGCCATAAATGTCAGATTTTAACTCCTCATTCTAGAGCACCTACTGCCATTTTTCTGTACCCATTCACCATGTTTGTGCACATAAATGAGCCATTTGCCTTTATTTCCACAACAAAGGTATGGCTTCTTGGTTGCAATTATTACATGAAGACAATTTCAGATAAAACTTTAGATGGGGATACAAGGGCCCCTGTGGTTTCTTCCAGTTTTGGGCTTACAGTGTTTGCTGAACATCTTCCTATTTTAAAGGGAAGTGAGTATAATACAATTGATTGAAGAAAGTGCCAGATGATTGGTTGACACTACAGTCCAGTTCAATTCAGAAACTGAACTTGACTGCCAACCTTATGTCTTGCGCTCTCTTCATTCTACTATGCTTACTACTGTCATTCCAGTGATCTGATCTTCAAGCCCATCAGATCTTAGACAGCAGCCTCTGAACTATATATTAACAGATTTAAAAGCCTACCAAAATCCTAGGTCAGCACTCCACTGTATTCTTATTTAATTTTGAAGGGAGGTAAGCTTAATGTATTACTCATTTGCCATACTCGGCTTCCATGGCCAACCACAGCATTTCTGGTCCTCAACCTTCCTCTGTATGTTTGTGCTTGTGCAGAAGAGCATGACCAGCTCATCTTCAAACACCTATCCACTGTGAACTTTGCGAATGTTGCAGCCAATTATATTCAAATGTCACAGAATTAGCTAAATAAAGATCACGTCACCTGTGTGCAATCTGGAAAATCTAACTTTTTTGAAACATTACAAGAATTATTATTATAATACAGGATTTATATAGCACCAACACTTTGTGCAGAGCTTTACAAAATGAAGGCAGACATTTCAATTCATTTTGGTACAAGAGGAATAATAGGGCCCTGCTCGTTTGAGCTTACAATCTAAGAGGGAGGATCAAGTGATACAAAAGGTAATAACTGTGGGGGATGATCTGATGGAGAATGTAAAAACACAGTGTATTAGATAGAAGCAGCATAGGCTTCTTTAAAGAAAAGGGTGTTCAGGGATCGCCTAAAGATGTGTAGATTAGGAGGTTGTAGTTGGACAGATTGGGGTAGGGAGTTCCAAAGGATGGGAGAAGCTCGGGGCAGCATGGAAGGAGGTGACAAGGGAGCTGGAGAGCAGGAGATCTTGGGAGGATCGAAAAGAACGGTTTGGTTGATATCTGAAGATCAGGTTAGTGATGTAGCTGGGAGCACAGTTGTGGATGGCTTTGTAAGTTGTTTGTTAGGACTTTGAATTTTATTCTTTGGGTGAGCAGAAGCCAGTGGAGGGACTGGCAGAGAGGGGTGGCAAACACTGAACGGTTGGTAAGGTGGATGAGTCTGGCAGCAACATGCATGATGGACTGAAGGTGGGATAGCCTATGTAAAGGTAATTAAATGAGGAGGGAGTTGCAGTAATCGAGGCGAGAAATGACCGGGGAGTGAATAAGAAGTTATGTGGTGTCATTGGTTAGACAGGGATTTGGAAAGGGATTGGGTGTGTTGCAGAAAGGACAGTTCAGAGTATAGGATTACCCCTAGCACCCTGGCATGTGGGGACGGACTGATAGTTGTGCATTCATCTTGACAGAGAAGTCAGGGGAAGGGGCATGTGGGGGAGGAAATATTATGAGCTTGGTTTTGGATAGATTGAGTTTGAGGAAGTGGTGTGACATCCAGGCTGATATGTCTGTTAGTAAATCAGTGATACGTGAAGAAACTGATGGGGTGAGCTGGCGGGTAGAGAGAAAGATTGGGGTGTCATCAGCAAGAAATTATAATGAAAACCATGGGAAGCTATCAGCTGTCCCACGGAGGAGGCGTAGATCAAGAAAAAGAGAGGTCCAAGGACAGAACCTTGGGGGACCTTAATGGTGAGAGGAATAGGAGAGGAGGAAGCAGAGTTGTAAGTGACACTAAAGGTGCAATGAGATAGGTAAGGCTCAAACCAATGGAGAGTAAAGTCACGGAGACCAAGGGAATAGAGTTTTTTGAGGAAGAGGGGGTGGTCAACTGTATCGAAGGCAGAAGAGAGGTCCAAGAGTAAGAATAGTGGCCATTCAACAAAAAACAGCGGTATCAGTAGTAAAAGCAGACTCCATCCAGACCACACCCCCGAAGTGTTTCACCCTGTTCATGGGGTTTAGTCATTGAGTTTTTTTTTTTTGAGTCAGTGTCATGGCATAACTTACATCTTGAAGACTAGTGGCTATTCACTAAAAAGTTAGTGACCATGCTAGCAGGAGACTAGTGAGATGGACCCCCAAAAGAATTATGATCACATAGTACAAGCCTCAGTGACTAAGAGTGGAGCGACAATAAAAACTATTGTTGCCCAGGTTCTTCACAAGTTGTGGCTTTGTGGGAGAGTGGGACTACTCATCTACAGTTTGGCAGAAAGCACATGGGAGACTCTGAAGTCAGCTGGAAAAGGGTCTATGGACTGGTAAGAATGAAATTTAGCGTTTTGGCCATCAGAAGCATAAGCCAACCAATACACCATCATCATAAACACACCATCCCCACCAAGTGAATGTTTCTCCGTAGCAGGCCTTAAAAGATGAGGGTAGATTGCATGCTGCACTTGAAAAAGGCTGTTCACCCATGATCCCCATGCAACCTGACAGTGCTGGGGCAATTTGCAAAGAATGAGGAAAAATTACACTGTCCGGATAGGCAAAGCTGATAGAGACCCATACATACAAACTTAAGGCAGTATTTGCCACCAAAGGCGCATCTACTCAATACTGATGTATTTTAATTGAATACCTTTGAAAAGATCTGTTTTTAATTTTAAAATATGAAATACACAAGTCAGTTTCTGATGATCAGTTTTAAAAATCATTTAGGCTGGGTTCACACTATTGCGAATTGGATGCGTGTCAGGAGCCTGTTACTGGCTCTCAATGGAGCCGGTTAACACAGCTCAGGGATGGCTGTGGAGCGAATTGCACAGGGGTCCTGTGCATTTTCTGGTCCCTTTTAGGTCTGAATTCAGCCAAAAACTTGGGCCAAAATTGGACCTTAAACGGTGAACAGGGATGCATCGGTGAACCCAGCCTCAATGCACTGTGGTTTAATGTCCTATGACAATACAAATAGAAAAAATCACAGTGGATAAATACTCTTATCCACTAAAGTGCCCAAGAATATTACACAGTAATATCCAGTATTATTATATTGTAAAAAAAATAAAATGCAGTTTTTCCCACACAATACAACAGGAGAAAAAATTGGCGCAGCATTGTGTAACAACCATGCTGAGTTGAAAAAAAAAGCAGTGCTTGCCCAAGTAACTACCATCTTACTACAGCACACAGTACAGTAAAACCTTGGTTTGAGGGTAACTTGGTTTGAGAGTGTTTTGCAAGACAAGCAAAATTTTTAAATAAATTTTGCCTAGATATACAAGCGGTGTCTTGATATACAAGTAGCGTCACATCACAACTTAGTATAAAAGAGAAGAGAGGTGCCTCTAAGTGAAGCAATATGGTTACATTTAATGAAGGTACAACATTTAGCAACTCACATGATTGATGATTAAAACAGGACACATCTAAGTATACAGGCATCCCGGGTAAAGCTGTCCAAATAGACCGTCCTCCGCACCACCATCGACGTCATCTCTTCCACACTGCACTCCACGAGAGCTTCAAGCCTCACTTTCAGATCGCTCTACTGCAGGGTAGTCTTTTCGGGTCACGATTGCAGACTGACAGCGGTGAGAGGCGGCGATGCGGAGAATGGTCCATGTGAACAGCTTTACCCCGGATGCCTGCTTACTTAGATGATCCTCTTTTAATCATCAATCATGTGAATTGCTAAATGTTGTACCTTCATTAAATGTAACCATATTGCTACACTTAGAGGCGTCTCTCTTCTCTTTTATACTCTGTAGCTCCTGCTGGATTTTTCTTCTAATCCCCTTGTGGAGGCGGCCATTTGTGGATGGACATTTTATGGTTACACAACCTATCACATTGCTATGATCTTTTTTATATAGACTATAAACTGAAAGAATAAATGGTTGTGGAAGGAATCATCTGAGTTTCCATTATTTCTTATGGGGAAATTCACTTTGATACACAAGTGCTTTGGATTACAAGCATGTTTTTGGAATAAATTTTGTGTAGATGTAGTGCCCCTGTCCTAGGCTGGCTAAATTTCATTTTTGGCTCTGCTGTACTCAGGTGGGCAGCAATTTATTTTTCAGGTCTGGCCAGGTCTATCCCTAAGCCTGGCGGTTTATTGCTCCTGTCTGCCTCTGCAAGAAGCTTCCAGAAATAGAGTAGGTGGGTTAGCCACCGGGTTATGTATATTTATCAGAGCTCAGCCAATACCTGGAAGCCTGGCCCAGAAGGTGTGGCTGGGGAGAAAATAACGGTTTGGGAGAAGTCAATTGGGGTAATACTGCACATATCTAAATACAGTAACCAAAATGATTAAAGCTGCCAGCACAACAAATGACAAATTTGTAACAGATAATATGATAAATAATGCAGGGCTAAAATGAAAAATACAAACAGTGATTGATACAATTAGTGCAAAATGCAAAGGTGCAAATATTTGAAAGTCCGTAGATACAGTGCATAATTGAATGAATCATATAAAGTGCATAATTGTAAATTCCGTGAACTTTATGAATATTGTAAACTCAAAAATAAAGTTCATAACAAAAGTCCATATGGATTCCTGTAGTGACACCAAGTGCATGTACGGTAACCTCCACCAGTATATGAAAAGGCTTACCAAATAACATGGACACAGAAGGACATATGTCTGCTGAGTCAAAACAGACAGAGGGTGTAGTACCCAATTCATTCACCCGTGATGTAGTCTTCCACCAAATAGACTCAACCCTTACTGACTGAAGTGGACACAGTCAGGCGTATGCCAGCTGGGTCAAAGAAAGCAGGGAGGTAGATTGCAGGGGGTGTAGTACACCTAAGAGTAGCTCTCCAATATCTAGATTCACCACTGTCCGGTAGGGGCTCCTATTCTTATACTCCAAACAATCTGGAGTATCCCAAAAAGAAGGAGAGAATGGTCCAAAACCATATATGAATGTTTATTGTAAAACTAGAAAGAAACTCACATTTTCCAGTCACAAAAGTTTTCGTAGATACAACAATCTCAACACAATGGCATCAGAACGGCACAACCCGAATGTTTGGGAGAGCCTGTTCAGTCTCCTGGGGCCTCTGCCCCTGGAAGGCAGCCTCTGTTACTGAAGAGCTGTTCTCATCAGGACTTGGCGTGTGCTTGGCTGAGGGCCTTGTAGGAACTTGGACTTATAGAAACTTGCTGGAAGACACTACCAGTGAAGCTTGGCTGAAAGAGGGAATCCTTTTACTGAAGAGTTGCAGTAGCTGGTTGGGACCTGTCTCTGGACATGGTGAGTAGGACCTTGTCTAGAGCTCCAGGGATGCTTGTACTTTGAGGGTTAGATGCCAGAGATTTCTACAAGGATGGTGACTGCTCTTACAGAGTCTCAGATTAGCTGGCTGTCCTCTCTACTTCCAGCATTACTGGAGCCTGCTACTAAAGAACTAAATAATACCTGCTGGAACAGAACTTTGCTTAAGAATTTGTCTTCTAATACCTGCGTGTGGTTTTTGGAGGATCCCGCACCCTCCACCCACCCGTGTTCACGTACTGCAATAAATCTTCAAAAAGACACCCCTAAACCGAGTCTGAGTTTTGTTGGTGTGCCCTGGAGCTGGTACCAGGGCTGGCAGTCTTCGAACAGATAAGGGAGACCTTTATTTCCTGCAGCCCCTGGGGGGTAAGGGCTATGTAACAAATATACATTTATCACTGGATGCATTAACAGTGCTCTGCAAAACACATTGGGTTTTCTATAAGAGTGTTCAGCACTTCTTGCATGCTATCTAGCATAATCTGCTAACTAACTAAATAAGACCCCATCACTCTCTGCTAAAAGGGAACGTGTCCCTCCTTTAAGTTACGCAGATCTATTTTTATCACAGTGGTTATAAATAGCAAATTAAATGTAAAAATGATTTACAATTCACTGTGGATTCCATCTGGTTAGTTAAACTCAGCTACAAATGCACAAAACTTCATCATAGTAAACCATATATAATACAAAAAGAGTAATGAATAGGGCCTATGGTCATCTGAGATATGCACTTTTGCTGCTAACCTTGGAAAATTCTGCATATACTGCATGTGAAACATTCAAAGGTTATAGTATTTTTTTCAGTTCCTTTTTGAATTTTGCATCTTTGTTTTACCAAACTGCAAAATAAAGCCTGCAATTTTGTAGCCTGGTGCACTCCTCTCAGTTCATTCTATACTCCGTTTACTTCTAGTTGTTGCAAGCTATTTGTACCCTTAGCGCTGGGCGTCATTTTTTTGTAACAAGAAGGTTGATTGATTATATCTGGCTCCTTGGAACCCATCACATAGAATTATCATGACGCATCAAATGTTGGTATTCTATTCTTTATCACATATAACAATTAACCACTTCAGCCTCGGAAGGATTTCACACTTTAGGACCAGAGCACCCTTTGCGTTTCGGCACAGCGTTTTTTAACTGACAATTGCGCGGTCGTGCGACGTTGTACCCAAACAAAATTTGTGTCCTTGTTTTTCCCACAAATAGAGCTTTCTTTTGGTGGTATTTGATCACCTCTGTGTCATTTCTGATCACCGCTATAAACAAAAGAAGAGGACAATTTTGCAAAAAAACCCAAATTTCTTACTTTTTGCTAAAATACAACTAAAAAAAAATAAATAAAAAAAAAAAACATTTTTTTTTATCGGTTTTGACCGATTTATATTCTTCCTCATATTTTTGGTAAAAAAAATCACAATCTGCGTTTATTGATTGGTTTACGCAAAAGTTGCCACGTTTACGGATGATGAGAATTCATTTATGGGGTTTTAATTTTTTTTTAATTTTTTAGTAGTAATGGCGGGGATCTGCGATTTTTAGCAGTACTGCGATATTGGGGCGGACATGTCGGACCATTTTGACACTTTTTTGGGACCATTGGCATTTATACAGCGATCAGTGCTATAAAAATGCACTGATTACTGTGTAAATGCCATTGGCAGTGAAGGGGTTAACCTGAAAGGGGGCGCTCTAAGGGTTAACTGTGTTCCCTCACTGTGTTCTAACTGTTTTGGTGCTGGGCTGGTAGGGGGAGGGGAGTGATCCATATACAGAAAGCCTGTGATCACAGCCCTTCCCCCTCTATGAGAACTGAGATCCGTGTTTACATACATGGACCTCCATTCTTTCACTGCAGGGGAGCCATCGCGGGTAGCCGGCAGCGATCGAGTCCGCCCTTCCCGCTCCCTGGCCCTCCCGAAACACAGTGAGCGCGCGCGGGATGACGGCGGTTTGCGGTATCCAACCACTTTGTCGCCGTCAGACGCCGGTCGGCAAGTGGTTAAAGAATATGTTACCCCAATATTTCCTGATATGTGCCTGCTGTACCATGTACTTGTATGAAAAGGTATCCTGTTCTGTTTATTATTGCTTCCCTTGTGTGAAATACTTTATGTTCCTGCCAGTCCCTCTGCTTTCCCAATAATAAAGAAAAAATATATTATTTAAAAAATGACCATACTAGGCATGAGAGCACAGCGTGGTCATTTTTCTGGCTGTGTTGGGATTTCAGCCTGCTCCCCCCCCCCAGCTATTCACTGGGAAGACCAGTGAGCTGCTCTTTCTCCTCCGCTAGCTCTCTGAGCTCCTTGTGCAGTTGAGAACAGAGGGAATGTTATCACTTAGGCCCCTTTCACATGGGGCTGTCCGTTTTGACGGACTCTACTTGCTCAGCAGGGATCGACCCGTTGATCCCCGCTGAGCCGCCGGATGACAGATCTGTTTCCGCTCACTGTGCAGAGACGTATCTGTCAGAGCCCCACTGTCCATTATGGGAAATCAGTTGAAAAAGGACTGCCTGTCCGTTTTTATCCAATCCCATCCGATCCACCAGACGGATGGAAAATAGGGTTTCCATCCGTCTGGATTTTGCAGACAGGATCGGATAGCGACAGATGTCAGCGGACATGTGACCGCTGACATCCATCACTCCATAGAGGTGAATGAAAGATGGACAGGTGGACCTGATCGGTCCGCATGTGTGAAAGGGGCCTTTTAAAGAAAGGGGAAAAAAGTATTTATATTTTTTTTATGTAAACACAAATGTTTTGCCTTTCATTTCTATTTTAAATTGAATGGGTTGTTTTACAAGGTGAAGGTTTGCATATACTTTAAGGCCCCTTTCATACTGCGACTTGATTTTACTGTGATTATGCCATGATTTTTTGCTACGATTTTGTCGCAATTTTGCCATGATTTTGATGCAACTTGAAGCAATGCCTGTGTAATCCTAAGGTCTATGGACCTCAAGTCACATCAAAGTCAGACGAAAGTAGTGCAGGGACTACTTTGAAGTCACTGCAACTTGAAGTCGCACAGATATGAATGATACTCATTGAAAATCACGGGGTATGACTTGCCATGCGACTTTGCAGTCCCAAGTCGCAGGACAAGTCGCACAAGTGTGAAAGGGGCCTCATCCATTTGTTTGGCTGTATTGAAAAGCTGCCAAGTATCAGTGAACATTATTGATTACAGTTATAGTACATCTACTAATTCAAGTGCCTATGAGAAAACACAAAATAGAAAAGCAAACAAATGAAAGCAGACTTAAAATTTGTTTTTGCAATTAAGTTTACGTTAAAGTGACATTTTTCATAAAGCAGATTCTAATACCATTAGGCCACTTTCACACTAAGGCGGGTAGCGTTAAATTGCCGCTAACTTTAGCGGCGTTTTACTGCTGTTATAGCAGCGCTTTTGGGCGGCAGAAGGGCGCTTGTAACCCCCCACAAGGGGTAAACAAGGGGTTAAAAGCACCAGTGTGCCGCGCACACCGCCTCGGAAGCGATGGCCATTGATTTCAATGGCAGGGGTGGTGGAGGAGCGGTGTATACACCACTCACTGCACCGCCCCAAAGATGCTGCTTGCAGGGCTTTTTGTAATGTCCTGCAAGTGCACCGTCCCAGTGTGAAAACAATTGGGCTTTCACATTGGGGTGGATAGGGGGCTGTTTTTCAAGCGCTTTACAGGTGCTAGTTTTAGCGCAAAAACGCCCCAGTGTGAAAGTGGCCTTTCTTACATTCTTTAGCTATTTTTTTCTGTAAATTTCCTCTGAGCTTACTTACTTTCCCTGGCCATGCTGACACACTCCCATTCTATTTGTGCCCCCTGTGCCACCGGGACCTATGGAGTCTTCCACACACATTCTCCCACTTACCTAGAATTGTAGGTGCAGCCGTTCAGAGCGCCAAACACACAAGCAGTGCGAGAAGGACTGAATGTTAAAAAGCATTTTTTACCACTCGTGACGAAATGCATTGGCCGGAGTCAGGTTTTTGTAAAGTCATCATGCACTTTAGGTTCCGCATGGACATCCTTACCAGGAAATGTTATGGACATATCATACCTAACATAAGTCATTCCCACTGGTGCTAGGATTAGCACATGGATATATGGGTGTGCTTTTGTTTTTCAGGCTTTTTAATAAATAGCTATTGGCTTATCTTGTCCCATTTTTCATGACGCCTGAATGGAGTTTGATTTGGAAGCTGTAAAAGAGAAGGATTATGCTGATTTGACTATCTTGATTTAGTTAGGGAGTCCATTTGGGATTGGATTACTATCTGACTGTTATGGTTTCATCTCCTTCCTGGAACTGTCTATGCGATTTAAAACACTGATTTGATCATTTATATATGTTTTGGTAATATTATTATTAGCTTTTTTTATTTGTTCTTTATCTTTATTTTGAGAAAATACAATAGGAGATCATGAATCATCACATTGTATATACTGTAAAAAATAGCAATGAGAAGGGTCATACTTTACTGTAAAGACTCTGATGGTATGGATATTACTGAGAGATATATTGAAAAAAATCAGCAGTGGCAGTATTGAGAGCCAGGTTAATGTGCTTTGTGCTGATCCCCAGGATGACGTCTGCTTATGACAAAACGTACGTCAGGAGGATGCACTAGCATCACCATGATCTTCCTCAGCCCGCGAGACCGGATACCGGGCGGTTTATGCTTGTATTTTATGAAATTTTGTAAGTAGGACTTTATTTATCATTAAAAGTGTGTTGATGGTGCTTCACTATTGAGTCTACCTTTCCTTGTGGGCATTGTGACGAACACCATCACGGTGTGGATGTTTCTGTGAGGGTTCTGCTGCTGGCCTTTTGGAGTGACCAAGTGCGTACCCCTGGCTGCGGAAAAGCCACAGGCACTTTTTCAGTCTTTTTCTGGTAAGCCTTTCTATTATCGGTGGCGGACTGCACATTATCTATAGCTAGCGCATCTGGGTGTCACCACTCCTGCCATACGGATCACCACTCATATGAGACATTGGCTCTGCACTTTATTGCCTAAAGACTGTGATTTATGGTGGTTTCATTATTAACACATCACATGCCCTTGGACCCCCTCTGAATTTTATCTGAACTTTTGATCTAATTAATTCTGTAACACTTTATAACTCCTTAGCGCAGCCTTTTGTTTTTATTTAGGTTAATATGCTATGTCCTTAGAAATAGTAGGTATACTACTATGGCAAATCATATTCAGTTTCAGTGGTTTGAGAGGTTTTTGATAATATATACATATATATATATATATATTTATATATTCATTTAGGGTCAGCACAGGATTTGTGGTTATAGTTTGTATTGATGTCTGAGTCCTCTTTGGGGAGAGTTGTTTTGGTGACCACCACTGTCACCAAATAAGAAAGCAAGGAAAAATACAAAATTTTAGAGTTGATCCCAGAATAAGTGATACGGTGAAATCTTCTAATGGGGACACTTATTCTGGGGACAACTGTCTAATTTAATTATACATACTCTTTAAAGCAGAGGTCCGCCCAGAACTCAAAAAATTAAAAGCCAGCAGCTACACATACAGTAGCTGCTGACTTTTAATAATAGGACACTTACCTGCCCTGGAGTCCAGCGATGTCGGCACCGCAGCTGATGCCGCCATTGCCGGTAAGGGAACCCAGCAGTGTAGCCTTTCGGCTTCACATCCGGGTCCCTACTGCGCATGTGCAAGGCACTGCTGTGCTCTTCTACTGGCCTGGCGGTGGGGGAAGGAGGAAGGAGGAGGAGGGGGCAAGCTGGTGAAGTAGCTAGCTGCGGCCTCGTCTCCCGGAAGTTAGTCATCAGTTCTACAGTGTGATGTGGCTGAGAGCTGTAAGCTAAAACCAGGAGCCTCTCTCTGCTTTCTTATTAGGTCATTAATCAGATGGTAGGAGTAGGAGAGGGTGGATATACCTCCTATGGTATCAACTCCTGTTAGACTACAAGTGCATAATGTGCCTAGGAACTGTAAAAATGTGGAAGTGGCAGTGGCGGCTGGTGCTCAATATTTTTTTGGGGGGGCGGCAAACAAACCCCCCTTTCTCGCACTGCATGGATATAGCGCATGGATTAGGGGGGGCAGCACCCCAGCACCCCTTATGGACGGGCTGCCACTGTGGAGTGGTCTGTTGCTTCAAATCAGCAATTATGTGCTAAAGGTACATTTTTTATAGGCTTCTTCTTTATATCAAACTCACTCCTGTGATGGCGGAGGTGTGCAGTAATGACTAGGCCTCACTTAGCGACATCCTAGCAACATCTGGGGAGTATTCCAGTCAGGCTTCAGGAGATACGTAAATGGCCTACACCTATAGCAAGGCCATTATCCAACTTTAGACAGAGATGCAACTTTAGTCAGATGCTCCTTATCTGCATCCAAATTTTTTGGAAAGGTGAACTAACATTTTAAAGTGTTTGTTAAGCCACTTGTATAAAAAGTTCCCATCCGCTCTGTATTATAACAAGAAGTTGCCCTGTGTCTGTGTTATAACATATATATACTTCTCTGTATAGACAACACACCTTCTTACTAGGATCAGTTGTCCTCTTTCTGCTCGTCTCTCTCAGCTGAGAGTTCCTGAGGGAGGGGCTGAGCACTGCTGCTGACGTCAGCTGGAGAGAGGGAGCCGTGCTGTGTTATCTATATAGATAAGAATATTTCTGATATAACACTGACACAGGGAACTTATTCTTCAAGTACAGAGGGATAGGAGCTTTTAGAGTTAATTATGAGAGCAGAGAGGAGAAGCTATGAGAGGAAGAGGGAGGGGGGAGTTGAAGACAGGCACACAGGAGATAGGAGAGTTGGGAGTGACATAGACTGCACAGACCACGGGGCTCTCAGGATAAGCAATATACAGGGGGAGTCAGTACACAGGGGGGAAGTTATGACCTGGCATTATCAAACAGGTATTTTAGGGGATTCAGAGGGATAATTTAAAAAGCAAAAGCACCATGCTGCTAATTGCACATTAAAGAGACAGGGGCAGTATTTTTGAGGGGTTAACAAATGCTTTAAATAGCATTTTTGGTTTGTATTGCTCAGATGCACAACTTAATTTTCCTAATTAAATGAAGATAATTTTGTCCCTCCAGCGTTAGTGAGGAAGACAACTGAATGCAGATTGTACGGCTTTCCCTGAGCTGACGCAGCCTCATAGCTGTGATTCCATTTTGATTTTTTTTCAGCAGCCAAGTGCTTGTGAATAGTAGAATGTGACAGCATTGTTACTAATGGTCCAGGAAAGACCTGTTTTGTATTGTGTGTTTTGATGAGCTGAAAACACATCATCATTAGCCGCCAATGTGAAAAAGACTAAACTTCTATGTGCCTCCCAGAGATTGGCAGACCAAATACAACAAAAAAATGCAGTGTTTGTATGGAGAAAAGGCACCCCCTCCGGCTACATTATTCCATTGATCTAAAAACATTTAAATCTTCTTTTCTGAACAGTTTTCAGTGGAAATTTCATAATCGCTGTGCAAATCTATTACATCTGCACCCCTTCAAGCTGTTCTATACACAAACACAATTTATTTCCCAGCCTGAAAAATGTCTTTTAATGAGGGTGGGGAGTGGATAAAATAGAGGGGGAAAAAAGCAAGAGTCATATATCAACCTGTCAGCCAGCTCCATGAAGTTTAAAGACATCAAGAACAAGGCCCACAGCTCAGTCAAAGAAAGTTTTGATAATTTTATTAGTCCTTTGGTTAGTTTTTTTTTTTTCTTTTATATACTTCCTAGCTAGGGGCCTCTTAGGACTTTTTGACCAATGAAGTTCCACTAAACCCTAACTAAGTGATATTTAGTGCCTATCATAACCTGTGTCCTTTTCTTTTTGTAAGATGCTGTTTTTATCGCATTTTAATCCTTTGTGGCAACTTAGTTCATCTAATCTGCTCCAGACTTTTTCCAGCCACTTCCCATCTACATAAATTCACTCCAGCTGTGGCCGCACATCATTGCTCTGAGCTTCCTGATGGTGTGGGCAGAGGAACAAACCTGTGCACTGAATGTCCAGACATCCACTTATAAGGGTTGATTTACTAGGCAAATATACTGCGCACTGCAAGTGCACTTGCTGCAGAGCTTAGTAAATGAGGTAAAGCTTCACTTTGCAAAGAATACCCAATTACATGCAAGGAAAATACAAAAAACTGTGTTTTTGCTTGCACATGATTGGATGATAGAAATCAGCAGAGCTTCCCCTCATTTTAAAGCTCCCCGTCAGATCTGGAGCAACTGCACTTGCAGTGCACAGTCAATTTGCCTTTACTAAATCAACCTCCCCGTCTTCATCAGAACAGCATGTAACAAGGTGACAACACAAGAAAGCAATTTTGAGGCAGGAATAGCTCCTGCCAATAACAGGAAGTGTCTGAAGAAATATTCTCATGGCAGGGTTTAATGAAAGTTGTAGATTTAAAAAGTTTGAAAATTACTTTAACACGTGAAAGATTATATGAGGTTTTAAATCCTGTTTGCAATTCTTTGAACCTGAATTTAGAAGTGAATCCTATTGAAGTCTATAGAGGAGAAAAATTCTGTTAGTAAATTTGTAGAGCTCGGGGGGCATGTCCAAGATGGTGACCTGAGCGGCCGCATTTGTCTGAGCTCCGCGGGGTGTTCTGCTTCTTTGTCCCCGATCTGGCTGCTACAGAAGACAGCAGATCGAGGCACAGGTACCTGAATGCGGAAAGGTTCATCAGGACCACGTTGCGGAAGGGGAAAGAGGCTCTGATTCCCGCAGCTCCAGGAGTTTCAACTGCTATCCCCGGACACTCGGGTGGAGACATGCTCGGTGCGCAAAGCGTGCAGGCCGCGCAAGGCCTCATTGAGTGGTAGCATGGAGGAAGCGGAGACTCGTCTGCCGTGGCTGGCAGAGGTCATGACAGCCATTGTCGTGTACCAATCTACCCTCACAATAATGAGGCTGTGCAGCTGGAGGTCGGGCTCTTGTGCCAGGACTTAGACTCTCTCTGCACCAGAGTCACAGGGATGGAGTAGCGGGAGAGTTTCAGTTCGGACACTGCAAACCAAGGTAAAGGCGCGGGAATATAGGGCAGGAGACGGTGAAAATAGAAATCGGAGGAACAACCTCCGCATCATAGGACTGGCGGAGGGTGCAGAGGGGGCCACCTTTGTGGAAGATCTATTACGCAATCTCCTCCCGGCCGCACACTTTTCTCCACATTTTGTGGTGGAAAGGGCCCATTGAGTCCCACACAGACCTAACTCAGTGGATGCTCCTCCAGGAACATTTATCCTCCAAATGCTTAACTTTCAGGACCAGGACAAAATCCTCCGGGGATCCAGGGCCTTGGGTGACCTGCGCTTTCAAAATAACAAGCTGATGATTTTCCATAAGTTTTTACAGCAAACAGCGCCAACCCAGATATTATATAAATGACATTAAATCAAATCATATAACATAAAAGTCCATAACGTCCAAAATTAAGTGATAAAAAAATACTGTTTCCAGATCTGTATGAAAGTGATTATGTGCATAAAGTGCTCTTCAGTGCCCCACACAAACTGTGCTCTTGGTGACAAGTGCCCAACGTAACCCTCTTGTGCCCTCACTCACCAGAACAAATGGACCTACTGCTTTGCAGTCAGCAGATCATATAAGGCTAAGGTCTGGTGAGGAAAGAGGTCTTGATCAAATGTAGACTGCAGAGATGGACCCGACTTATAACCAGCAAATGGATCCAGAAAACTCAAAAAATAAAAGAGTTCCATAGTGCAGACTGTAGTAAAATGTGTTTAATTCGCATAAAAAGCTACTTACAAGACATAGGAAGAAAACAGCGTGTAAATATGATGATCGTGCTGTGACTGGCGTGCGTTCCACCTCAAACCAAGCCGGCGTATGTGACGACAGCAACTGTGATGGACCGGAAGTGACATCAACGCGTTTCGCTCTAAAGATAGAGCATCATCAGGGACGCTATTACTGTCCATCACACATTCTTTTGTCTCAGAAAACGCCGCCCCTTTGAACCGTAGACCAATGAAAAGCCGAATTAAAATCTCCTATCATCCCTCACAGCTGCACATCACATAGGGAATATACCCTCTAGCGGTCAGTTAAGAGGGTGCAGCACGCCACTCTGCGATTGCCATCTTTAACAACCTACATTATGTATACATATTGCAACATACTTATACATGCATTGGCTAAAATAGTGTAACCCAGTAACTCGTACTGGACAGACCTTTTTATTCAATATTAATACCAACCGAAATCTAAAAACAAAAATGACTAACAAATAAGTTCCATCAAAATAGAAATAAAAATAAAATTAAAAATAAGAATAAAATTAAAAATAAATGTAAAAAATAAATATAAAAATAAAATTAAAATTAAAAATAAAATAAAATAAAAATAAAATTAAATATTGGTAATGAATATATAATATTAAAAATCAATAGATAAAATATGAATTGAAATTAATAGACTTTTTGATAAAATGTGTATAGGTACTAATTTGTGATCAAAAGACACGATTAATAACCAGCTCATGCGTTCTATGGGGATGTAACCCATGCCTGGTATAAATAGATAGGAATAAACATAAAAATATATATATATCTAATGTATCTCTATTAAGGAACTGGCCCGAATCACATCCGATGTAGTTTAAGACTATGATTTATTGAATATGTATGCACACACAGTCCACCAATGTCTGAGGATGACCATGAGCTACGTTGGTCCCATGGTTCCACAATTGGAAGCATGACCAGAGACCCCAGACTACCACCACCCACATATGGCCTAAAAAGAGGTTTCACCAGTTGGGCACTTGTCACCAAGAGCACAGTTTGTGTGGGGCACTGAAGAGCACTTTATGCACATAGTCACTTTCTTACAGGTCTGGATACAGTATTTTTTTATCACTTAATTTTGGACGTTATGGACTTTTATGTTATATGATTTGATTTAATGTTATTTATATAATATCTGGGTTGGTGCTGTTTGCTGTAAAAACGTATCCTTGGGCGGGTCATTTTCTGAGTACGGCTGCCCCCAGTCTTCTTTATGCACCCATTGTTTCATAGCATTTCAGTGTGTGTACATATTTGTTTGTTATTTCAGTTTCACACTTCCACAGCACAGATTTTTATAGTTTATACCTGATAACCATGATTATTCAGTAGAGACTCAGAAACTCTGGAAATCATTTGATCAGGTGAAGGTGGCGTTGAGGACAGAGAGACTTCCCGCTTTTTTAACTCCCCTGGTGAGGCCTCGGCCTGGCCTGACTCTCTCCCCCGGGCCCGCTGAACAGGAGAGTATATGATAATTTCCACTGTGAACAAAGAGTGCTGGCTAGCACTTCCATGAGCCCTTACTTGCTACTACAGTCCCCTCTATGGGCTGTGTTTATTGATGCCAACGTGACTCTGATACACTAATTCTTCAATGACAGGCAACTCCACTTTGACACATTAATGCGCCGGTTGTGCCCAGGTATCTTGTAACTGTTTGTAACTAAGCTAGTGCCCCTGACTGTGTCAGGAGAAAAGTCAGAGAAATCCTTTGAATGTTCCCTTCCTCTGCTTTTTGTTTTTTCTCTCCCCCTTTTTTTTTGCCACATTTGACAATTATGCTGGATTACAAATTAAAAGGGGGGAACAGTTGAAGAGCTCCTTTATTATCCCAAGCTTTGTTGGTTCCCCCCACAGTTCAAGGGAGCCCAGTGGACGCTTAACATATTGTAAGACGGCCTGCAGGACTTGATCTCTTCAAGCCTCGGGGACTAGGTGTTCCTCTTGCACAGGACCTTCTTTTGTAGCCAGAGAGCTGATTGAGATTATTGGGGATGGAGGGCCTCTCCAGTTTTGAGGGGACGGGTGGGGTGGGGGGGGGGGCTGTTGCCCTACTAGGGCTGGTTATGATGACAAGTTTATGTTGATTACACAAATCTGGAAAAAATGTACAATTTCAGCATTGCTTAACCTTCACTGTGCTACTGTCCAAGTTCAGCAGTCCTGTTCATGGGGGGGGGTTGCGGTCTATAAGGCCTATGTCCTCCCTTAAGATTATGTCATGGAACACCAGAGTGCTGAATTCTCCGACCAAGCAGTCGCTGGTGTTCCAATTTATCAAATCCTACAACCCACACATATGTGTGCTTCAGGAGACCCACCTGGTGGGTAGCAAGGTATTGGCCCTTAAAAAACTTTGGGTAGGTTACCACTACCACTCAACCTATTCCACCTTTGCACGGGGTGTGAGCATTCTGGTTCTAAAATCACTCCTTTTTAAGCTTTTGGACCTGACTCTGGACCCGGATGGCAGATATGTTATTATTCATGCCTAGATATGTTAATTGAAGTGGGTTATTGTGGGATTGTATCTGCCACCTCCGGCATCTCTGCCACTGCTGAATCAGATAACGGGGAAAATAGCAGACCTAGCAACTGAGAATGTGATCCTGTTAGGGGATTTTAACTTAGTACCCGATATGAGCTTGGATAGACTGTCCACCATGACATGTTTGTTATTTTTTTTTTAAAAAAATCAAGCCTTTAGTATCACTTTAATTGATAGTTTAATTGAGAATAAAGGTCAGCTCACCCAAGTCAATCTTGTCAAATCTCCGAGACAGTCTCTGCTGGGATGCAAGGTGGAGAATGCATTGAAATCTCAGAGACGACTTTTATATTTATATCAGCAAAAATTATTATCACAAAATCTTGGAAAACAGCTAGCTTGCCATTCGAACAGCACAAACTTTCTGGATTATGGTAAATGAGCACATGACAGCGATTCTGCACGACAAAATATGGATGTTTGAGAAAGTTAGGGACCCATGGGTCAGATATTTGAACGGAGATCCCTGTACCATATGAGTTTAGTGAGGACTCGGGATGGTGGGATTCTGTGCGCGGGGTCATACCTTATTTCTCTTTCTATCTTTTCCCTCTTTTTTTTCTTCCCTCTCATTCTCAGCCATAGTTTAGAGTGGGTTTTTCATTTATAGTGATAGTGAGGATTTTATTCCTTGAGAGAATGCACAATTTATATACACGAGCAAGGTTTATTATTTTTTGGCCTTTTGTCATTTTAATATGTATTTCAATGGCGAACAATAGGGTTTACCGATACCGATACTAGTATTGGTACCGATACTGAGCATTTTCTGAGTATCAGTACTCGTGAAAAATGCCCCGATACCGGAAACTGACACCTTCGGTCTCTGTTCTTTCAGTTGTCAGCGGGAATTCCCCGCTAACAACTGAAATGTAAAGAACAAAAATGCTAGCAATTATTGGTTGTTAAGGAACGGGGCTGGCGCTTCCTTAACAACCAATCATGTGTCCTCGGATTCCCCCACTCCGCCTCCTCCTCCCCTCCTGCCAGCTGTCACCAGGCTCGAGTGACCCCCCCCCCTGATGGCAGCCTCCTGCAGCTACCATCATTAGACGACATCCCTCCTCTGTCGCTCCCACCAGCTTCAGGTGCTGCATGGGGCTTGGGAGTGATCCAGATGTGTCCCCCTCCCCACTCAGATAACCCCCATACCGGTCCCCGCACCCCCCATCCATAGCTGCTCCAAGCGGCATCTCTCCTTCCCCTCCTGCAGCCTGCAGTTTCTGCCTGCATTGAGCTGACAGGCTGGGGATCGCGGCGGGGGAGGGGGGGGGCGGTGAGGGTGAAGTTAGGGCTTGGGGGGCTTGGTAAACGTATGTTTATCAAACCCCCCCTGTAGCACAATGGGTGGAAGCAGCGATCACTAAGATCGCTGCTTTATGTCCCACTGACAGCTGATAATAGTAACCGCGAATGTTACTATGTATCAGTCTGTCATTTTATCAATGAATGAGATTCCTGATATTCCTCATTCATTGAAGTAAAGTGCTGCAAAGAAAAGGGACTATATTCAACCCCTTTCTCTGTCTCAAAATAAGAGATATGGGGTCTGTTTAGACCTCTGATATCTCACCAAAGAGGAGTCCAGAGGAGCAGGGGGTTGTGTAATGTAAAGGAGTTCAGAGGTGCAGGGGGATGTGTAATGTAAAGGGGATGCAGAGGTGCAGGTGGCTGTGTAATGTAAAGGGGATGCAGAGGTGCAAGGGGGTTTGTAATGTAAAGGGGATGCAGAGGAGCAGGGGGCTGTGTAATGTAAAGGGGATGCAGAGGAGCAGAGGGCTGTGTAATGTAAAGGGGTCCAGAGGTGCAGGGGGCTGTGTAATGTAAAGGGGATGCAGAGGTGCAGGGGGTTTTGTAATGTAAAGGGGATGCAGAGGTGCAGGGGGCTGTGTAATGTAAAGGGGATGCAGAGGTGCAGGGGGCTGTGTAATGTAAAGCGGATGCAGAGGTGCAGGGGGGCTGTGTAATGTAAAGGGGATGTAGAGGTGCAAGGGTGTTTTGTAATGTAAAGGGGATGCAGAGGAGCAGGGGGCTGTGGAATGTAAAGGGGTCCAGAGGTGCAGGGGGTTGTGTAATTACCACCCAAACCACCCCTCTACCTAGTCTTCCGACGTGGTAGGTAACGGTAATTGGTATTCCTTTTGCTCTCCGTACATTTGAAACTTTAGCATTGCTTGCACTGTCCATTTTTGGGTTTCCATGCAAAGGAAGATATTTAGAGATCATCGATGGCAGTTTTAGAGATCTCCTAATTGTACGCCATGCAACAAAGGTTTCCCGTAAAAGTAGATTGTTTTGTAGCTTAACCTCCCTGGAGGTATGATTATGTCAATATTTACAATACAAAAATAAGAGTCTAGTAGACATCCTGGGTATGATAAAATTTGAAACACGAAATCAAAAATTATAATATAATAAATAATTATAAAAAACAACAATATAATAATAGTACATTGTATTCAATAATGTAATCAAACGAAAAACACCGAAATTTGTCCAAACAAGGGTGCAATATTACTAGTCACTGTAATGCTAGACACTGCATATTGGTTTGAACTGTTTTTTTTATTTCAGGATTCCCAGCCTAGCGGCGAGATCTGGGGACTTATAGACCCCAGATCTCGCTGTAAAGAGGACCTGTCATGCCCTATTCCTATTACAAGGGATGTCTACATTCCTTGTAATAGGAATAAAACTGATAAAAAAAAGTAAAAAGAAAGCGTCAAAATAGAAAAATAAAAATAAAATAAACAATAAAAAAAAAATTAAACCCCCCCCCCCCGTTCCTGTGGGCTATGCATACGTAAGTCGCATACGCATATGTAAACGGCGTTCAAATAGCTGTCATCACTTAACATAAAAGATGTTATGGCTTTAGCTATTATTTTGATGTCTGTATGTAGACTAAAAAGTCGTTGTGCATTAGATCAGGTTGAGGGGGCTGGGCTGTCAGGGGCATAAGAGATATAACTGATCCCAGTGACAGGGATTTGCCGTTCTTTCCCTCTGGCAGCTCATCGCAGCTCGCTGGCGGACATTGGGTCCGCTCGAGCCGCGGGCACACTCACACAGAGTGCGGCGGGCACGAAAGCATCCCCTAGCTACGTGTCCGCGAATTGCTGATTATTTACGGAGATTTGCGGAATGCAGCCACATTGCCACAGTAAAAAGGCAGTGCGCGATCGGGAACCGGTTAATAAAAAGATTTGAAATAACTTAAGAACTGGGGTGCAGAAAAATGACAGCAAGTGCTCTGGACTGATGAGTCAAAATTTGAACTATTTGGCTGTAGCTGGAGGCAGTTTCTTCACCAAAAGGCTGCAGAGTGGTACAATAATTGAGTTTCTGCAGGCAACAGTGAAGCATGGTGGAAGTTCCTTACAAGTTTGGGGCTGCATATCTGCAAATGGAATTGGAGATTTGGTCAGAATCAATGGTGTCCTCAATGCTAAGAAATAAAGGCAGATACTTATCCGTCATGCCATACTATCAGGGAGGCGTGTGATTGGCCCCAAATGTATTCTGCAGCAGGGCAACGACCACAAATATACAGCCAAAGTCATTAAGAACTAAGTGCAAAGAAGAGCAAGAGTCCCAGAAGTGATGGTTTGGCCCCCACAGAGCCCTGATCAACAGTGTCAAGTCTGTCTGGGATGACATGAATAGACTGAAGGATTTGAGGCAGCCTACATCCATGAACTAAAATAATAACAAGATACCTTGTGCCAATCCTTAAAGTGGTTGTAAAGTCTCGAGGTTTTTCACCTTAATGCATTCTATGCATTAAGGTGAAAAACCTCTTGCAGTGCACCAGCCCCCCAGAGCCCCACTAATACTTACCTGAGCCTGATCTTTCCTGCACCGGGGACAAGCACACCCACTCCAGTCAGTGTCTCTGGTCCTGATTGGATAGATTGATAGCAGCCCAGCCATTGGCTCCCACTGCTGTCAATCAAATCCAATGACGCGAGGGCCAAGTCCTGCTGTCTGTATCAATGGGCGCAGCAGCAGGACAAAGGAGCACGTCCGCATGGGTGCCCCGAGGGAGAGCACTTCTCCGACAGAGCACTCAATGTGGGGAGGAGCTAGGAGCGCCGCTGAGGGACCCTAGAAGAGGAGGATCGGGGCCACTCTGCAAAACCCTTGCACAGAGGAGGTAAGTATGACATGTTTGTTATTTTTATTTTTTTAAATGGAACCTTTACAACCAGTTTAATGCCTTTTGTGAATGGGTAAAAATAAAATTAAATAAGCTGCTCATCTGAAAGTGTAGAGAACTGCCTTTAAGTGCAAAAGAAAAATGTAAGGAGGCGCTAATATTGCTAATATCTATTGTGTTACCAGATAAAAAATGAATATACAAGCTGCAATACCATGTGATGTGAAAACTGTTACAACCTCTTACATTACATACAATAAAGTGCAAAAGTGCTAAATTATAAAGTGAATAATAAACCAAATTAGAATAAAAAGTCCTTTAAACGGGGGCGTGGCCTAACGAGCCAAGTGGCAGACGTGCATCTCGGGAGCTCCAGGACCACTCCGCATAATACAGCGGCATCCTCATTAACTAAGAAGCGGTGAGTGACACAAACACCCCGGACCTATAATCCACATCCCTGGCCAACCCTTTAGCCTGATATTGAAGGGAATTCGCTCAAGGAGATATAGCGGCCGTTATACCTCACTCCTCACAGTGATCGCCGCCATCTTGAGATCTGGGGACACCACACCTAATCCAGTGGCATCCTCACAAAATAAGGAGCAGTGAAAGCAATTACCACCCCAGACTGACCATCTACACCCCTGGCTATCTTTTAAGCCTGTTATTGTGAAAAAACGAGACCCACTCGCTGAGACATAGAGGCCGTTATACCTTACCTACAAGCGCAATCGCCGCCATCTTGTGGCCCAGTACGGCAATCAGTAATCCACAGAGACTTAGCCATCCTACGGTCTCCGAGCATGCTAACACCCAAACCTGCTTGCCCCTGACATCCTGCTCCCCACCAGGCCCCCTTAAGGGAGATTGCAATTCTGTAGGCCTGACAAACACATCATCCACGGAGGAACAGCCATGCTACAGTCTCCAATATTAAACACACCCTGCATCCATCCCCCGGACACCTCCGTAGCTCACCCAGTCAAAGCCTGAGACTTAGTATAGACTTATTCATAGGAGATAAGCAACTGCTACAAGACACGCTTCAATCCGAAATCCATGCGATTTCTTGGTTGGATCATGCACCCATCTCATTGACCCTGGGTGAAAAGCTTGACGGAGCAACCTTCTCCAACTGGAGAAATGACCCATACCTAATGTCAATTCCTTCTAACAAAGCTCAAATCCAAGACCACTTTAGAGACTTCTTCAGCATCAACGAGAACTCTGTCAAATGCCCATTCACAATATGGGCTTCTCATAAAGCTTACCTTAGAGGGATTCTAAATAAAATTAGTTCACATGCAAAACGCCAGAGGAAGCAGCGGTTAACTGAACTGCTTGACATCATAAAAATACTAGAAACCCAAAACAAACAAAAGCCAAACTGTACCCTCAGTGATAAACTGACCCAAGCCAGAAGTGACCTCAGATCACTTCTCAACACTAACCATGCCAAGCTACTCTTAAAAATGAAAGCTAATTTTTACACTCACGGTAATAAAGCTGGTAAGCTGATGGCTTCAATGATCAAACAGCGCAGATTAAAACCAAAAATACTGTACTTGATGCACCGATGAAAAATACTAAAATGTATCACCCTGGTGACATTGCAAACGCCTTCAAAACCTATTATGAATCACTGTACAATTTAAAAGATGACCCCTCAGTGTTACAATCATCTGACCCGAAAATCAAACACTTTCTAGAAGCCGTCAGCTTACCCAAGCTAACAAAACACCACCTTGAGACACTTAATGCCCCAATCACTACAAAAGAGATACAACAAGTTATCTCCTCACTCCCCAATGGGAAAGCCCAGAGGGCCAGACGGCTTTACAGCTATAAAACCTTTGCAAACATCCTAATTCCATATCTCAGTCAAGCATTCAACACTGCTGCGTCCACAGGTGAAATGTTATCAGCAAATATCATAACCCTACCAAAACCAGGGAAGGAGCCGGTTTCACCACCAAATTTTAGACCCGTATCACTACTGAATTCTGACCGTAAAATTTATGCAAAAATCATAGCTAATCGCCTGATGCCAATTATGCCATACCTTGTACACCCTGACCAAGTAGGCTTCACATTAGACAGACAAGCACTCGTAAAATTATAAACCTCCTGCATTATTCTGAATCTAAAAATATTCCCACAATCTTTGTAACGCTAGACGCCGAAAAGGCATGTGATAGAATACATTGGGGATACTTACACCATACTCTTCAAAAATTCGGATTTCAGAACAATATACTATCAGCCATATCTGCACGGTACTCAAAACCAACTGCACGAATATTCACAGAAAACAAGTTTTCCAGCCCCTTCGCCATTTCCAATGGCACCAGACAGGGATGCCCCCTCTCCCCCCTAATTTTCACACTAATGATGGAGCCACTGGCCCAAATGATTTGCGACAATAAATCAGTCTCCGGAATTAAATTAGCTGACCAAATACACAAGATCATGCTATTTGCGGACGACATCATTCTCACCCTAACTGAACCGGCTTCTTCCCTACCAGCAGTATGTGATATATTAAATTACTTCAATGCATGTTCCTTCTATAAGGTTAATGATATCAAATAGAACATTCTAAATGTGAGAGTGCCCAACTCTATTAAGACAGAGCTACAATTGAAAATTCCATTTCAGTGGGTCAAATCATCAATGCCATACTTAGGCATATCCCTAACCACAACAACAACCACATTAATCAAACACAACTACAAACCCTTTTTGCACAACTGTAGACAAGAATTGCAACAAATTAACAACCAACATCTCTCATGGGCAGGCAGAATAGCAGCCTTTAAGATGATCACACTCCCTAAACTTTTGTACATCTACAGAACAGTCCCAATAGTTTCTCCCGACAGTTTTTTCAAGACCCTACAACAAATGATAAAATCGTATATTTGGTCCAATAAAAAACCAAGATGCTCATATTCAATTACTATCAAACATAAAAGAGCAGGAGGTATGGCATTACCAGATGTCAAAGATTATTACATTGCAGTATTACTAGATCAAGCCAGACACTGTTTCTCCGACACCTCCGAAAAACAGTGGAGGCGCCTGGAGCAATATTTTGTACCCAAAGGAGATCTGAGTACTATGTTATTAGCCTGCGGGATACCCAGTTTCTCCTACACAACGAAACATCCATTTATTACAGCAACGCTCAACGCATGGAAATTTTTTAACTCTAACATACACGCAGCAACGGTGGATACATTGATAGTTCCAAGACTAGAAATTTTCCAATTTATCATCCCGGATCTATCCTTAAATCAGTGGTCCTCCCTTAAACAGAGACTCCTTACCAGCATATTAACTGGCAACAAACTTCTCTCATTTTAAACACTTATGGGCAGCCATAAAATACCAAAAAGCAGCATATTTACATATAAACAATTAGCCTCGTATCTTATGAGAAACCCCAGCCCTACTACCCACCTACCGAGGGCAGCATGGGACTTCTTATCCTCACACTCAAAAACACTCAAGGGCATTTCACTGATATATGGACTACTACACGAGAAGAACACATTCGATAAGAATGTGGCACTCATAAGATGGGAAAGAGACATGCAGGCAACGTTCACTGACAAACAATGGCAACAAGCCATACTCCACAACCAAAAAGCCTCCAAGAGCACTAATTACTGGGAACTTTCTCAAAAGCCCCACCTTAGGTAGTACCTAACCCCAGTCCACTTGCATAAATTTGTAAACCTGGATGATGACAAATGCTGGCGAGGCTGCTCATTAACGGGCTCCTTAAAGCATGTAGTATGGGACTGCCACCATATTTACCCCTTCTGGACAAAGGTCTTTTCCTTTTTATCAGAACTTACAGGTATAATAACAGCACCCTCACTACCATTGGCAATCCTGAGCCTAGGTATTACAGCTTTCCCACATAACCTGCGGACCATAGTCATGCACATCCTATTTGCTGCTAGGCTCATGATAACTAGGAAATGGAAACAATCCAGCATACCTACCATCACTGATGTTAAAACACACCTAGCTCTGGTTTATAAATATGAGCACTGTGCGGCCCTCAAAACAGATTCCCTCATAAAATATAAACAAAACTGGGCATGGCGGTTGCACACCCAACAAACGCACCAATAAATAAAGGACCACCAACATGTCTGTAGGGATATGAAACCACTGTTCTTTATTCTTCATTCTATTGGTTTCCTAATCCACCAGGTAACTGCTACACTCTATGCATATGCACATACTTTCGTTATTCAAGTCTCATTTAAAATAGCTCCTCATTGATAACATTACTGTTGATCGATGCTCACATACAGTACTAAAAGCAACTACTCACTGAACTAATACCATCACCATTACGGTTCTGGGGGCTGTAGGTGTGAAGGGGAGTGCTACAGTCCCTCACAAGCACAGTTTGTACCCATCAGGGGTGCTTGGAGGGGAAGTAGCACTCTTAATGAAGATCCATATATTGTTCCGATCTATGTATGATTGTATCTACTTAATATGTTTTACGTGTGCTAAAATACGTAAGCAGCAGTGTAACACTAATAACAACTATGCGTTAGTGTCATACATCTACATTATCTACCTTTTGTTTGTATATGAAAAACCTTTCAATAAAGAATTATTTGAAAAAAAAAAAAAGTCCTTTAAACAGTCCATATAATCTTCAATGATGTGGGCGGCACTGTAGTGTAGTGGATAGCACTTTCGCCTGGTAGCAAAAGGGTTGCTGGTTAGAATCCCAACCACGACACTACCTGTCTGGGGTTTGCATGTTCTCCCTGTGCCTGCGTGGGTTTCCTCTGAGTATTCTGGTTTCCTCCCACACTCCAAAGACATGCTGGTAGATTAATTGGCTCCTGTCTAAATTGGCCCTAGTATATGTGAGTTATGGACTTTAGATTGTAAGCTCCTTGAGGGCAGGGACTGATGTGAATGTATAATGCATATGTAAAGCACTGCGTAAATTGACAGCGCTATATAAGGAAACAGGGTGAGAACACTCTTTATACAATATAGCCTCCTTCCCCTCAGTGCCCCCTCTGGGTGCCTGCCAAGCTAATTAAGTGTCCCTGCACCATCGGCTCCCCCTCAGTCTCCGGGTAGGGGACAGCCTATTGCCTGGCCCCACTCCTGGGGCTTCTTCATCAGAGGAGTGGCAGGGGAAGGCGCCCATGCACACAGGCGCGGTGAGAAGGGACTTATCCCGCCAGCCAAGATTTATGACCAGGCCCCAAAAGTCACCAATATGGCCCCCGGGGTGCGGTAAGAAATGGCAGACAGGGGAGAGGACATGGAGAAGGGTGCGGACGGGGGATCACAAATCCTACCCTCGCCAGGGACACTAACAGTAGATCATAACACCCCCCAGGCACTTTCGCCTGCTTCCACAGTCTCCCTCCTTGAAAGGACATTAGATGAACTGACAGCCACCCCTATTAGGGACCGGGCTGCCCACCCTGCACTGGCAGGAATTATGGGGTCTCATTCTTCAGCACTTCACACTGACTTGCAAATTATGATGGAAAGCTTTTCTAAAATGCTTTCTAAGGGTTGGGCTCAAACTGCCTCCCAAATTACCTCCACTATACAAGCTGATCTACAAAATTTAAGATCCCAGATTGACGCCATAGAACAGAAAATAAACCAAACAATAGCCAGAACCAACCAGAACACATCACGCATTCAGGATCTCCATGACCAATTGGACGATCTGGAAAAACGTTCTCGTCTATACAACTTTCGGATCAGAGGTCTTCCCGAAACCATCACAGATGTCCGAGGAACAGTCCGCTCCTTTGTTAAAGAAATCATACCCGACATACCGGAACATCGTCTGGAACTCGATAAGGCTAATAGAGCACTTCAACCTCCACGTTCAGACGGATTTCCCAGAGACAAAGTGGTAAAACCACATTATTACGGAGTGAAGGAGGAGGTCATGCGTGTCACCAGGAACTCTCCCCAGCTATCGTTCCAAGGACACCCAATTCAAGTGTTCGCAGACTTATCCCCCTCCACCATCCAAAGGATAAGATCTCTGAAGCCTCTTCTAGAGGTTTTAACCCAAAAATCCATCAAGTATTGCCTTTTAGCCTATCCGTTTACAAATGCAAGACACAAGGATTTTCCTCCTTTCAGGACGGAGAGCACTTACTGGTCCGACTAAACCTTATTTCTCTAGATCCGTCCTCCACACTGAACCATAAAAATGCAGGCTCTTCCAAATGCCCTTCTCCACAGAGCCCAATACCCCCAATATGATGGAATCAGCAATCAAAGAGGTCCAAGGACTTTCACCCACCAAGATCTCCTGAAGTCACCTCTTTGTTTTCCCTTGCAGATTGGGTTGTATGATCTCCCCTTGAAGAGATCCCAAACCCTTAGTTGGTTTACTGTCTGTTTATCATAGAGTCTTCTTTTAAGTTACTATTTAACTTGGTTTCCCTCTACAAACTGTTATTTTTGTACCTGGAAACCCTGTAATATTATAATCCTTACAGGTCAATTCCCTAATTCACCCAATAGGGCGATCCCAGAATCCAGGAGGATCGAGACTTTGGTTCTGTTGGGTGGGCTCCTTTCATAAGGTATCCCGGGTCATCGGATAGTTCCACCCTATGAGTAATGTTATTACGTAAATGCTTAGGAATTCTGTTCTTTAATTATGTTTCCTCGTGAGTTGGTGAGGGTCAAGAGTTTCTGATATTATGGTACCATGCTTCTCTCTCTGCGCAGGGGGGACAGGGTTGAGGTTGACACCCCATCTGGGGGCGTCGCTCTCCCTTGCTTCTCCTGTGCTGAGGCCTCTTCCCCATAGTGGGGAATGATGTTCTCTGAAATACACGGGGATTTCCTTCTTTATAGCATAATACTGGACGGTGGTATGGACCGGAGCAGAAGTCTCCTCCCTCTGCCACTGGGCACCAAATGTTGGTTCACCCAAAGGCAGATGTTATTCTGCCATTTTGGCGGATACTTCTTTGGTATACCTTGGGATTGGGAGCAGTTATGCTGGCTCCCGAGCCCCGGATGCTGAGGGGTTCAGCGGCAGGATTCCGCTGCACCCCTCCCAGGCTCTCTCTAACCTTTGTTTTCTCTTCCTACTCTTTTCCCTCTTACTTCTTACCCTTTTTGTATTCCCCTAGGCACCAGGGAGGCACCATACTCACAGGAACATAGAGGAACAGTCCCTCTTCTCCTTTTATGGACAGACCGCTCTCATCCCACGTCTGGAAGCAGGTGGGTCTCTCCTCAGTGATGCAAAAACTCTAATTCGGTTCCATGACCACATCCTTTAACCACTCAGCAACAAAAGTTGCCTCAGATAATGTTCAGGGCCTTAATTCGTCGCTTAAGTGGAGAAAATACTTTCAGATGTTCTACTCACAGCACCTGGAGGTTCTTCTTCTACAAGAAACCCATTTCCCCAAACAATATAACCCTAAATTTGTACACCCTAAATTTCCCCAATTCTTTCTGGCTAACGTGCCAGAAAAGATGAGAGGTGTGGGAATTTTCTTTGCTAAGAACACAGTCTTCCATCCTAAACAAGAAATCAGAGACCCAGAGGGTACATGCATTCTCCTGACAGGGACACTTGGGGGGCACCTCATACACCTTTGTATCGTACTATGCTCTGAATAAGGTTCAAGCACAATTTTTCCAATCTATGCTCAGCTCCCTTTCTCCTCACTTCGTGGGCACACTAATAATGGGAGGAGATTCTAATATAGCCATATGCTAGACAAATCAGGGTCGGGTTGGGTCCGCCTCCTTTGTCCTCCGAAATATAGTCTTAAGATTGCTGAGCTCCTTCATTAGTTAGTGCTCGTGGATGTCTGGAAGGAATTTAATCCACGGGCAAAGGTTTTCACCCACTATTCTGCTCCCCATCAGACCCTAGCAAGAATAGACCATATTTTTGTTGCAGCCCCTACCATCCCAATTGTCTCCAAGTCATTTATCAGAGACTCCCCTCTATCGGACCACTTGATGATAATAGTATATTCTAAGACTCAGTCATGCCCAAGGGCGAAATCCCAATGGCTGAATGAATCGCTTTTAAGTAACCCAGTCCATTGTACTATGTTACGGAAAGAATTAAGGGAATATTTCAGGCTGAATGAGAATGGGGAGGTCTCTCCCTCGACATTATGGGTGGCCCACAAGGTTTTGATGAGGGGAAAAATTATTCAATTATTAGCTAATCTCAAGAGGGAAAGGAAGATTGACATAGAAAAACGAGAACAGGACTTCCATAAACTATCTAGAACTCATAAGAAAAATCCAACCCCACAATCTCAAGCTTTGCTGGAATCAGGGAGGGTGGCCCTAAACCTCGCTCTGACTACCCAAGCCAAAAAACAGATCCAATGGTCCAATGCCCATTTCTACCTCCAGAAAGACTAAATAGGCCCCAAATTGCCCGCCAAGTTGACCCCCAAGCTACGGACCTTCTCCTTTCCAAAAGTTCGGGGCCTCTCGGAGGATCTCATGCAGAACCCCAATGGATTATGGCCACATTCCAGAAATATTATGCTAAGCTTTACGAGGCAGAGAAAGCTTCCTGGACAATATCCCCCTCCCTAAGATAGAAAAAGGACATAGTCTCTCCCTCGAAGAACCGATTTCCGAGGCGGAAATCCTAGATGTAATCAAACACCTCAAGAAAGGCTCGGCTCTGAGCCCGGACAGGTTCTCTATGGGTTACTATAAAATGTTTGGCCCCATCATCGCCCCACACTTAGCAAAATTTTTCAACTCCCTCCAAGGGGGATCCACTCTAAACAGGGACACCAATCTAGTCTATGTATCGGTTATCCCCAAACCTGGCAAGGACCATTCGGATGTTAGCAATTACAGGCCTATATCTCTAATCAACAATGATCTAAAAATGTTAACCAAAATTATGGCCAATAGAGTGTCTACATTTATAGGGAACTATGTTCACAGGAATCAGGTGGGATTTATCCCGGGGAGGCAAAGCCCAGATCAGATTCGCAGAGCAGTGGACCTCATCTCACTCTTAAAATCTGGGTGGGATGGGGGACCACAGCAGGAGGGGATATTTCTCTCAGTGGACTTACAAAAAGCGTTCAACATGGTAGATTGGTCATACCTGTTCGAAGTCCTACGTAGATGGGGTTTTGGTCCACGGTTTTTGCAGATTCTTAAAGCATTATATACAAATCCTAGTGCTCAGGTCAAACTCCAAAACTACTACTCAGACCCGTTCCCCATATTTAAGGGAACCAGACAGGGATGCCCCCTCTCTCCATTAATTTTCTCCATTACAATAGAATCTGTGGCGATCGCTATAAGAGAACACCCCAATATTCAGGGAGTGAAATGTGGTACCCATACACATAAATGTGCATTATTCGCAGATGACCTACTGCTATTTATCACATCCCCCTTATCTCAATCCCAAATATTTTTAAACTCCTGCAGAAGTTCAGGAGGGCCTCTGGGCTTTGTGTAAATATGGCCAAATCAGCGGCCTTAAATGTCACTACTCCCGAGCCGGTAGTTCACCAGCTTAAGGAACAATATAAGTTCACATGGAACTCCACTCATATTCCATATCTTGGCATCAACTTGGCGGCCAATATTGATCAATTATATAATGTTAACTACCCCCCATTGTTCAGAAAATTTTTGAGGATCTCACAAATTGGGGTAGGGTGGCTTGTCCTGGTTGGGAAGGGCGCACTCTGTTAAGATAAGCCTGTTTCCTAGAATTTTATATCTTTTTAGATCCCTTCCCCTCTCACCTACAGAAATTTCAATCTCAGATAATTAAGTTTATCTGGGGTAATAAGGGTTTTAGGTGTCCTGCAAAGGTCCTCCTCAGAAGACGCAATCAAGGAGGTTTGGGGCTCCCGAAGCTCTGGAGATATTGCCAAGCAGCTCAACTTGCCCAGTTTTCAATTATCTACGCTCAAGGCAATACACCAGACTGGGTTAAGATAGCCAGACAGGCGGTCCCTCTAAACACTATTGACTTCTTGGTTTGGGTTCCTCCCAAATCGAGACCCCCAATTCTGGCCCCTACCCTGTCCCACTCGCTGGCTCTCTGCGACTCCTTATACAGTTCCCCCTATTTAGTCTCAGGCTTCTGCCCCCTCCAGCATCTCTTTAATAGCCCTCAATTTCCCCCAGGCCTGGACAACTGGGCATTTAGGTGGTGGGCGAATAAGGGCCTATACAGAATTGGCCACTTTATGTCCTCTACGGAACCTATGACATTGGGTCGGTGCACCAGCAAATTAGACATGCCTCCATCAGAAAGATTCCGCTTCTAACAAATCCATCATTTCATTTGCTCTTTATGGAAGTCTAAGCCTGCTCCTACAGGCATTACCTCCTATGAAAAATGGTGCTCTGAAATTGCTGATCAGAGAGGAGGTATTTCCCTGATTTATGCATCGCTGACGGAGAAACCTGACAAGCCGCCTTATGCTAGGAATTGGGAGAGGGACTTGGCTGTCGGATGGGAAGTGATTTACCTTGTTTCAAAAATTCTTCAAGGGGATAGTAAATACCTCCTTGATGGAAGCCAGCATTAAGGTAATTACCCACTGGTATTTGGTCCCTTTTTGTCTGGCAATTATGTTCCTGAATTCCTCCCCACTATGCTTTTGAGGGTGCGATCTCCAGGGCTCCTATTACCATACTTGGTGGGAATGTCCTCAAATCCAGAGATTTTGGAATAGAATTTTATCATTGTTGCGAAAGGTCATGGGCCACGCTATCCAAAAGACCCCAGAAACAGCTCTACTCAACCATAGGCCTGACGGGCTCTCTAAACCCCTCCTAAAACATACTCATTTTATATTATTAGGAGCTAAGATTACAATAGCCAGGGCCTGGAAACAACCATCCATTTCCTACGATGCAGCAAAGTGAAAGATTTCCTGGATCATGGAACAGTAGAGGATTGCTAATCTTATCCTGGACTCGTCGGACAAATTTGACTCAGTGTGGGAGCCATGGAAAAAGTATCTAAAACTGCCTACATGATATGGGACAGTTCCTTTATTCGATGACACTCCCTGGTGCCCTCTAGTCTTATTCTTTTTCCACTCTTCTAGCTTCTCCCTTTCTTTGTTTTCTCTGTTTAAATGGGTTATGCTGAGTTTTTCAATATGTTTACTGGGAGCATACACCTTTGGCTATATAGCCTAACAACTGTATTAAAGTGGTTGTAAAGCTGCCCCCACCCTTCCCCCAAAAAAAACCTGCAAAGCAAAAGGCA
>BLSH010447839.1:60570-75801 GCA_018402905.1 Glandirana rugosa | reverse complement strand
GAGGACACAGAGGGGAGCCGGAGGATGGATGGGGGGGGCGGAGGAGCCCATGGAGGAGCGCCGAAGGAGGACGGGGTATGGGACCTGTGGAGCCCATGGAGGAGCATTGAGGACGACACAGAGGGGGACTGGAGGAGGATACAGGGGACACTCAGGGATGATCAGTGCGGAAAGTTACAAATCACCGATCTCCCTGTGTGGTTATCAATAAGCTGAAAGCCGTGGAGGGGAGAGGAGGAGAAGCAGCTGTCAGCTGCTTTATTGATAGCCACACAGGGAGATCTGTGATTGTAACTTCCCCCGCCGCCGCACTGATCATCCCTGAGTGTCCAGGTATCGGACTAAGCATCGGGAGCACAAGTACTCCTGTAAATGCTCGGTATCTGTGCAACCCTAATTCAGATGTTCATTAGCAAACTTTAGACAGGCCTGTACATGTGCTTTCTTGAGCAGAAGGACCTTGCGGGCGCTGCAGAATTTCACTCCTTCACAACGTAGTGCGTTACCTATTGTTTTCTTGGTGACTATGGTCCCAGCTGCCTTGAGATCATTGACAAGATTCTCTCTTGTAGTTCTGGGCTGATTCCTCACTGTTCTCATGATCATTGAAACTCCACAAGGTGAGATCTTGCATGGAGCCCCAAACTGAGGAAGATTGACAGTTATTTTGTGTTTCTTCCATTTGCAAATAATGGCACCAACTGTTGTCACCCTCTCACCAAGCTGCTTGGCGATGGTCTTGTAGCCCATTCCAGCCTTGTGTAGGTCTAAAATCTTGTCCCCGACATCCTTGAACAGCTCTTTGGTCTTGGCCATGGTGGAGAGATTGGAATCTGATTGATTGATCATATGACGGCATCCCAGAACGGCCGCTATCGCGCTCCCCTGGGGGCACACTGCGTGGCGATCATGGCCGCGCTGTGTTGCTAGGACATGGCGCAACCCCGATCTCTGTAAAGAGCCGCGGGCGAGGCTCTTTAACCATGTGATCAGTTGTGTCCAATCACAGCCTGCCACATGTAAATACGGACGTGCCGTGAATCGGCTCTCCTCCCCTCACACTGGCAGTGGAGGAGAGCCAATCAGTGGTATCTCCTCGCAGAGAAGACTTGGGCAGGTAATCAGGGCACTGATCATCAGCACCCTGATTACAGGAAAGCCCAATCAGTGCCCATAAGTGATGCCAGTCAGTGCCTTCCATCACTGCTGCCCATCAATGCCCATCACTGCCACCCATCAGTGCTGCCTATCCTCGCCACCTATCAGTGCCCACCAGTGTGGCATATTAGTGCCTCCTCATCAGTGCCACCTAATCAGTGCCCATAGGTGCCACCTCATCCGTGCAGCCTATCAGTGCCCCCTCATGAGCACACATCAGTGAAGGAGAAAAATTACTTATTTACAAAATTTACTGACAGAAAATAAGAAAAACTTTTTTTTTCTTTTTTCCAAAAATTTCAGCCTTTTTTTAACAACTTGCTTACTGGGCATTTAAACCCCTCTCCTGCCCAGACCAATTTTCGGTTTTCATCGCTGTCGCATTTTGAATGACAATTGCGTGGTCGTGCGACGCTGTACCCAAAAAAATTTTTTATCATTTTTTTCCCCACAAATAGAGCTTTCTTTTGGTGGTATTTGATCATCTCTGCGTCATTTGTCATCGCTGCTATAAATAAAAAAAAAGAGCGACAATTTTGCAAAAAAAAAAAAAAACAATATTTCTTACTTTTTGCTATAATACATATCCAAAAAAAAAAAAAAAAAAAAAATATTCATCACGTTTGGCCGATATATGCTCTTGATAAAAAAAAAAAAAAAAAAAAAAAACGCAATCGGTGCATATTGATTGGCTAGCACAAAAGTTCTCGTCTACAAAGTATGGGAATTGATTTATGGCATTTTATTATTTATTTTTTTACTAGTAATGGCGGCGATCTGAGATTTTTATCGGGACTGCGATATTGCGGCGGACATGTCGGACATTTTTGACACTTTTTTGGGACCAATGACATTTATACAGGGATCAGAAATTTAAATATCCACTGGTTACTGTATAAATGTCATTGGTAGTGAAGGGGTTAACACTAAGGGGGCAGTGAAGGGGTTCCCCGTTCTGCAGCCCTGACAGGCGATCGCGGGTCACGAGCGGACATAGAGTCCGCCCGACCCGCGGGCATGCCCACGCCTGTGAGTGCATGTCGGGAGCGTGCACAGGGGACGATGTCCATGGACGTCATCCCGGAAATTCAGTTCCACGCTGGAGCCATACTTCAGCAATAGCGTGGATCTGATAAGCAAACAAGTGGAAGTCAAGCGCTGACCCATTATTGGAAAAAACATAAATAAGAAAAAGCAATATTTCACAAATATAAAGTCCAATAATCCTTCAACAATCGTCCATTTAAAGAAATCCAATAAACCATGTGCATCGATTATTGGATTTCTTTAAATGGACGATTGTTGAAGGATTATTGGACTTTATATTTGTGAAATATTGCTTTTTCTTATTTATGTTTTTTCCAATAATGGGTCAGCGCTTGACTTCCACTTGTTTGCTTATCTGACCACCAAAGGTTTTTGAAGGGGCAGCGACCCTATTGTTTATAATTTTTACACTATTATAGCACTGCATTTGATTCATCACGTCAGGGCGCCATCACCCTCATTTAACATATACAATAGCGTGGATCTGAAGGGGTTAAATAAAAAATAAAAATCCCAGCAGTGATTAAATACCACCAAAAAAAGCGCTATTTGTGTGAAGAAAAAGATAAAAAAAATAATTTGGGCACAGTGTTGCATGACCGCGCAATTGTCATTCAAAGTGTGAGAGCGCTGAAAGATTGCCTGAGCAGGAAGGGGGTGAAAGTGGCCAGAATTGAAGTGGTTAAAGTGACACTAAACTCCAGTTTAAAATGAAAAAAAACTTCCATACAGGTATGTATTCTTAACTGAAAACGTACCTTCTATCGCTCCCAGCCTCCTCCTCCAAATGTTTTAACTGCTGTCATCGGACTTCCTGTTAGACGTTGGCTACATTAATTTTCCGTGGTTTCACTGTATGTAGGAACATAGTCACCTTCTCTTGCTTTCTCCTGAGATGGACTAAGGACTATGGGATGTATACTATGTATAGAGCAGTGCACATGACCGCAACTAGCGAGCACGCCTTGTTCCAAACAAATGCATGCGAGGGGGAAAAAAAAAAAAAAAAGGGAAGAGGTTCGGGGAGCTCACAAAAGGAGACAGAAAACCACATTTCATGAAAAATAGGTTACAGGGCCATTAAAGCGCAAAGTAAACCCATCAATTTAACAGTTTCAAAAAACAGTTCGATTCCGGCAAATGCCGGGAATGTAACTGTTACATTGTTTGTGCTCTTAACCAAACTGTCAAACCATCCAATGGTTGGTGTCATAAATGATCACATGTGCAGCATCATGGCAGTTGAAGATTAAGGCTGGGTTCACACTACTGCGAATTGGATGCAAGTTTCTTTGCATCCAATTCGCATGACAGGAGATTGTGATTTGAGATTGTATCTCCGGTGTGGCTGTGGAGCGAATTGCACAGGGGTCCTGTGCGTCTTCTGGTCAGTTTCAGGTCCGAATTCAGTCAAAAATCCGGGCATGATTCGTCCCTGAAACAGAGAACAAGGACGCACTGAACCCCTGCTGTCAGCCGCATCGGTATCAGATGTGAACCCAGCCTAAACAGAGGCCAAGATGGCCACTTCCTTCCGATAGGAGGGTTTACTTCCACTTTAAGCTGCAAATGTGTTTGGATTACGTTTTGAAAAATAAGGATTATCATTTAGTATCAATTTAAGCTGTCCACGACAATTACAATGTGACTGTACAATCTTCTCTAGGATGTACCAACCGCTATGTAGTGTGAGAGCTTAAATAGCAGAAATGTTTTAGTAATGCAGTGCAGACCTTCATTGAAAATGCTGCCATTCCTCCTCCCTACTCCCACCCCAACACGGTCGATGGTTTTATGTTGTTTAGGACACCGCACGTCCCACTCTGCTGGACTAGTCCCACAGTGCTTCACGATCTCACGCATGTTTAGTGGGAATCCGGCTGCGATTTCTCAGGAAGTCACAGCCAGCTCCAAATCAAAGATGGCAGAGCCAGGGACCCACAGAAGGTAAAAGCAACCAGCTGCAGGAAGACAATTAACCAAGAAACGGGCCCGCAGGGATTTTAAGCAACACTGTTACCCCAAAAAAAACAAAAGTATAGATAAGTACAAAAATGATTTATTGAAAAAAGGTTAAAAAGTATCTTACATAGAAACAGTGACCCCAAAGGTCACAAATACAGACTAGTAAAGAACATATACAGTAATGCAAATGCATGAACTAATTATAAACAATATACACATGTCAGAGTTCTCAAACCCTCAGGCATGTTGTATATCCTGGTCTGTAGAGTTTGGCTCCATCTCCAACATGTTTTGAAGTTTTGAGCATTATTTTTTTACTTCTTCTTCAGGGAAAAAACACTGTATATTGTGGTTCTAAAATATAATTGCAAATAATATTTGAAAGAATTTCTAACAATGTCATAGAAAATATTGAGCAATACATAGTAAGCAGAACAGCATGAATACACAGAAGCATAATGACAAGCCCACACATGCAAGGTCCCCTCACAAGACCCTTTGTGACAGCTCTTCCATCATATGTCCAGGACACTGTGCATCTCCTCAGGGCCTTGGAGGGCCTCCAGGTCCCCGGCAACACGATTTTGGTCGCCGTGGACGTGGAGGCCCTCTACAGCTCCATACCCCACCACCTGGGCTTGGCGGTCATCACCAGGACCCTGGCCCAGATGAGTGATACTGAAACTCCATTCAACAACTTTATCCTTTCAGCCTTGGAGTTCATCCTCCACCACAATGTCTTCTCTTTCGATGGCTCCCACTACCTCCAGGTGCAGGGGGTGGCTATGGGCACCACCTGTGCCCCTTCTTACGCCAACCTGTACCTGGGGGAGTAGCAGCGCTATTTGTCATCGACTGAGGAGACAGCGGAGTTCATGAGCCATATCTTGGCATGGTTTAGATACATAGATGATGTATTACTATTTTGGAGAGGCCCGGTGGAGATGTTGCAGCAGTTCCTATCAACACTCAACAAAAATCCGTTTAATTTATCATTTACTATGACACACCATGAGTCTCATATTACTTTTCTGGACATTACAATTTCTACGGATATAGCAGGACACATATCCTGCTCCTTATATTGCAAACCGACAGCAGGCAACAACATATTACATGCATCTAGTGCGCACCCTCGTTCTTTAATTAACTCCATACCTTACAGGCAATATCTTAGGGTAAAACAAAATTGTACTAACTTAGACACCTTTTTTAAGGAAGCAAATGCCCTAAGATCTCGTCTCTTACTTAGAGGTTACAGTAAGAAATGTTTAAACAACACACCCCCCAACCTAGGGAAAGCCTGTAAGACTTGGGAGAGGGATTTACAGATAGACATTTCAGAAACCCAATGGGAACGCATCTATGCCTTGGCCCACAGGGGGTCACTAAATGTGACGGTGCAGGAAAATAACTACAAAACACTAACCAGGTGGTATTGTACACCTGCTCTATTACATAAATTCAACCCCTCCATCCCAGATACATGCTGGAGATGTCTAGAGGAAGAGGGAACGCTGATACATATATGGTGGTCATGCCCCAAAATTCGCCCCTTCTGGGCCAAGGTTAGAGAGATCACGGAACAGGTCACTACCGTACGGGTGGAACTCTCTCCAGCCCATTTATTATTACACCACGTCCCGGTACCCATGCGCTCGTACTGCAGATCTCTTACTATGCACATGGTCAACTCTGCAAAATTATGCATACCAAGACACTGGAAATCTCAACACGCACCGACAGTCTCAGAATGGCTTCACCGTATTAATAAAACAGCAGAGATGGAGGAACTAATCCAGATAGCTAAAGATACACCAGCTAAATACACCCACACCTGGGCATGCTGGACGCATTTTGCAACCACAGATAGGTATAAAGAACTTATATCACCCAGCGCTCTAAACGTTCCACCCTGAATCTAATATTACTCAGAAATTCTGACACAGACACGTCCCTCTGCCTTCCTTTATTCTACAGAGTCCGTGGAGGGAGAGACACCCGACCCCAAACAGGGGAAGAAGTCGAGGACTCACCCACCTATGCCTAAAAGAGGAGACCCACGATGACAGAGGTCGTAGCATGAATCTAGTGACCCTCTAGTTAGGACTCATGACCTTCCCTGGGCTGTCGTGGAGACGGGAAGGACGGATAACGCCCACCCCTATGCCCAGGCGCTCCCCTTTCCTTTCTCCCCCCCCTTCTAACCTGACTACATCCCATTATTTCCTCCATACCCCCCCCCCCCCCGCCCTACCCTTGCCAGTTTAATGAGTTGCACCTACCCACCTACAATTCGGGCCACCGAACGCGAGACCAACATAAAGTTCTCTCCACACGTAGATGGGAAAGAGACCACGTGCTCACCTTAACCCTGCGCTAACTTATCTTAACCAGACACCAAGACATAGAAGAAACTTTACCACTCCTAATACGCACGGATTACAGTTTGGCCTATGCCTTCAGCTGACGTCCTACGGGTGTGAGCCCAGGTGACCTCGAGCCATCCAGATATAGAGGTATCTACTTATATGATGCCCTTTTATTCAACCTGAGGATTTACCACTCTGCTTCTTTTCTTTCTTTTATTATATAGAATCACACTCAGGCCGCACACATCAATGGTGTCACTATAATACTCTGTTGTGTTATTATACGTTTATAATGTCTCTACCTGCCCGATACATGATCCTATACAACTGTGCAATTTAATTTCATTTTTCTGTATCATTTATGTTATTATATACCTCTAATAAAGCTTTTATTGGAAAAAAAGAAATGTTTAAAAAGAGCTTTCAATAGGGTAACAAAGTCATCTAGACAGCAGTTGCTGTATAAACCTAGGAAGGACAGTGATTCGTTGCCGTTTAATAGGATCATTACCAAATACAACAACCGTCATCACTGTATCAGGCAAATTCTCAACCGCCACTGGCACTTACTGACTACTGACCCCACAGTGGGCCATATTGTAACCCCTAGACCTCTTATCACTTTTCGGAGAGCTGCTTCTGTTGGGGATATGTTGGTGCATAGTGAGCACGCGGCGCACATGGGAGGTGATCCCTGTTCTCACCGGGGCACCTTCGCGTGAGGGGCATGCTCGCAGTGTAGGTACATGGACACCAGAAAAAAGATCACTTTACCAAATGTTGGGAACTTTAAACCCAAACACTATGTGAACTGCCAAACCACTGGCGTGGTATATATGCTACGCTGTGGTTGTGGAAGTTTTTACATAGGCAAAACTATTCAGCAATTTCATCGACGAGTGAGCCGACATATTCTAAACATGAGAAAAAGTGACCCTGATACTCCTTTGGGGCGCCATGTTGGAAGTGTACATGGGGGGCATATGCCCCTGGTTAGATTTCTAGCCTTTGATCGCATTCACACTAATTCACGGGGGGGTGACATGGACAAAATGTTACTACAGCGCGAGCTTAGATGGATTGTTACTTGTAATGCCACAATGCCCCCGGGGTTGAATGGGGTACTTAATTTTAAACCCTTTTTGCCAGGTTTTTCTTCAGGTCATTTTGACCCCGAACTCATTGAGTGATGTGCACATGCTTGTCACATATATAATATCTTTAATTATATATTTTTTTTTCGCTATATATGATTGATGTATACGGTTGTCTTTATTTACAGTCCCAAGTCGCTGATTTGTATATTGTATACACTTGCATTGTAACATTTGTATGCCTCACATATGGATGCGGGGTTTTCCCTGTGGCTTTGGAGCTGCCCCCCGGTTTGATTGGCTGGATATGGCATTGCTGTGGTTAAATGCCACATAGCCATAGTTCATATTTAAATTAACCATTTCAAATTCGTCACACTGCAGCCTTGGGAGCCGTTCTGGCGGTACCGCCGTCTTCTCTTTATTGTCCTCTCTTCCTGTTCCCTCCTTTCCATGCTCCCCACGGCGCACGTAGGCCTCCCCGTTGCTTAGCAATGAGGTGAGGCGTCATGCTGGCCGCGCCCTTTGCCGACCTCGTTAATCACGGGGGGCGGCCTCCTTCGCGCGCCGGCGCCAGGATGACGTCGGACGCGGCTGCGTCCGCGTGGCTCTTGTTGTGCCTTTGCGGCAGCGTGGGACGCCGTTCCAGTGGGGAATCTTCAGGGATGACTCCCGCCCACCTAGACCCACATTGGAGGACATGCGTGCAGTTGTGCATGGTCCTCCAATGGGATACCTACACACGCGCATTTTGCCCTCCCATTAGGAGGGGCTTCCACTATATATACATCAACTCATGAGCTGCTTATTGCTAAGGCCATGAGATGATCAACCACTGTGTTTGCTGACCCATAGGTAAGACTCTGCTTTTTCAACATACAAACTAAGGGGGGGGGGGTTTCTTCAATTCTTGTACGGCAACAATCGTGACGTTTCCACCTTATCAATTTAGATAGTCCACTCTACCCCTGGTATAACACATGACCAGCTGTGTGTAGACTCGGAGGTGTACATCTAACTATAGAACCTAGGTCATAACAAGCTATATTAGAAGTAAGTAGCGATCAGCTCACATATTGGCGCTGTTCACAGAGCCTCTGACATTTGTCGCATTATATCCTGAAATTTTCCCCCCCTTTTTGTTATCTTGCAGGTTCTGGCGGGAGGTTTCCGGTCCCCTTACTGATTCTCGCGGGAGTTTTGGTATATTTTGGAGGTGTATGTGGACAGGGAGGGTGGACTCAGAGCGGTGGGCCACCTATATACAATCGGTCCATTTTTTGCCACCCATTATTGTTTTATTTCAGCTGAAAAATTCCTACTTTTCTCTTTTTCTCGGCGGGCACCGCCCCGGTCAAATTATCTTAAACCCTCTGGACGATTTTTGATCATAGTGACCTGACCATGTTGTTTTTTAATGTATTGGGGTGAGTACAAACAGAGTTGTGGGGGGACCTTGCATCTATGTGTGGGCTTGTCATTATGCTTATGTGTATTCATGCTGTTCTGCTTACTATGTATTGCTCAATATTTTCTATGACATTGTTAGAAATTCTTTCAAATATTATTTGCAATTATATTTTAGAACCACAATATACAGTGTTTCTTCTGAAGAAGAAGTAAAAAATAATGCTCAAAACTTCGAAACATGTTGGAGATGGAGCCAAACTCTACAGACCAGGATATACAACATGCCTGAGGGTTTGAGAACTCTGACACGTGTATATTGTTTATAATTGGTTCATGCATTTGCATTACTGTATACGTTCTTTACTAGTCTGTATTTGTGACCTTTGGGGTCACCATTTCTATGCAAGATACTTTTTAACCTTTTTTCAATAAATCATTTTTGTACTTATCTATACTTTTGTTTTTTTTTGGGGTAACAGTGTTGCTTAAAATCCCTGCGGGCCCGTTTCTTGGTTAATTGTTTGTATAAGGGAGGCAACACTGTTCCCTTGTTCACTTGAAATTGAGAGACATAAGGGGATCATGCCATTTGTAGTCAGCTGCAGGAAGACAGAGCTGGTCTCCTGGCACTGGTAAAGTCAGTAGCTACAGTATTTGAAGCAGCTGACTTTAATTTTTAAACAAAAGAAAGAAGTTCCTCTGTGCATACTGTGCACTGAATAATTAAAGTGACTTACCTGCTCTGTGTAGTTGTTTTGCAAAGAGCAGCCCGGATCCTCCTCTTCTCGTGTCCCTTGCCAGCCCTCCTGGCCCCTCCCTCCTGCTGAGTGCCCGCCACAGCAAGCAGCTTGCTATGGGGGCACCCAAACCGAGCCGCTGCTCTGTGTGTCCATTCAGACAAGGAGCCAGGATTCGGCCCACTCCCTCTCTCTCCTCATTGGCTCACTGACTTTTGACAGCAGCGAGAGCCAATGGGACTGCGCTGCCGTCTCAGCCAATGAGGAGAGAGAGTCCCGGACAGCTGAGACTCTCCTGCAACATCGCTGGATCGAGATGGGCTCAGGTAAGTATTAGGAGGGGCTGAGGAGGGTTGCTGCACGCAGAAGGTTTTCTATCTTAATGCATAGAAAGAAAACCTTCTGACTTTACAATCACTTTAACTTTCATGAGGGTTACACCACCTCTAGAATCGCTACAGCCTCTTTATTATTTATTTCTTACAGGGGTTTATGTAATGCTGACAATTTCTCACAGACATTTACATTCTATAATTCAGATCAGTCCCTGTCCTCAAGAAGATTACAATCAAAGGTTCCTATCTCACATGCATTCATATACATACTAGGGCCAATTTAAACAGGAGCTAATTAACGTACCAGCATGCAGTGTGGTAAGAAAACTGGAGTATCCATTGGAAAACACATGCAAGCACAGGGAGAAGATGCAAACTCTGTGGAGATAGAGTCCTCACCAATATTATTAACACCTTCTTAATGCTGGATAGTATAGCTCTTGCTATACTTCTGGCACTGTGGCTCATACACAGAAGCCATACTGTTGTTTATCTGTCTCTTCTCTCCGTCCATTCTGTCATCCATTCACAAACTACAAGTCCTTCTGTGAATGGATGAGGGAAGAGGTGGGTCGGATACATGAGAGTAAAATTACAGTATTTCTTCTGCGTAGGAGAGCCACAGTTCTAATAGTTGCAGCACCAGAAGTGCATTAACAGCTATACTATCTGGTATTAGGGGAGTGTAAGTATTAAAGAAAAATAAAATCTTGGAGGTAGCATATGCCTCATGGGAGTTAAAAAAACTACTATCACCAGCTTGCCTATTCCTCTGGTCAAAGACTGTAGTACAAGTACATTATTGTTTTGTACCCACTGAAAACAATCTAATACAAATTACATTAAAAATCTGAGCAGAGAATGTTAAATAAAATAAATATTTCTTATCTGTTATTGTTGCCTGTAGCTCCACTCCCCAGCTTACAAATATAGGTTTTCCCATAGGGGAGGCTTACAGCCAGCACCAAGCCCCGCCCCTTCTCTATTCTGCAGTGCTGCCTCCTCATCTCTCCTATTTAGTACAGAGTCTAGAGCTGCAGCCTACTATTCAGGGGAATAGGCAAAGCGGAGACTGTCAGGTTGTGTAGGTAATGATTGCATCTGGAGAAGATAGCTTTCTTACACAAAAATACAAGCTGACAATAGCACACACTGACTATTACACTTGTTGGAGACAGCCTAATGCAGTACTTGCCTTGTGTGGTTATCAGCTTGTATTTCCGCGAATGAAAGCGCTCTTCTCCAGCTGTAATCATGCACAATACAAGCTGACAGTTTTCACTCTCTTCATTCCCCTGAATAACAGGTTTCAGCTCTGGACTCTGTATAAACCAAAGAGAAATGATGAGGTGATAGCACAGTAATGTTGTGTATGGCGGTTTGGGTTGGGGTAAGGAAGTTGTGCAGGCTCTGTGTGCACTGCCTGTCACATCCCCTCTCCTCTTGAACTGTAACTCAGAAACCCATCTCCATTCATCAGTGTTGTCGGACAGCTAGGTGGGTCACAAAGGCTAGCTATCCAACAATACAGCTCAGCAACCCCTGCGCCGATTTAAGATGGGAGAGAAGTGCTATGTGCACAGGATCTCCTCGGAGAGGGGGGTTAGCAAGGTGTCTTTCCTTCTGGTTATAATTAACCACGTACCTGTTACCCAGCAGATGTCAGAATTGCCCGTTGCCTGAAGTTCTGCTTTACGGCCGGTTCACACCTACAGTACCATACAATTTGGTGCCCATAAATACACCATATTTGCAATTTGTGTTTGGGTTTCCATTAATGTATTGGCACTCTCAAAGCAGATTGCAAACGCAGTGCATGCAAGATGTTTTATGAAACTCTCGACCTCACATATGCAATGTGGTGCACTGTAGGCATGTATTACATGTGTTACCATTTATTCCTTTGTATGCATTTGGCACCAAAGATGGATCAAGAAAAACGTTTTCTAACACACTTCAATCACACAAGAGTGACAAATCCATTCCTATCCTGTCAGCAACGCCCTTACATAAAGTAGTTTGTGTGGAGTATATCATCTCATGTACACAGACATGAAACATGCCTAGCGTCAAAAGATGGCATTTTCCCTTGTCTGGAGAACTGCAGGTGGGGCATACAGCTGGCCACAGAAGTGAATGGCTGTATGCCCCTGTACTTGCGTTTACCCACAGATGAGCTCACAGCGTATCTGCTTGAAAGCATGCGCACACGTATAAAAGCCGACAGAGGAGCATCCACGTTCAGGTCTCGTTCACATCTAGTGATTCGGAATCACATCCCGAATCGTTGTGAAGTTGTGCTAAAACACGCAACACACATTTGACTTCGATTCATTCTTAATGCTACACCAAATGAGGTGCGATTTTGCCATAATTGTCATGTGGCAAAGCATGAATGGAAAAAAAAACATGCCTGGCTCAACGCTGAAGTTTGGTCCTTCAGCTTCTTTGCTGCCATAAGCATGCATAGGGCAGCCATTCAGGTGAATGGGCAATGAACAAGCACAAACATATTTAAATTGCGCAAAAAAAAAACAAAAAACACAGGAATAGCACACCCAGGAATGCATATTCCCGCTACATGAAATGTAAACAGGGCCTAACACAAGTACAGGGGTGTACGACCATTGGCATTGCACTTATTAGGTCCCTGGGCACATAAAAATTGCCAGGCTTCTCACACTAGGCTTTTTTTATGCAGGGCTTCTCACACTAGGCTTATTGTATGCAGGGCTTCTCACACTAGGCTTATTTTATGCAGGGCTTCTCACACTAGGCTTATTGTATGCAGGGCTTCTCACACTAGGCTTATTGTATGCAGGGCTTCTCACACTAGGCTTATTGTATGCAGGGCTTCTCGCACTAGGCTTATTGTATGCAGGGCTTCTCGCACTAGGCATATTGTATGCAGGGCTTCTCGCACTAGGCATATTGTATGCAGGGCTTCTTTCACTAGGCATATTGTATGCAGGGCTTCTCGCACTAGGCATATTGTATGCAGGGCTTCTCGCACCAGGCATATTGTATGCAGGGCTTCTCGCACTAGGCTTATTCTATGCAAGGCTTCTCACACTAGGCATATTCTATGCAAGGCGTCTCACATTAGGCTTATTTTATGCAGGGCTTCTCACACTAAGCTTATTTTATGTCAGAAAACATCTGACTGTGATGTGTGTGGGCAGCTGTAGCCTCCATGTGTGATGTGTACTAAGCATGTCTGGAAAACAAATTCTTCATCTGCAGAAATGCAAGAGGGGAATTGGCAACATTTCAGTACACATACATCCCCTGAGTCCTGTATACACCACAGCACAGCGTCTTGTTGTGTACACACCATGACACGTATAGTCCTCTATATACTGTATATACTCCCCCTGACAGTCCTTCAGATCATGAAATCCCCTCCATACACACAGCCATACATGTAATAGATATATACACAGTAATAATCTCTCCTCACCGTTCTAGCTCGTCCTCCATGTTTACACACAAGCACTGCAACCCGGAAAAACACACCGAACGCTGCCAACCAATTGGCAATCAGCCTTCGCCAACCAGCAGCGCAGCTTCCGGCGTCGTGACGTTGACATGTTTTGCGCTTTACGCAGTGAGCTGAGCCGTGCTGTAGTAAAGATGGGAGCTGAGAAGCATTAGCGCTGTTTGTATGGCTGGAAGTGCACGCCAGCCTTTACTGTCAGTTCAGAGAAGGGATGTGAAGCTGGCAGGGAGCTTGTGATATTTCCACATGTCGAAAACGTTTAATATCAAAAGGAACTTTGGAAACTGCTGCCTGAAAGGCAAAGTACATTTACAAAAATATAATAAAAGTGGCCATATGATTACAATAACAAGTGTGCGTTTATTATATGTTTGCATTGGAGCATGCGACTGTTATCAGGTGCAATGTCCAGCCTCCAGCATTGCTTGAATAGCAGCCCCAGTTGCATATGGAGGTGTGGACTTCTGCACACCTGTGTCTAACCTGAGCTCTATTCCCTCCTGTGTCTATGACAGTGGTTCTCAACCCTGTCCTCAAGGTGCCCCAACAGGTCATGTTTTCAGGTTGTCCATTACTTTGCACAGGTGATTTGATCAGTTTCACTGCCTTAGTAATTACCACAGCTGTTTCATCTGAGGGAAATCCTGAAAACACGACCTGTTGGTGGGCCTTGAGGACTGGAAGTGAGAAACACTGGTCTGTGGTAACCCCTGTACGCTCCTGTGTCTCCAATGACCTCTGTGCCCCTTTGAATTTCCCGCGAGGTGATCCCTGTGGCCCCTGTGCATTCCTGTGTCTCCTGTGCCCTCTTGCATCTCCAGTGACCCCTGAGCACTCCTGTGTCTCCAGTGACCTCTATGCCCTCCTGGGTCTCCAGTGACCCCTGTGCTCTCTTCTGTTATCAATGATCCCTGTGCTCCTGTGTCTCCATTTACCCCATGCCCTCATGTGTCTCCAGTGATATCTGTGCACTCCTGTGTCTCCAGTAGGGTTGCCACATCATTCCTTTAATCCAGGACACACATTCATTACACAGGTTCTGTGGCTGATTAACCACTTCCCGCCCGGCGCATAGACAAATGACGTCCGGGCGGGGGGTTCATTATCCTGACTGGACGTCTATTGACGTCCTCAGGATAATCCACGATCGCGCGCCCCTGGGGGCGCGCATCGCGGCGATCGGTAGTGTCGTGGGTCAGGCTGACCCACCGCATTACCGACCGAGGTAAAAGGCTTCGATCCGAAGCCTTTTACCATGTGATCAGCCGTGACCAATCACGGCTGATCACAGTGTAAATAGGAAGAGCCGTTGATCGGCTTTTCCTCTGCTCAGGTCTGCAGACCTGAGCAGCGGAGAGCCGATCGGCTGCTCTCCTGACAGGGGGGGGCTGCGCTGAACGTTTATCAGCGCAGCCACCCTCAGGATCACCCCCACTGGACCACCAGGGAGCCGGAACAGGAGCCCTAGGGAGCCCCCCCCGGACATCGCATTGGAGGCCGCCCAGGACCACCAGGGGAATTGCAAAGAGGCCGCCCAGGACCACCAGGGAGCCCCCACTAGACCACCAGGTAAGGGCAGATCACCCCCGAGGGACCACCAGGACCCGCCGGAGA